>JARHVA010002534.1:122500-125000 GCA_037957365.1 Torreya grandis | reverse complement strand
CTTCCCTCATCCTATTTGAGACACCAATGGAAACCTTATTCCTCAAACATGAATTCATAATAAAATACTATAAAATCATCAAACTTCATTATGTCTATAGATATTTTTAACATTTTTCAAACATCCATCATGTATTTAAACATGGACATATTCCCCTAAATATATAATTATAGTATCATCCCTTGTGGTTTTATAATTTATGAAATTTGATTCTAATATTTCTATTATTGGTTTTAATTAGTATGATATTAGATTATAATATTTTGTTATTGGTTTTGAATTAGTGTCATATCAACATCCAATGTATCTATTATTGGTTATAAGTAGTGTGATATTGAATTCCAATGTTTATATTATTAGATCACATAATGCATAGTAGTTATCTTAGTAATAACTAATATTTTTCATAGTGACACCCCAATTTACAAAAGTAACTCAAAATAAAAACATAAGGTATATAACTCAATAAAATTTAAGCTAACTTAGAAACATTGTAATAAAAGTAAGTTAGTTTTCAAAAAAAATAATAAAATTAAATTATTTTTACTTCTAAAATTAGATCAATAAATATTCACCCTTATATTATATTCTATTACAATAATAGGATTTGGAAAATCCTAAACTTTCCCCTTATCCATAAGGATGCATCACACAAAAGTCAACCTAAGCTTAGTAGGCTCATTTGCATCGTGAACAAGAATGAGAGGATGATTGGAGGCATCATATATTTAGTTGATATATATTTTAAATATATACATTTGATTTTTTCATTTATTTTAATATTTTTTTGTAGTATCATACACCATGTACATGGAGAAGAAAATATTTATACCAATATTTAGTCCAACATCAAGAAATTCATCTTCCATGTTCTAGGTTTATAATTTTTTTTTTTTTTTTTAGTTTTTAATAATATTTTTTAGGTTAACCAAAAACTATCATTTTTTTTTATACCATTCATATTTTATGTTATGTATCTCTCATATTTTATGTTATCTATCTCTAATGTACTTAAAATTTTAAAATAGTGGGATGTACATGAATTTTGCACGATTGCTCAAGAATCATTTGACATGTTTTGGACATAGATAAAGTTTCATTGTTTTATATTTTTTCCTTTCCCCTACAACCTCTTTTAAAATTAAATACAATAATACAATATTAAAAAATATTCTAAACTAGACTAGGAAAGTTAAGCCAGCTTAAGGTTTGAAATGAACCCAACCTAGTCCATTTTTAGTTGAACCTAATAACTATGGAATAAATACACTTAAATTTTGTGAGACTCCAAGAACTTGAGATAGAAAAATTCATAAAAAATGTATTAATGAAAAATAATTATATGAAATAAATATCAATCTTTCATTCATATTAAATAATGCTACATTAATTATAAATTATTGTTGGATCATGCTTTGTAATAAACCTACATATTAAGCCAAGATGATAACACACTAATTTATCATTTTTAATATTTTAAACAATTAAATTAACATTAATTACCATATTCAAGTATTTCAAGTCATAGTGGCCTTGTGTCCTTTATTAGGTGTCTTGGTCTATCCTTATTTCAATGTTTTGTTTAGTGGTCATGTCTAGATGATACTATCCACATAAATATCTTATTTAATTTCATTTGATTTGGTCCATGTTTTATTTATCCTTAAACAATAATGATACAGTGTTTCACCTTATTCTCTCCCTATAGTTTTCAAATATTTAATCCTCACTCTTTTAGCCACATTTTCACCTTTCAATTTTAGGTGAATAACCTCATCTACCATTTCCATCCACATATTTTTATTTTAATTTGTTGATCATACTAACATAATTTTTCCCACATATAAATCAATAAATTAATTGAATGCTTATTTAGGTGTTTCACAAATAGGCCTAGCATAAATACCATTATTACTTGGGATTTTTTAATTAATGTAGTCTTCCCTTTGAAAATTTGTAGTTGTGTTCAATATTTGATCATATATGTCTTTGTCTTAGATTGTTTGTGGCCAAAACCAAGCATCTAATATCCTACTAAAATTTATAAACTTTCTATCCAAAACACAAAATATGTTCCCAATATGTTATCTTTGGAAGCTAATATTCTCTACCTTCACCTAGAGCACTATTTACCCATTGTTCAATATATGCTTTTATTCCCTTATTTATATCTTCTATCTATTTAAGTTATCTGAAAGGTGCTAGAGGATGTTTCCCTTCTAGTAAGTCTTGATCACCATTATATTTTGTATGCCATATTGGCATTGGATGAGACCATTGTATATCCTTTATTGTTTCCTCATACTCCATTACTAGTATGCCATAAATGACATGGAACCTAAACACATTAGATTTACTAATACCCACTATATATTGGTTCTCATCCAAAAAGTGTGGTTCCATAAAGGCCATGAAGTCATAAAATTATTCAATAAGGTAAGGAATGAGTGCACTTGATCCATCTTGGCATGTTCTATAAGTGTCCATGATACACAAAAAA
>JARHVA010002534.1:107500-110000 GCA_037957365.1 Torreya grandis | reverse complement strand
AAGGACTCCCATTTTTTGAGAGCGATGGTGGTGGGATTTTTCATGTAAGTAGAGATAAGTATGGGTAGCCTTGTGGTAGACTTGACGTGAGAAAGAACCATCATATTTTATTGATATGAGGACATATAAAACTAGAAGGCTACCTTTAGATTATAAATACTTATTAAAAATGATGGAATTAACTACCTGATTTAGGTAGATGTGGAAATCCTCTAGTTTTTTCAAACCATGTGGCCAATTGACATGGGTTTCATCTACTTATCTTTTCTACCAAGTAGGTTTTAAAGGGAAGGAGTTAATAGAAAGGTCTTCAAAATATTACATAAACAAATTGGTTCCTATAGGGGAGATAAGGGATACAATTGTAACACCCTATGTTTCTTCATAAATGACTCCTAATAATGAGAATAAAGTAGACTTTAGGCATAGAGCCACCAAGGAGGTAGTCTCATATCCACATGATTATCGAGTACTCATATTGTGTCAACTAAAGGAATATTCATAAAGAGAGATACAACATAAAATGTCACTAAAATATCCTCATTTGAGACTTTTTTTGTGATTGAAAAACTCCAAATAGTTAGAGGAGTCTTTTATATAGGAAGAGGTTTTACCAACTGTGGATTTTTATTTGTTGGCCAAGAAGGCCGCCAATGCATCAGTGGGATAATGAATTGCATCAATGATAGATATAATGTGGATCCCTACATTGTGTAATGGTTTTATTACACACACACACACACACACACAAATATATATATATATATATATATATATATATATATATATATATATATATATATATACGTATATATATATACGTATATATATATATGTATATATATATATGTATATATATATATATATGTATATATACATATATATATATACATACATATACATATATATGTATATATATGTATATATATACATATATGTATATATATACGTATATGAATATATATATATACATATACATATATATATATACACACACACAGACATATATATATATATTTATATACATACATATATATATATATACATACATATATATACATATATATATACATATACATATATATATACACACACACATATATATATATACATATATATATATATATATATATATATATATATATATATATATTTATATATGGAATGTATAAGTTTGCTATCATATCATTCTTTCTCTCATCCAGATGATAGTTCATAGAATGTGAACCAAAACATCGATAAAAAATTTGGACATAGTTTTATCTATAAATTAATATAACTTAACCATTATTGATGTCAACATGGATGTGAATGAAAATATGGTATGAATTTTTTATTAATTAAATAATTATATATTTACAAGTAGAGGATTTGTGGTTATTTATTGAATGAAGTATTTTTTACCCTTTACAATTTTCATACACTTTATTTTGTAATAGTGCAACTTAAAATGGCTGTTTTTATGATGGACTACCATTATACAATAAATTCTCATATTCATTAGTGACTAGTTCTTCTATCTTCATGAGACATAAATACAATGATGTGATTATGTAAATTACTCCATGTTTAAAAACGGGTAGGCCAAAGTAACTAGGAGGTTCATAACATTATTTATTGACTTAGATTTATTGATAATCATTGGTATGTAATATTTCATTTAGTCTATTTTATAATGAATAATTATTTATAAAACTTGAGTTCATTCCTATACTTACAATATATGGGAAAACTAAGGTACACAAAAACATTGAATGTACTCATTATGCTAGATTTATTCCGTTTCAATTTTTTATATTGATAATGGGATTGTGGTGGATAAACATTTGTTATATATATTTTTACACTCATCACCCTTTTCAAAGAAATTATGTTTCAAAATAAAAGTACATTGAAAATGTTCATTCATTATCTTACTAAATTTTGGCTATGACATAGGATGAGATTCAAAAAGTTGATCTCCTCATTACTCTTATTTTGCATTAAGTTACAAGTGTATAATGTAGGAAGTAGTCTTTAAGGAAATTTGATCCCATCATGTCATACATAATGAGACAAATGTGGATAATTGTCTAAATTTATCTCAATCATTATTAATATATAAGTAATTGTTGTGAAATTATATGAATTTTATTTCTCTTTCCTAGTGTTACAATTTACTACATGTTTATCACCATTTATCCAGTCATATTTATGAATTTAGAAGGTTCTCTAATGGCTTCTTTGAGATGACATTTTAACTAATTATTCTCTATGACTAGAATCTTAGTGTCTATTTTATATATATATATATATATATCTATATATATATATATATACATATATATATATATATATACATATATATATATATACATATATATATACATATATATATACATTTATATATATATACATATATATATACATATATATATATATATACATATATATGTATATATATATATGTATATATATATATGTATATATATATATATATGTATATATATATATATATGTA
>JARHVA010002534.1:0-102500 GCA_037957365.1 Torreya grandis | reverse complement strand
CTTTTTTTTGTGTTTGTAAACCTTTATTTAATGTGAAAACCCTAATCTATTTTATAATTATGTCATGCTAATTAATTATGTGTTAATTAGTAGGATAGACTAGATATCCTTGACACCTCATTATGAAAAGGGTTACCTAAATACCAATACTCTGAAGAGGGATCAAGCTTGATGTAATTCTCCCATGTAGTGCTTGATGCAAGTACAAGTGAATATTAGGATGAAAGTGGACTTGGATTCCTTAAATGTGATTGAAATTTGAAATATTTGTAATCTAGGTTTAGGGATGTTATATATGCTAGTATGTATAACTAGGGAAGAATCGGTGTAAAATGCCTTAATTTTCCTCAACTTATCTTTGGTTTGAATTTGTTTTTTACATCTATTTTCCATATAATGAGTAGAGGTCAAATAGTCTTGTATTTATAGATATTTATAGCTTGTGAAGATAATGAAATATGTTTAGGGCCACCTTTAGAGTGGTGCATATTTGAAAAAATATCCATTGGGAAGATTAGGGATAAGGACATTAACACCTAGTTGGGGACAGTAGCACTATGTGGTTGTAGTGCCCCAAATGTGGCACTAATGTTCACTTGTAGACTATTGAGTAAGTTGGGTTGGGATCTGAGAAGATAGACTTATGACTATGTTTTAACAAACTATAGGCAATTGTGGTATGATCAATTATTAGAAAAGTGTATCTATGTCTCTAAGATAGGTCTAGGGCCAAGCTAGTAATAGGGTAACTCAAGTGACAATCTTATCATCTAATTACCACTTTTAGATGATTACATTTAAATGAATCAAAGTGAAATGACTAGTATAAAGTAAAAACAAGCATACCTAGACTTACCTTAAAAGTGAAGCCCATGTAGCTGAGTCTAAGTATTTGAATCTAGGTCTGCATATGTGAATGTGACAAATTGACCATGATGCCCTTGTAGATACTAGATTTTGGCTTACTTTAGCATGTTTTGATAGCACTTGGACTAATGATGGTTGTTGTTGGGTAAATTTTAGATGGTTGTGATGAAAGTACCTTGGATAGCTGATGTGCTATAAATATCATGGTTGATGCTCATATTAGATCTAGTATATCCTGATATTCATTTTGCCTACATCAAATTCATTTTATCTTATTTTAGGTATATGCTACTTTATCTAGATAAACTACTAAATTTAATTGATATATCATGTTTTAATGCATGTGGATTGATGTTGATTTATCTTACAGCTATCAACTATGTCATAGGGCATGCTAGGGGCCAATGTCATCAACATTGAATCTAGTCCCTTGATGGTTATTGGGACCATCTCTAGTTCTTATTTTAGTTGTAGATGTTTATACTAATTTATTACCCATTATTAATGATTCATTTTGAAATCATTATGTTTTATATTTATACTGACATCATTCAGGTACTATTGATGTCTTTTTGGTGGATGTAGGGACTAGGCCATGAGCTATGCTCAATGTTAGGTTTAGACATCTTGAGTATACACGTGGGTGATTAAGTAGTTGAAATATAAATATGATAGGTATAACATGTATTATATAGTACTAATCCACTATCATTTTATACCTTTGTGTTATTGATTTTCATCATTATTGGTCTCGCCTTATTTTGAGCTTGTGTGTTCTGTTCTTATTCCTTATTCAGGATTATCATGTTTTTGTATCATTATTACTAGTGCCTATCCTTACGTATTTAAATCCATATTTTCCTATTAGTTATTCTTCTTGGGTGTCATGATCATTAGATGTTTTATCCATATGGAAGTGACTTACCTTGGTAATCATTATACTATTAGTTTGGCTAGATCGTATTGGGTCTCTTAACCTTGGTAAATGTGTAAGCAACTCTTCCCTTTATCAATATTAATTAATAAGGGTTTTGATTGACTTGAGGGATTTGTTGATTATTGTCATTCATTGATTTTTCTATTTTGGATCAATTTCATGTTTTTCAATGATCATTATTTTAATAATTTTTATTTTTACTATTATCTAAATGAATTGATAATGATTATTATCATTTTGTTAACTCATCATTTTATTTTTAATTTTTAATTTTTAATTTAATGATTTTATTGCATTTTATTATCATAATCAATTTATGATCTTATGGATTAATTATTTTAATGATTTTATTATCATTATTATTTTATAAATTTTATTTTTTATTTATATGAATTATCAAATTTTGAACTAATTGTTATTCTTGACTTAGTGGCTCATTAATTACTATTTCAATAAATTTATTTAAAATATTATAAGTGATTTAACTGAAGATTGTGTTAACTGATTTTAGTTTATAATTTTATTGTTGAATTATTTAGTGATTTGATTACTAATTATTTATTGAATTTATATTAACTATTATTATCTTTTTATTATATATTATATTTAATTCTATGTGGCTTGTAATAGTAGTGAACTAGGAGAAAATGGATTTAAATATGACAGATTTATTTTATTATTTTATCTTATTATTATATTTTATATTTTCCTATTACACGAAGGATGTGGGTGGTTGGACTGATGGTTTTAGAAAAAAAGGAAAAAACATGGTATTGATAGGGGAGTAGAGTGATGGTATGTCAAGCATAGTGTAGATTGAGAGAAGTATGGTGATGGTGTGGGAGAAATGACATTTTTGGTAGGGGAGATGAATGGTGATTGGTAGGGAATAAGAATACAAATAAAATAAAATAAAAAGAAAATAAGAAAGATAGGGGATGTGGGGAGGAGAAGAGTGCGTGAATAAGGGAATATAAAATGGGACTCTGTCTTAGAGGGATCTCAATGGGAGACCCATGTGGGCCTATCTGGATGTCTAACCACACAAGCTAGTTTGGTTTCCTACCCATGTAAACTTGTTGGCTTTCTCCCCACATGGATCTATTAGGGAGTGATGCCATTTTACTTGGAGACCAAGTGGGTTAGCAACTAAGGAAAAATAATGTAGTCTATGGTGGAAACAAGAAGGGTACACAACTAAACTAATAAATGGGGAAATTTCATCATATATAATAGGTAATATCCTTCAAATCTAAGTCTAGAATATCATCCCATTGAGTAAGATTCAAAGGACTAACACCATTTAATGGTGCAAAGGCTTGCCTTGTAGGAATATCCATCTAAGGTATGGGATTTGTAACAGTGTTTGGCTAGATAATATTGGCTCAAACAGAAAGATTTGGGCAATAATAGGGGGAATAAGAAGGGTAGGTGTAGGTTTTGTCTAAGAGGCTTTCTTCTTCTTTGTTGATTGTAAAGGTAGCTAAAATAAATATTCTCCCTTCCCTTTTATAGAAGATCTTGTGATAACTCTGGGGGTCATGAAAATTATGTAAATCTAATAATTAAACTCTAAAACTCACTACTATGCTTAGATATGCCAAAATTAGTGGTCCCACTGGGTGTTCTAGAATTACTATGATCCAAATTATACCCTGGATGAAAGGAGTAAAGTTCAAGTCCTTCTTTCAAACTTAGACTAACATGGGAATGGGCTAAGGCTATGGGTTACCTATATCTAGACTAAACCTATATGTTCTTTTATGAGGCTAGCTCCTTAGATTTTATGATTTATACCTTTGCTTCTAAATCTAAGACTGGTTGGGGTGAAAAGGTGGAATTTTTTTTTATAAAATAAAACCTATTTTAATCTATGGTGATGGACCAAGAATTTATCATATCTACTCTTAAGCTTGGACTCTTTAAGACACTAATAAACTATGAAAGAAAATAATTCAATGTTTATTATACTTATATGCAACTTTATTTCATATAGAGGTCTATTTGATGCACTCAAACTAGGGAACAATGAAAATAAGATCTAGTTAAAAACACATAAGTTATATCATCCATTGTATCTTTGAGAAATCAATACTGAGACAACCTATATATGACCTAAAATTTATATATATATATATATATATATATATATATATATATATATATATATATATCACTTAGGTTGAGTTTGGACATATAAAAGGAAGATAACATTCACAGTTGCATATTAAAAAAACATATAACACTAAATACAAATTAGAAAAATAACTATAAAAATCCTCTATTCAATACTCCAAGAGGTGTCGAATATAATTTTGGTAGATTCTAGTCATACCAGCTTGAGTGATCCAAAATAATAACTCAAAGGATATATTTATATTTCAAGAGAAGAAATAGAGTGGGAATTTTTATCACCCAAAAAGGGAATCAAATGAATTCCAACCCATTTGAAAAGTTATTACAACCATCACCATGAATCAAGCTCACTTAAACTCTTCCTAATTAATCCAAGTCACTCCAATCCATTGTATGATTATCATATATTCTCTATGATGCTCAACAGTAGTTGTAAAGGTGGGATCAAGTCATTTTCAATTTGTCCTAATGTGAAAATACTCATGATTATTTTGTTGATGCATGTCCACATGAGGAGAAAGGTCATTTTCATATAGCTAGATTTGGTGATAGTCATTGAAGTCTATGTGTCTAACTTTATAGGTCCTCCATGGCATCATTTGATCCCAAAATATCCTCTCCTATCTAAAAATTAAATGTTTTTGACCTTGTCTCCATTCATGCTTTCTAACATTGGTCAAAAACTGACCTTTGTGACCTTCATCTATGTCATTTGGGCTCTCCTTGGTTTTGATTGGTCAAATAGAACTAGCTCGAATCATTTATGATTTAACCCTTGCTCATACCATAAAATTTATCTAAGGTAAATGAATTCAATCCATAGATATCCTACCCAGACTCATGCATTTGTACCACTTGTCCATCATGCCTTTGCTCTTGAGATTTGATGACTCTTTAACCTTCTTGCATATTTTTGATATGAAATCCATGATTAAACATGTGTCCTTAAAATGATGGGTCCCACTATTTAAAAACCAATGGCTAGTTCATGATCCTAAAATTGATGCCCACATTCTTGTCAAATGACATTCGTGTGACCATCATTGATGGTCATGTGATCATCAATTTTAAGCTTGATAGGATTTCTCTTCATCTATCTTTAAAGTTGATGTCCCATTGACCATCATTCGATGTTCTATTTAACATGATTAATGTCTTTTAGACCATCAAATTTAAGCACATATAGATTTTTTCCAAAGATCCATTTTGAAATTTGCATTAATGTATTTGGATTTTCAAACCCAAATGGCTATTTGAAGGGGCCCAAACTCAATGTTTGGACACCTATCTAGATCACAAATCTTGCAGGCTATGTTTTTGGGTGTTTTACTGGATAATTATTTTGAGATTTTTGGAAAACACTTATTCTAAAAGAATTAATTTTCCTTATGCTTATCTTGAATAATTCTTGTGGATAAAATGTTTGAAAGAATCCATGTCTTGGTCCTTTACCCTTGGAAAAGTGCCCTTCAAAAATTGGACTTGGTCTACCTTAATGTATAAATATTCTTTAGATTAAATGAAGATAACACTTTCCTTTGAACAATTATTTTGGATAAAATGTCTGAAATAATTCTTCCTTAGTCTTTTTCATTGGGAAAAAGGCTCTGAAAGAAATCTACCTTCAAGAAAATGTCCTGGACACTTTTCTTGAACAAATTATGTTCCTAAAATGGCCTTGTAGCCATTCATAAATTCCCTTAAAAACTTTTAAAAGTTTCCATCAAAAACTTGAAGTGGTTTTCTAGAAAAAATACCCTTCAATAAAATTTCATAGGCTATTCTCCTAAAAGAAAAGATCCCTCAAAATAATTGCACTAGACCTTTTGCTGAAAAAAAGCACCCTAAAAAAAAAGTGTAATGGACTACTTTCTTATATAAGTGACCTTGAAAACCTTTAAATGGACCATTTTCCTATGAAATTTACCCTTTGGGACTTTGCCTTGGTGCACTTGCTTGGGAAATATATCGTTTAGGTAAATTGTTTGGGGCATTTTCTCAAAGATAAATCTTTCAAAAAAAGTGTTGAAGAAACTTAGCTTCAAAATCACCCTTTAGAACTTTTTTAAATGACCCTCTTTTAATAAATGACCTTCAAGAAAATTATTTTGGATAAAATGTCTGAGACAATTCCCAACACTTGAACAAAAAATTTGAAACACAACTCCTGAAAGAATTCTAACACTTAGCCAAATAAAGTGGGACAAAACTTCCAAAAGAATTAATCCTTGTAAATTTGTTGTGGGATTTATGTGGAGCACTTAATTTGAAGTAAATATAAATTATATACTTGGCCAAAAGTTAGAAAATTATAAACTTAGGTCTTTTTTGAATATATTCTTATAACTACTCAGCATCATGAAAACCTGCCTAGATCCCTTCACTTTCAATGTTGAGCCTACCTCAAAGCCACCTAGTCCATTAATCAATTAGGAACCTAATCATCTATTTAAACTAGGTATAAGGTTAGTATGTGGGATAAATGGTTAACATTATATAAATATTATATTCCTAAAAATGATTGTGCATACTTCATTCATTTGTGTTGTCATTGTGGGTTCTTATATTAATTCAATTTTGGGATTTTTAATCCTATATGTGGAATTAAAAAAATTGGGAAGAAAATATACTTAAAATGGCCATTATGTGTTTATATTTAAGTCATGGGACTTTAAAATGAACCCATAATACTTACAAATCATTTACATTGAATCCTCTTCCTTTTCAGCTAGGTTTTTTGATACCCTATCTTGCATTCTAGACATTTCATGTGGAATATTGTGAATTTTGTAAGACTAGGTTGTTATTGTGATGTTATGGATGGAGTTATCTATGTTATTGGTAACCTATAAAGGTTGAAATTATTGTGTTTTGGTGGATTTGTGATTATTTTATTTATATCTTAGTGTTCTTACTAACTTGAATTAAAGCCCTTGGGCTATGTTTTTCATGGCTTTTAGTTGTATACTTATGACATGTTTTTCATTTTCACTTGTAGGGGTTTTCCTTTTTGGCTTGGGGTTATGATTTTGACTTTATTTTCATAGGATTGATGCTAGGCTTAGTGTATTTATTAGTGATAAATCCTTGTGTAATTGACTTATGATTGGAATAAGTGTGTTATAGACAATTATATTGTCTTATTATGTGAATGAATTAATGTTGCCAAACTTGGGTATGTTAAAGCCTAGTCAGTTTAAATTATGTTAATGAGCATTATGTTTTCCTCTTCTGACTCAATTTAGTTATGTGGTTACTGGGAGTGGAATCTCTTGTGTTTAATTAATTTTATGCTTAGGTAAGCCTTGTACATAACTCAAGCCAACTAGCTTGACCGAGTGTGTTGGTTTTATAATTATTATATTATTCCATTATCCTAGTTTATAGTTTTTGTAAGTCCTTACTTGTGTCTCATTATTATGTGTATATTTATTACCTTACTCAAGTACTTAGTTTCTAAAACCCTCCACCAAATTGATGGTTGGGGTGGTAAGAGCCATTAATGGTTTGTCTGATATGGACGGTTTTGAGTGGTGTCCTCTTGTATTGTTCATCCATATTCATTATTACATCTATATTTCATATGGTAGCTTGTCTCTCACCCATGCCTATTGATATGTGATGTTAGATCGATGGATTGTGGTTGATTATCTATTTTATATTATGGTTCTATATCATTACCTTATGCATCTTGGTAATATTGTTATGTTGCAATATGTACATTATTGGATATGATGTTGACTTGGAGGGGTTATTGATGATAGTTTTATGGTTATTATACATTTAATCAACTGTATTTACTCCTTTGGCATTTATTTATATTAGGATCTAAATTCCATATGATTAGTGATTTAATTAGCATGCATTATGAAATATTTGATCCTTATATATTGTTGTATGAACATGAGTAAGTGATATACTTATTGATTTTAAGTAATCACATAATAGTAAAAATGTTATTATTGGAACAACTAAATCTATAATGTCTTTAACCTTAAATTACATAGAAGTAAGAAAGTTTTGTCATATGGTATGATTGAAATATTTATGTTTTTAAGTATCTAAATTGATTTTATGAACCCATCATTTGTGTCCATGAATCTTAAGACTTAGAATATGGATTAAATAATTATGATTAAACACTTGAAACCATGTATGAAATTACATTGTGTCTTCATTAGGCAGTTAGTAAGACTATGGTGAAAGTGATCAAGTGGTGATTTGTATCTCTTGTTAAAGTTGATAATTATGTTATAAATAGTTCATATTAAATATGATTCAAGGAGTTTTCAAACATGTTTCTCATGGTAATAGTTACGATCTTTCATGGTGGGAATAACGGGAAAAAAATTTAAGTATTATATTGCAAATTAGTTGTTGAGGATTAAGGTATTTATTGGTTTAAGTAACATTGATGTAAAATTTTATGGGCCATTAAAAGAACAATCAATTATTATTTATTTAATATTATTCCACTTGAATTAATAATGAATAGTAATCAGACTTACCTAATAAAATTATGATTCCTTATGCTTTATACTTGTTATGTCATTTTTGTGAATTGGTTGTAATATCATTTAAGTGGATTACTTATATTGCTTAAGAAATAAATTAAGTTGGATAAATGATCTTCATATCTAATTAAACCTTATGAATTATGGATTATACCATTAATAGTGTTATGATAGTTTATACTTATGTCATGTTTCCTAAAATTCTATTAATTAGGATGTTTTTAACACAAATCATAATTAATGAAAGTTGGCTATATGGTCATTAATTATTATATCAAAATAGATAGTCATTGGTTACAATAGATATGTATGTGCTTAAAGATTAAACTCATCCTTGCTAGTGGATTCTTGGTATACCTTGTATGTGTTCCTTAAAAAAAAAAAGAAAAAATCTAGAATTTGGGTAAGGATTTAATAAGCTATGGAAACCTTAATGATTTCACTTGGTTATTTGATTAAATAATCCACCTCGATAATGAGTTAATAATTTATAATCTTCCTTAATGAACACATAAGCTAATACCTCAAACTATTTAAGTAATGAACTCTTTCATGGTCTTATGTAAGCTAATTATAACATGAATTCTTATGTTTTTATTATAACATGATATATAAACTAAATGTTGAGTAAATAAAATTTAGGTGTAGACCCTTATGGTTGGCATATGGGATGGTATTCCTATATCTCAAGGAGTGATTACTTCCCCAAGGCTAATTGTATGCTTATTAATTAAGATGTTCCCATGTGTGATGTCATCCACCTTGAGTTCAATATATTGTATCTCATCTAAATAAAGTATAAATAATGATTTATTTATGGATTTATATCTGATGTGTGTGGCCTTCAATAATTAAGGGATCAAAGGCTTAATATTTTCCTAAAGGACCTTAAATCATGATATGGTGATCAATGGGGGTAGGATAGAAAGTAGTCCATGCTTGGGTTATTCACTAAAGGCTTTGGGACTCTAATGTTTATGTGATGTTGGCTCTATAAATGGTTTAGAAACCTCCACCTACCAATCTCTTAATGTGATAATACTTGCTAAGCAAGTTAGTGATATGGACCCGTATGTTTAGTCATTTGGACCTCTATGCTTAAGTATTACACTTCTATATGATCTTATTCATTTATCCAAAAATTAGATACCTAGGCCTTCTTGGATGTGATCAATTCCATTCAGGTTGGTCACAAGCTTTACCCACATGGGACAATGGGGATATAGATTTTAGGTTGATTATACTTCATATATAGTTGTTTAGGTACATTACATTGCATTAATTTTATACAACGGGAATTTTTAATGTTCCATTGTATACTTCGATAGATATCTTGAAAAAAAATAGAATTATTTCATTTGGTATCAAAACCTATGCTTAATGGTTTTTATTGAGTTTTGACACTTTATACTAACTTTTGACATGTGCTTAAAAGGATGTTTGAGATTTTATGTGGTTGTGCATACCCTTGTAAGGGATTGTGTTTTCATAATGTACTTGGGTGGTTGTAATTACACTGAGAGTAGATACACCTATCTTTATGGAGGCTTTTTTTACCAGCATTTATGCATATACCCTATGATAATTTAATGCCACTGATATTTTACGTTGTCTTGATAAGACTAAATTGAAACCTTGTACTTGGCATACATTTTGAACCATGGCTTGGGTTATGCCTAGTATACACTGCTATATGTATTGTATGCTTGAGGAGGCTATGACATGACCTTTACAAATTCACTTAACCTCTTGGATGAGTTGTTTAGTGATTTACTTATACAAGCTTGAAGTGATGTAAAGTTCCTATCTTATGGAATGTATGTGTGTGTGTATGTGGCAATCGATAAATCTATAAAGGTAATATTTTTATGCTTACCTATAACATTGGTTGGGTTAACCCTTCCCTCATTATTTGCATTGGGAAAGCATCAATAGTCAACTATTGTCTTGTATGGTGAAGCTAATAGAAGATTGGTGATCACTGCTACACCTTATAATAGAGGAAATAATGTTCAACATCTATTGTTGACTTGTATGGGAAAGTCATTAACAGTAGCTTATAACATCCTAACCTTGGGAAGACCAAGGGTTAAGCTCAACCTAGAGATCTGCATAGGGTGAGTGTGTCAGATATACTTAGGAAAATTATCAGGCTTGGGATCTCCATGTAGAGGGAACATTTGAGCTGAAATTAAAACTCAGTCATGTTATACATTTGACCTCTTTGGACTCATTCAGAGAAGCATATGGCCTTGTAACTCCAAAATATTGAAGTTAATTAAGTGTGTGGGGATGTTTATTTCATATTTTACAATTATGATGATTTTTTATCATAGATGTGTTTACATCGGTGATGGTTTTTTATCATGGATAGGCTAATTTCCATGAGGTTTTAATGTTGACCATGGATATACTATATTAATGGGAATGCTTAAATTTATTATAACTAAGTTATGAATTTGTGTGGATGCTTAATTAAAATATTGGCTATGTTTTGATACTCATGGGATGTCTATTGTGATATAGATATGCCCTGAATCCATGAGGATGTGTATTGTGAATTCAATTGAATGTTTTGATTGTGGAACTTGTATGAAAATTTTGCATACATGGTTGTATGTTGTGAATGGTTGAACATCTTAGTGATGGTAGAGTTACTTATGTAAGGGATTATTCCAATATTGAAAGCAATGGTGTGAACCTTATTTTTAAGCTATGGTTTTAAATTTTTACATGAATACTTGTGTATATGTCTTGACATGAATGTAACCTTATGTTGTTAATATATTTGTATGTGCTAATATGGTCATACACCACTCATGTGATGTGTTTTCCCTCTTGAAACCAACTTCTATTTAATTGAATTTGCCAAGGTATAATGTTGTATTGTGTTGAGTAATCCTACATTCACTACTCTAAAATTGAGTATTGGTGCAAGTATGAGGTAGAGGGTAGAGAAACACTACATCCACAATGATTTTTACTGGGTATAGGACATGAAGTGGAATCTCTCATAGGATAAAAATCCACTTTTCCCCTTTGCACAAGTAGCCACCTGATTCATTCAGAGTGTGCACTATGTGTGCCATGAGTTGGCCAGAGAATCTTAGTGTATAATGGTCACTCTATGTATATAGGATTAATTTAGCCTCCTTTTGGAGGTTGTGGTAAAAACAACCATTGTGAAGTTTTATTGTTTTGCCCTTGTGAAACACTAACTAGTCTCATAGACTTAAATACTAATGCAAATCATCAAAGTGGTACTTGATAAATACATGCATGTGTTTGCCTATAGGTGCAACCTTACTTTGGTTAGGGTATTATTATTTTTATACCTATAAAAAATAATCTAGGATGAGTATTTATATTTTGTTTTAGAAGAATTACTGAAATGTATGATAGTTTTGTGCTCTGATAGAGTAACATTAAGCCCTGATTAGGTGGTGATTAAAATCCTAGGTACCCACTTGACTATTTGATAGTGTGATGAAATTTGGGTGATGTCATCAAATGGATGATTTTGGATGGTGGTATTGGTATCCTTTGACCATCATATGATCTCATGTGTGTGTTAGAGAACATGTTGTAAGCCTTCAAGTTGCATGTGATGTCTGGTATGGCTTCTTTGTGGTTTAGTATGGTTGGTGTGGGCCACTATACTCATGTGTGAATGGTTGATGATGTAGTGGAGTACCCATAATAGTATGGATTACTACCATTATGATATGAAATTCTATGATGAATGCTCCTAGTATTATGCATTTGGCATAAGATGTTAGTGGAAGATTTCCACTCTTGATTTAGATTTTGGTTGTAATCCAGTGGGGTTAAATGTTTTTATGATTATTTACCTCATATTATATGTCTATTTATGTTGACACAAGTGACATTGACCCTATTAAATTTACATATTCAGATTGTTATTTTGGTTTAGACATAACTTTTTATCTCATGGCTCCTTAGTTGTATTTTTCTTACTTGGGAGTGTTGTTAGTGAGGTAAGAGTGAGCTACTTTGTTTTGGGACACTATATGCTCATGATGCTTTGTGACCACCTTCATAAATGGTTGGATGTTGTAATAATGGTAATATATTGAATTAACAATTCTTACCTTGGAATTTTTTTGGATTGATGTAGGTATTTTGGGTTTAATGAAACTATTGTAGCTAGTTTTAATAGATTTTAATGTTTTTGATATCCTTTTTAAGGTATGATATTGGATAAATTCTAACCAAGTTGGCATATTTGGTGGGATTTTTATTGTAATAGTGTTGCACGAGTTTTTTTCCTTTTCAATATCATAAATGATATTTGAAGTTAGGAAGAAGGCCATTACTCAACCTAATGCATTTTTGAATGTGATGATCCAAGTGATAAGAAATGAGAATGCCAGCAAGATAAGGCTAAGGCATTTTCTACCCCTCATTGGGTAGAGATATTGTGAAGCCATGTTGATTGGTTTTGTTATTAATTTTTAGAGGATTTTTTACTTGAATGTTGATGGTCATTGAGATGACTCCTCTTTAAGGAGGGGAGGATGTTACAAACCAACCATGAGGCCCTTGTAGATACTAGATTTTGTCTTAATTTAGCATGTTTTCCATAGAACTTGGACTAATGATAGTTGATTTTGGGTTTGTTTTTAGATGGTTATGATATAGGTACTTTGGATAGCTGATGTGTTATGAATGTCATGGTTGATGCTTGCATTGGATCTAGTATATCCTGATATGCATACTGCCTATACCAAATTAATTTATCATGTTTTATGTATATGTTACTTAAGTTATTTAAACTACTACATGTCATTAATATATCATATTTTAATATATTTGGATTTATGATGATTTCTCTTGTAGTTTTTGTCTATGTCACAGGGCATGCTTGGGGTCATGGTTATCTAAATTGACTCTGGTCCCTTCATGATTATCTGAATTGACTCTAGTTTGTTTTTTAATTATAAATGTTTATAATAATTTATTACCCATGATTAATGATTCATTTTTAATTTGTTATGGTTTATATTCATACAAACATCATTCAAGTAATGTTGATGTCTTATTGGTGGATGCAAGAACTAGGCTATGAGCTAGACAACTTGGTGTTGGGTTTGGACATCTTGGGTATACATAGTGAGTGATTGAGCAGTCAAAATATCACTTTGATAGGTATAGTGTGTATTATATAGTGCTAAGACACCATCATTTTATACCCTTGTGTTATTGATTTTCATCATTATTGGTCTTGCCCTATTTTGAGCTTGTATGTTATATCCTTTTTCCCTAATTGGGATTATTGTGTTTTGGCATCATTGTTCTTAGTACCTATGCTTGTGTATTTATAGCCATATCTTATTTTTAGTTATTATTCTCAGGTGTTGTGATCATTATATGTTTTATCCCTAAGGAAGTGACTTACCTTTATATCTTTTGTCCTATTAGTTTATCTAGATCATATTGGGTCTCTTGACCTTGGTAAATGCATAAGCAATTCTTCCCTTTGTGGATATTAACCACCAAGAGCTTTGATTGACTTGAGGGATTTTTTGATTGTTTTCATTTATTGTTTTTTATATTTTAGATCGATTTCACTTTTTTCTATGATCATTATTAATTTAATGATTTTTATTTTTACTCTTATCTAAAGGAAATGATAATGATTATTATCATTTTGTTAACTCACCATTTTCTTGTTAATTATTTATTTAAGGATTTTATTTTATTATTAATATCATAATAAATTTATGATTTTATGGATTAATTTTTTAATGATTTTATTATCATTATTATTTTATGAATTTTATAATTTATTTTTATTAATTATTGGATTTTGAACTGATTGTTATTTTCTACTTAGTGAATCATTAATTACTATTTCAATAATTTTATTTTCATGATTATTAATGATTTAATTAAAGATTGTGTTAACTAATTTTAGTGTATAATTTTTTATTGAATTATTTAATAATCTAGTTGCTAATTATTTATTGAATTTCTATTAACTATTATTATATTTCTATTATATATTATTTTATATGATACTTAATTTTATGAAGCTTGTAATAGAAACAAATTAGGAGAAAATGGATTTAAATACGATGGCTTTATTTTATTATTTTATCTTATTATTATATTTTATATTTTCTTATTGTATGGAGGAGGTAGGTGGTTGGACTAATAGTTTTGGCAAAAAGGAAAAACCATGGCATTGATATGAGAATAGGGAAATGGTATGGAAAGCATGGCATGAGCCAAGAGAAGTATGGTGATGGTGTAGGAAAAAGGAAATTTTTGGTAAAGGAGATGAATGCCAATTGGCAAGGTAGAAGAATGCAGGAAAAAGAAATACAATAGAAAGAAAATAAGAAAAATAAGGGATATAGGGAGGAGAAGCATCATTAAATATGGAAAGACATAATGGGGCTAGGTCCTAGAGGGATCTTTATGGGAGACCCACATGGGCCTATCTATCTATCTAATTAGACAAGCCAATTTAGCTTCCTACCCATGCAAGCCTATTGAGTTTTTCCCACACAGATCTATCAAGGAGTGGTGCAATTTTCCTTAGAGTAAAATTAGGTTAATGGTTGAGGAAAAATAATGTAGTCCATGGTGGAAATAAGAAGGGTGTGGAAACAAACCAAAAAAGGGGGAAACTTTGTCTCCACTACAACCTGTATTTTCTGAAGTGAGTGAGTTTTTTTGGTTTTATGGAAGTCAAATAGGAATTTTTTGCATAAACATTTTTTGAGATGAACTATTTAAATATTATATTCCTAAAAATGATTGTGCATACTTAATTCATTTTCTATTGCCATTATGGGTTCTTATATTAATTTTATTTTGGGGTTTTTAATCTTGTATGTGGAATAAAAACAAATTTGGAAGAAAATATACTTACTATGATCATTATGTGTTCATAGTAAAGTCGTAGGACTTCACATTGAATCCATAATGCTTGAAAATCATTTACACCAAATCTTCTTCCTTTCCATCAAAGTTTTTCAATGCCCTATCTTGCATTCCTAATTTTTCATGTGGAATATTGTGAGTTCTATAGGGATGGGTTATTAT
The DNA here is from genome assembly GCA_037957365.1 of Torreya grandis. Lineage (NCBI taxonomy): Eukaryota > Viridiplantae > Streptophyta > Pinopsida > Cupressales > Taxaceae > Torreya > Torreya grandis. The sequence goes on along the minus strand of JARHVA010002534.1, from coordinate 86,972 downwards.
TGTGATGTTGGGTATTGAATTATATATGTTATTTGTAACTTTTAGAGGTTGAAAGTATTGTATTTTTGTGGATTTGTTTTTATTTTATTTATAGCTTGGTGTTCATAACAACTTGACTTGAAGTCCTTGGGTTTAGTTTTTCATGGCTTTTAGTTAGATACTTGTGACATGTTTTTCATTTTAACTTATAGGTGTTTTCCTTTTTAGCTTGGGGTTATGATTTTTACTCAATTTTCATATGATAGAGATTAGGATTAGTATAGTGATTAATAAAAAATTCTTATGTAATTGAATTATGATTGAAATCAATGTGTCCTAGATAATTATATTGGCTTATTATGTGAATGAATTAATGTTTATGAACTTGTTTATGTTAAATCCATGTCAATTTAAATTTTTTTAATGAGTATTATGTTTTCCTCTTTCAACTCAATTGAGTTATGTGGTTATTAGTAATGGAATCCCTTATGTTTAATTATTTTTATGCTTGAGTAAGCCTTGGACATTACTCAAGAAAACTAGCTTAATCGAGTGTGGTGGTTTTGTTGTGATTGTATTTCTCCCTTATCCATGTTGATAATTTTTATAAATCATTAATGGTGTCTCATTATTATGTGTATATTAATTACCTCACCTAAGTATCTGGTGGACTAAACCTTTTTCCAAGCTAATGTTTAGGCTATTAAGGGCCACCGATGGTTAGGATCATAGGATTGGTTTTGAGGGGTGTCCTCTTCCAATGTTCATCCTTTTTAATTGTTGTACTTAGATTTTATATGGTGGCTTGTCTCTCACTCATGCCTATTGATATATGATGTTGGACTGATGGATTTTGATTAGTTATCTATTTTTTATTGTGGTTATATCTCATTACTTTATGAAAGTTGGTAATATTTTTGTGTTAGTATGGACATTATTGGATATGATGTTGATTTGGAGGTATTCTTGATTATACTTGTATGGTTCTTATACATTTAAACAATCATATTTACTCTTTTGGCATGCATTTATATTTGTCTCTAAATTCTATATGAGTGTTAGTGTATATATCATGCATTATGTGATATTTACTCATATAATGTTGTATGAACATGAGTAAGTGACATGTTAATTTTAAGTAAACACAAAATAGTAAAACTATTATTATTGGAATAATTAAATATATACTATCCTTAAACCTCAAATTACATGGAAGTAAGATGGTGTTACCATATGGTATGATAGAAATATTCATCTTGTTTAGTAGATGAATTGATTTTATGAACCTATAATTTGTGTCCATGCATCTTAATACTTAGACTATGGATTAAATAATTATGAATAAACACATAAAACCATGTATCTAATTACAACATGTTTTCATTGGGTAGTTAGTAACACTATGCTAAAATTAATGAAGTGGTGATTTGTATCTCTTGTTAATGTCGATAGTTATGTTATAACTAGTTCATATTAAATATGATTTAAGGAGAGTTAAAACATGTTTCTTGTGGAAATGGTTATGATCTCCCATGGCAAGAATAATGGGAAATTTTTTAAGTATTGTTATATAAATTAGATATTGAGGATTAAGGTCTTTATTGGTTTAACTAACATTGATGTAAACTTAATAGGCCATTGAAATAATAATCAATTCTTAGTTAATCAATATTATTCCACTTGACTTAATAATGAATAGTAAGTGGACTTACCTAATGAAATTATGAGACCTTATGCGTTATACTTATTATGGCATTTATAAGAATTAGTTGTAATATCATTTAAGTGTTCTATTTTTATTACGTAAACAATGAAGTAATCTGAATTAATGATCTTTATATGTGATTCCACCTTATGAAATATGGATTACACTATTAATAGGGTTATGGTGGTTTAGAATTATGTCATGTTTCCTAAAATCCTAGTAATTTAGATGTTTTTAACATAACTCTTGATTAATGTAAGTTGGCTATATGGTCATTAATTCTTATATGAGAATAGGTAGTCATTGGTTACACTAGATATGTGTGTGCTTAAAGATTAAGCCTATCATTACTAGTGGATTCTTGGTATACCTTGTATGTGTTCCTTAAAGCAATCTATAATTATAGAATTTTGATAAGGATTTAGTAAAATATGGAGACCTTAATGATTTCACTTAATTATATGATTAAATAATCTACTTCGATAATGAGTTAATTATTTACAATCTTCCTTAATGAACACATTAGCTAATACCTAAGACTATTTAAGTAATGAACTCTTACATGGTCTTATGCAAGCTAATTGGATGGCATGAATGCCTATGTTTTTATTATAACAATATATGTTAAATAAATGTTGGAATAAATAATATTTTGGGGTAGACCCCTATGATTGGCTCATGAGATGGTATTCCTATATCTTGAGGAGTGATTACTTCCCCAAGTTTAATTGTATGCTCATTCATTAGGATGCTCCCATGTGTGATGTCATCCACTTCAAGTTTAGTATATTTTATCTCATCTAATTTAATTATGAATAATTATTTTTTTCATGGAGTTATATCCAGTGTGTGTATCCTTCAATAATAAATGGATTGAAGGCTTAATTTTTTCATAAAAGACCTTAGATCATGGTATGGTGATCAATGGTGGTAGGACACAAAGTAGTCCTTGCTTGGGTTATTCTCTAAAGGCTTTGGGACTCTTATACTTATGCCATGTTGGCTCTATTAATTGTTTAGAAACCTCCACCTACTGATATATTTATGTGATAAGACTTGTTAAGTAAGTTAGTGAGATAGACTCTTTTTTCATTCATTTGGACCTCTATGCTTAAGCATTAGACCTCAATTTGATCTTATTTTATTATATATAAATTTGTTACCTAATCCTTCTTAGATGTGTTATATTCCATTTGGGTTGATCATAAGCTTTACCCATATGGGATAATTGGGATTTGGGTTGTAGGTTGCTCTTACTTCCTATAGAGTTATTGAGGCACATTGCACTGTATTAATTTTATGTAGTGGGACCTTTTTATGTTCCATTATGTACTTTTGTAGATAATTTTATAAAAAAATTGGGGTTGTTTTAGTGAAACATGATCCAAATTAATGTCCTAATATAAAAACTACAAAAACTAGTCCTTAATTAAGAGATGATCAAAATCTAAAGACTATGCTAAAATAATGCAACTAAATAAAGTTGAGTAAAGAGAGAGCAAAAGAATTAATACACCTAATTGGGTATGTGAACCATTACATGAAATTGGTGATAACATGTGTGTATGGGTATACATAGTGATATATCATTGAATAGCTTGGCCTGAGATGATGGCTTGTTCAATCCTCATATAGGTGGCTCAAGAACTCAATATGGTTTTGACTCTATCATTGCCCACCCATATTTGATAGATCTTGATCTATATAAATATATTAGATAAGAATGTATGTGCCCTATCATATAGGTGGATTAAGGACTCAAGTAAGCCATGACTCCATCATTACCTACCTATGTAAAGTAGATGCATATGTAACTGAACTATGCAAAGTGATGAAAGTATTTAACTAAGTAAATATAACTATGTATGTCAATTCCATGACTACTCAGGTATATTAAATGAATCTAAGACAAAAAATAATGAAGACCACTAAGGATGGAATAAGTCATGAATATGGTGAGAACCTATAATTTTATATAAAGTGTATTCACCATAGAGAATACCATGAAATTTTCCATTCCATCTAATCAACCTCTACATAGTTGAGTAATATGGAAACTATGTGCCACACACATGCCCTTGATCTAGTATCTAGGTGTACTAAATCTGAATTGATTATTTGAATTGAACATAGGAATGATCATGCTATGTATAATGCCCCCAAATCTAATTAAATGGTATGAATATAAGCTAAAATGAATGTTTTTGAGAAAAATATAAACATAACTATCAAAACCTATGATTGTACCTATAAAAATCTATATTTTACCTACTATCTTGGTCTATATGATCCAAACTATCTTAAAGTTGGGGATACTAGACATTAGTGCTCAGATTCAAACACTAAAACCAAATGATATAACCTTTTAAGCATTTAACTATATAAATCCTAATGTTTAGATTGAATGGATGAGATGTGTAAATTAGTCAAATAAATTTTAATAATTAAGTATTGATTTGCTATAGCATTTAACCTTATTTGACTATGAATATAGACTTATCTATAAATTGGTTGTTGTGGGTGATCTAGGATCTAAAAGTTGGGTTATGGATAGTTCTAGATATTTTCAACAAGATTTTGGTATCTATTTACTCATAAGAAAATAACACCCTAGATGGATAGTAGCACCATGATTGTGTAATGTCTTCAATGTGGTGATAATGTCCCCTTTATGGTATTATTCTTATTTTTTTGGAGAACCTGCACTTGTGTTTTTAGGTCCTTTTCTTATGTGCATGAAACCTAGAGCTCTATGTTTTGCCTATAAAACTTGATTTAATGTACAAACCCTAATCTTCCTTATAAATATGGCATGAGAAATAATTTTATTTTTGTTAATAGGATAGCATGGACATCTTCAACACCCTACTATGTAGAGAGTTGCCTTCATACTAATAATATGAAGAGGGATCAATCCTTATGTATTTTTCCCACCTAATGTTTGATGCAACTGTAAGTGAATGCTAGAATGAGAAAGGACTTGGACGCCTTAAATGTGTTTGATTTTGAAAACTTTGATAATTGGACTTAGGGATGCTATAGATGGTAGTATGCAGAAGTAGGGTAAAATAGGGATAAAATACATTAAGTTTTTTTAGCATGTCTTTAGTTTAAATGTGTTTTGGCATCTATTTTTCATCTAGTGAATTGAGGTCAATTAGAATTGTATTTATAGAGATATGTAGCTTGTTTAGATAATAAAATATTTTTAGGACAGCCTTTGGAAGGGAACACATTTGAAAAACTATCCCTTGGGAAGAGTTAATGTTAGAAACCCAAGTTACATCCTATTGAATGAGACTGTTCAATACCACTTTAAACTTGGACTAACATAGGAATTCCCTAAAGGCTATGGGTGACCTTAAAACTAGACTAGACTTCTAGATTATGGAGGTATCTTCCCTAGTTCATCTATTTGGCTCAGTTTATTAAGACATACTATTATTGGGGTGAAAATAGATAAAAATTTCATAAAGGAAATATACTCTAGAGGGTGGTGATGCACCAACATGATCTTTCATCCACTCAATTTGGACTCCTAATCACACTAATGAGCCAAAAGTGAAATAAAGCATTATCTCCAAAGCTCATAAGCAAAAATATTTTGTATGAAGGCCTTGATGAGTGACTACAACTTGGAGGTGAAGGATATTAGACCTATATTGGGCCACTTCTAACTAGATTACACTCCAAACATGATCACCAAACATTGAGATTGCATACAACCCACATAAGACAACATATCAACATATAAGTGTGGAAAGGACATGATAAGGGAGTATTTATACCACTTATCACTTTAAAACAAGCATATACACATTATAAACCAATAATGGAGAAGTTTTAATAATTTATTCATTAGTCCAATAGATATATAAAGTAAAAAACTAGGTAGAGTTTCATTGTACGCATGTGAGGGATAAAAATCAAGGCCTTAAGGACTAAATAAATAACATAATGGGAATGGATATATATATATATATATATATATATATAGAGAGAGAGAGAGAGAGCAAAATAAGTAAATATGACCTTCACTAAATCCTTTTCAATCTCTAATGTAGCACTCTTTGACTAATATCATTTCTTCCTTTTAAAAAGTGGCATAGGGGTTGAGGTGAGACATGTTACAAATATTTTAAGGAGTATATAATGAACTATGGTTCATTTATTTTTGGATTATGACTCTAATAAGTGCCTAAATCTTTTCTCTAAAACCCTATATTCTTGGTCAAGAAGTCATTTCCTTAAACATAGGCCTTAGTCCTTAAGAGTAGGTCATCAATTGATATTCAAGTCTTCATTTAAAACCTTATATATACCATTAATTAAGTTTTATCACCTTCCTTGGGTTTTTATATCTCTTTTAGTGATTGTTTGACTTCTTCCACACCTTAGGAATTGGAAGGAAGGAAAGAATTTTTGGCATCTTCAGACCTTTTCCAACCTTAAAACTTTCTTCCAACTACATCATGACTTATTCTGACTTAAGGGTGGCATGAAGAGGAGGAACATCAACAAAGTCCTTGGAAAACTTATATGCAAAATTTAGTGACTTTGACCACTTGATTTTTCCTTGTGTAAAAGGCTTAGGAGAGAGAAATTATTATTTTTTCTTTAGACTAGGAAAAGTTACACCATGGATGGATTATTAACAAGATATTAGACCTAAAAACTAAATTTGGAGCCATAAATTATTCCAAAATACATAATTTTGCTCATTTTACTTGCTTTATCACCCCTTCCTTGTAGCCATAAAAACTTTAAAATATCCTTATATAGAATATTTTACAAGTAAAATTGAAAACATGGGAAAAAATTTTAGTAGACTCTATCCACTTATATATCCACACAAAATTTCATGATCATAATCCAAGTGAAACTATTAATTTTCCTTTATTTTATTGTTCAATTAGGCCTAATTATCCCTCCTAGGCCTAGAAAGATAAATATGACCCAAATTTCCACTGACACATGTGAGACTATCCAAAATTGTTATATTCACTTTCCCTAGTATAAGACCATTCTCCATGACAAATTTAAGGTCTTGAGGCCCTATATAAGTATTCAAACCATGAAACCACCTTGCTTTTTAAGCTTATTTTGGACTACCTTAAAAAACATGCTTATTTTAGCCACTTACAAAATCTTCAATTTAATTTTTTGAAATTTAGTATTTATTATAGATCTTGAATGAAATTATCTAATGATTGGGAATATTTATCCTTCTCAAAACACCTAAAACCCACTAAAACATGCAAAACTAGGGTATTTGTTGAAATACATACAAGTGATGTCAGCATAAAAGTAAATTTTCATAACCTCCTTGGAGAACTTAATAACATACAAGAGGATTAGGGATAAAACTATGTAATTTGATATGCATTTGAGGTCCCTTCTCCATGGCTAGTCAGAATTAGGATTATAGAAGGGTTTAAGACTTGTATAGGGTCTTAACAGTTGTTCATGATTATGGGACATCTAATAAGCTCTTTAAAATTGGAAAACCTTCTTGAATGACCTCTTTATTTATCCAAAATTTCTTAGATCCCCATGATAAGTTTGAGAGATGGTACAAATATCTAAAGTCACTCCTTGGGATCTTGCCTAGTTCTCTTGAGGCTAAAGAGAGGAAAAGTCTAAGTTTTAGATATAATAAGTCATTAATAATGTTTTGAATAGCTCTTAAACATTTATATAAAACCTAAAATTATTAAACATTTATTTTAGGTATTGGTTACCCATCTGTGTGCTCATGGTGTACTGATCAAGGTACTTGGGGTTTAAGCTTTGTTACCTTCTTGATAACCCTCAAGGGAATTTGGATGAAAATGACATTTTTTCCACCTAATAGTGAATTTATAAATTTTATATGACTCTTCAATCCCCTCAATATCCAATCATGAGGTTTGATAACTTATTTCATGCCCTTAGAGCTCAAGTAGATCTCTAAGTCTCATGATTGTCATTAACAAGGATTAGGCAAGGTATGAGATGAAATAGTGGATATGTCCACTAATGGTATTAATTTATAGATAGAATTTAAAATTAAATCCACTCATTACGACAAATTTAACAAAATTTCAAATCTTTATCATGCATGTAGAGTCCTCAACACATCATTTCCCTTCATGACTAGACTAGGCTACCTAGATTTCTTATTTCACTAGATTTATGACCAAATTTTGCCTTTGTAAAACTTATGATGGGGTTTGAGAGTGATAAATAGTTTTTAATGATATTTTTATAACCTTAACACATGATTCTTACCCTTCAAAGTCTTTTCATAACCCTTACAACCTATTAAAGCATTATACCATCACATTTCTTCCTAGCTCTCACTTACACACACACTGGTTGTAGCTGATAGTTGGGAGAAATCAAGATTATCATGGAAATCCTACGTAGTTTGAAATTGTTTAAGTATTAAAATAACCTCTTATGATATTTTATTTCATCACACTAGCTTGGCACATCCATTTGATCTCTTCATTTAGACCTCTTACAAAGTCAACAAGACTATATACTAGTCATGGTTGTGTATGAAATTTTTTCCTTTTTTAAATGAGTTTAAAACTCATAGTTATTCATTTTAGGTTGAAAATTATAATAATTTTTCCCATAAATATTCCATTTGTCTTGATCTATGGATTCAATTTGGCTTCAAGCTTCCTAAATATCCAAGTTCTTCCTTGCCCATCATTGATGTTAGGCTAAGAAAGTATTATTGGATTCATTTTCTACCCTCTTTAATAGGAATACATATGGATTATAATTATCTTAGTTTATCATTCGTATGAAAAATGTTTTCAAACACACCTCTGTCTACTCTTCTTCTCCTTGATATCTAAGAAAAAATTGACCTTCTAATAGGCCACTTATAGGTTATTAATTGGTTGTGTGTAAGTTTTAGAACTTAGTTTTGATTATCTCTCCATGTTTAGTTTGTTTTAAAAATTTACATAGGGTTTTTTTACTTATATGATGCATACCATAGATTTATTTTCATTCTCTTTTCCTCCTTATTCAAGTCTAAGACCAACTATCTTCTATTTGTAGTCTATAGGTACTTTCAGATATAGGACATGACTATGTTATTTTTTAGACCTATTCTTACCTCAATGACCTCCTTATATAGTTCAAAAAATTTATGGGGATTTTTAATTGGTATAGAATCATAACTCTTTCCTTTATACTCTATTATTTTCCTAGGTTGAATATTAGATCAATTATCACTAGCATTTTTTAGGTGTTTTTCGTAGGGTTATTAATTGTATGCTTTATTTTAGAACCCTTTACACTCACTAGTATACCTATTCAATGTTATTGAATATTTTTTAAAGTTATAATTTATTTTAAAAACCCCTTCAAATATCTTTATCATATCCTATTGAATGCACCATTAGACAAGTTCATGTTATGCAACCTATAGGTACCCATGGGGAATAAATATTGTGTTTTAGTGGTATGTTGATCACCATTCTCATCATTAATTTCAAAAATGACTTTAAATTAAATTAATTATAATTTTTACTTATAAATATTTCAACTCTTATCCTATTCTAGACCTCAAATTTAAGGCTATTCTACCTTCTATTAGCCACATGTATGGGACTATTATGAGAGAGATTGTCTAGATGTAGGGTTTTTCAAGTTTTTCACTTTTTATTACTAGCATAAAAATGCTCTTGAACTATGTTCATGATCTCAAATAGGTTTAAGCACCCTTCAAACCTCTCAGTATCATTATGGTATGATCCACACTTATAATAATTATAAAATATGTAGAATATAATGTAGATCAACACAACATAATAGATATCAGTATAACAAGATGTCCAACAATTAAATATATGTAGAAATAGAATACCCTTAAGATAAGGCAACACCATACAATATTCCTTTATGAAGGAATAATTCCACAATGTCTCTTGGAGGGGATAACCTCCAATATCTTCTTACAATAGAAGACTCAATACTTACTTGATTCCTTATAATGATAATCATATCCTTTTTATGCACTCTATCTAACTAATAATAGATGGGTAATATCTTAATCCCAATGTAAGCCAACCATTACCCAATACACTAATTGCATAAGTTACTCAATTATCCTAATATATTAGACCCATATAACTAACTAAGGGGGATGTGTGCCACATGTTAGCATCTCCATCACCCATATACATTAATATATCATGTACCTAGATACATAGAATTACTTCCCTCCTTGACATGTTTCATCCCCAAAACATAGAAAGAAACCAAATAATGAGTGTGTTTCAGATCATTACACACTTATCTCTAATCTTGATCATCAAGCCATCCATATGTAATCCTAATAGGTGATAGATCTCCAAGCTTGTTTCCAAATTCCATGATGCTCATCTAATTCCATCTAAAGCCATAGTAGGTATTCTTTGGCTTTCATACATATCCATATTTATTATAACTCTGATTTCTTATGTATCCAATGTGATTGTTATTATGACATTCCCTCATATGGATCTATGATTGTTTCCTCTCATGATGATGTGGGTGTTTATATACCTCAACTTTTTTTGATACTTTGACCTTGTAAATATTTTCTTCTACCTTTTCCACTTTTTTCTTTGGTGGTTCCTTTGTCTCTTGAGTAGATGAAGTGGTTTACTTTGATTATATTATTTGTTCATATATGTCTTCATATGAATCATTCACATGCTCTTCATCACCTATTTCAATCTCATCTTCATGATCTTTATAATAATATCCTTTATAAATAAATATATATAACTAATAATGGATGGGTAATATCTTAATCCCAATGTAATCCGACTTACCCAATATACTACTTCCATAAGTTACTCCATTATCAGAATATATTGAACCCATATAACTAACTAACGAGGATGTGTACCACATGTAGTAATTTCCATCAACCTATGTACTTTAATATATCATGTCCCTAGATACATAAAACTTTATTAATGTTTGAAATAACTTTTCATTGCCCTTGAAGCTTGTAGGTGACTATTTTGGTGTCACTTGACTATGTAGCTTGAGTAAGCATTTTATCCATTCATACTCATGAATCCTGATTAGAGGTCATGTTCAAATTAGAATTATAAATTGCATTGAGGTCATGGAAGGTCATCTTGATATAATGAATTCACTTGGGTTCCAACCTCTAACATGATCGTAAGTGTTAATTGATTATGTATTCATTACATGCCTGAGTGAGTTTCAACACTTGCATTGCTTTTTGGCTCAATGATATAATTTTGGCCATTATATTAGTTACCATATAATATCAAGATCTCAATAATCATGTATAACTCTTTACCAAGCACTAGGCCACTTCAAGCTGATTCATTCACTTGTATGGACTGTGTAAGCAATAGTTCATACATGAAGCCATGTATGAGAGATTTAGAGTCTTAAGTTTCTCATGCTTTATTTTAGTATTAAATTGCATTTATATTATTTATATTAGTTTCAATATACAACTAAATGTTTTCAAGACACTCTTAACATAGATTTGAATTCATGATTGCATGTTAATAGTCTCACATGCTTGTAAGTACTTAAATTATTTGTAAAGCCTTTTATTTAAAAATGTATTTTGGAATATCACCATAAATATCCAAGATTATATTGGATAAATATTGTTTCCTTTATGTCACTATGGCTTCTCATTTCCATTCAAATCTAATGTGATGCTCAGGCCTAGAGAAGGTCATTCACATGCCATACAAACTCTCAAAAGAGTAAAACACATTGAGAAATATGAAAAAGAACCACATGTCAAAAAAATATCAAATGATTCCATGAAAACAAGATTTATTCCATAAATTTTGAGGTATTAAAAACATCTAATAATCATTACCATGAAGATAAAATGGTGACTTGTAGTAGAACCCACTAAAACAACTTATGCACCAAAACATTCTTCCTCCAAGTAGAATTACTTCATGGAGATGAGTTGAATAATGAAAAAACCATTAAAATGAGATAAAATAACTTTAAAAACCACTCTAAAAATAAATCCATTTTGTATAATTATGAGATTGAGAAATAGTTCAAATAACATACCCCTCTTGCATGAATAGGCCATAATGACCTATTGTCATTCTTAGAAAATATTCATAAAGAATAGGCCATAATTATTGAGATAAAGAAAAATTATTTTAATCTTAATAGGACCACTAACACTTTCCAAAGTTTTATCTAGTAAATATCTCTCTTTTGTACGTTCTAAGCACTTGAAAACTGCCCTTCTAGAATTGTCAAGGAAGTTGACATGAGAGATAAACTAGTTTTCTACATTTCAAGACCTAAAACATCTTCCAAATCAATTTTTTTATCTTTTCATGGATAAATAAGGTATTTAATATGAATAAATATCAATTTCACCTTGATAGTTATATGAATGTCCTCAAAACAAAAAAAATTGGCACTAAAACTACCAGAATCACTTGAGAAGTCTAATGACACTACTATAAAATGTATCCAATAGATCTTTTCATGCATGAATAAGTACATCATGTCTTTAAGAGTAAATTTTAAAGTATTATGGTTGATATTTTGATCTATGATGTCAAACTTGTTAACATTTTGGTGACTCATAAGGGTTAACCAACCTACTGGTCAAGAGAACCCACTCATTTTCATGACAATGATGACTCATACATGGTAGTAAGACTTGATAACTATTATTTTACTAAAACAAACTAATAGGAATCAAATAGAAACAACTAAATAAATAACACCTTAACCTTAATAAACACACCTAACCTAAGGAAAATAATAACACAAGACATCAAAAAAATAAGGCAATAGACTAAATTGTGCTGACCACTTATCGAAAAAAGACAAAAAAAATTAAAAAAACTAACTTGAGATCAAATTATTTCCTCTAGGATCAAATGGAATACTTATTTGGTCACTGTGGCACTATAAAGTCTGATTTTCGTATCTTTATTTGAGTCCAACCAAGTATTTCTCACTGTATGATGACTCCCACTTGTAGATAGAGGCATTGACATATTCATGGCCTCTTGCAGAAGTACCTATACCTTCTAGTTATACCCCCAAGTACATGGTTTGGTTATATGTGTCAATACCCAATCATATTCATTCCACACTTGTTTTCTTTTCATCAACAATCTTATTTCTACCTTAGTCATGAGATTTTGATGATTTGTCATGATCTCATGCAATGATTATCTTATCCAATCAACTATTAGGCCTTAGTTCCTTTATTATTATCCATTTGAGATTGTGGTTTGTCAAGGCCTTTAATTTGTTGATTTAGCCTATGGGACTCAGGATTGGTAGCCACCATAGTGTTTTTACAATACCCTCCTCAAACTTCCCATAGGGTAGAGGTGTACTATCTAAGATTGAAAAACATTTACCCAACTCTTCCAAAAGGCTATCTCTTCATGGTCAATTTAAAATACATGGATATCCTTATTGTTCTTACCATTTTCTTATAAATCACGATGTTGATCAATCATTTTTAACTCTTTCATAGAGTCATAACAAGGCCCTTCCTACTATAACTTGGTGATCTTCCCCTTTTATGGAGAATGGGAGCTCATCAATCCAATCAAGATCCATCTCATCTTGTTTTGGTACTTATAAATTTGAATTGCTTTATCCAAGCTCTAAAGAATTAGTGGTACCTTCTTTGAAAGCCTCAAAGTGATATCCTACTCCATCATTCAAATCTATCATAATGAGTTTTTCAATATCAAAGAACTCATTATAAAAATTCTACCAAAAGTCATCTAAATCACTTGGAATATTCTAAACCTCAACAATGGTACCATGTAGGTTGTCTCCATGGTTGCCTATTAGAGAAGGAGTTACATGAGTTTTGCCTTAATTTACTTCATCATCATGCCATTTTGACTAATCCATGTCATCCAACATCCTTTCATGCTCCAAGTCTTATCTATAGGGATGAACATGGGTACCAATATGGATATTTTCATCATAGAATCTTGAAGTATCCTCTTCAAGGTGTTCTTGAAGATTTGGTAAAGCTACAACATGATCTAATTCTTGAAAGACTCTCACTTCATTAATTAACCTTGATAGATTATTCCCACATTTATATGTTTAAATTATACATTTAGTTCACTTGGTTCCTCTTCATAAGAGGAAAGGGAGGGAGGGTAATGTACCTCATTATCTTGTTTGAAAACTACTAAAGTACTCTTCCAACGTGGATCCTTAGGAGTATCAACCTTAGACACTATATTCTTCTTATTCCATAATTCCATTACCTTGTCAAACTGAGATTTAATTTGATTTTTATAAGTGGTTATAGTATGAAGATATGATGATAACATGGATAATTTGAGACATCTCCTAAACTAGCCTTCATACATCTCTTTTCTTCTTGACTCTGAATCTACATAGGAGAAAGTTCTCTTTCAAATGTAGGCATAACATAGTTTGGGGTTCTAGCCCATGATGGACTCCAAGTTAAATTTATTTTAGGCTCTTGAAAATTCATGGATGGATTTTGGAGGAGATACTGAACACATGGATGTTGATTAAGAGCAGGAGGTGGATTATAATCTTCTATTGAGATGTTTTGTGTGTAAAGATGAATATGAAACTTGGAGAGTGATTCAGACCTAATTTTGAATCATACACCATACCAAAGATTATAAACCATATATGAAAAATTAAAGGATAAGAATCCCCCAATCTTGGCCAAAAAGTCACTAGACAAACATAGTGCAAGTTGAGGTGACAAGTCTACAACAATGATGTCTTGTGAATATGAAAGTTTGCATAAGGAATGAAGGGTGAGTTATACATTTTTTTATAAGGCCAAATATCATTTGAGTTGATACATTTAATTATATATTATTGTTGGAAGTAGGATCATACGCCAAATTTAAACTGTTAGCCACTAGCTTAGGGATAACTAGGTTTCCTACCCTATCATCAAATAAGAAATTATGAACTAAGAAATCTTCAACGATTATAGAGATAAAAAAAAGGAGATGAAGTGTCTAATATAGATAAATAATCTTGGGTTTCAAGGGAATTTTTATAATGGATAAAGGATTAGTGTTCAAATTTCTTCTTCTACTTAAGACATTCCATTAAACTATTACTTTCCTCCCTTAGCTTCTCAATCTCTAATCTCAAATCATAATTACTTGGTGTAGGTTGACTATATGGAATAATAGGTTGGATACATTATTTTTCATGAGGTTAATATTTATTTCAAGTATGTGGAGGAATCTTAAAATTATTTTAGTAATCTTGGCACTAAAAATGATCATAGGCCTAATCGGTGCTCACATGTTATTGGTAATGGTGAATGTAAGGTTGGTAGGTTTCATAATGTGACTAATATGAGTCATAAGGCTGATGATAAGGAGGTATGTGATAGGATTATAACCAATATGTATCCATAATTCATCATGAAACATATGAAAAAAAAATCAATTATCAATATCACCCTTCTTAGCATGAGATGATAACATTGTGAAGACCCTCATTATGAATTTCTGACTACAACTTGGACTATGAGTACTAAAAGATGCTTGAGATGGCCAAGATGTTATTATGAAGGATAAAATTCTTGAATATAGTCCCACTAGGCATGATATAACTATTATCAACCCAAGTTTCACCTTATTAAAGGACAATATTCAATTTCACTTCAAACATAGACTAACATGGGAATGGCTTAAAGGCTATATGCGACCTTAAAACTAGACCAAACCTCTAATTTATGGGGATAACTCCCCTAGTGCATCTATTTGGCTTAGTTTATTAATACATAATATTTTTGGAGTGAAAAGGGATAAAAAGTGCATAAAGGAAATCTACCCTAAGGGGTGGTAATGCACCAACATGATCATTCATCCACTTAATTTGGACACATAACAACACTAATGAAATATAAATTAAATAAAGCATTATCTCTAAATATCCTAAGAAAAAATATTTCATATTTATGTCTTGGAGTGATTAAAACCTGGAGGTGAAGGATGGGAGGTCTATTTTAAAGCACTTTCAAGTAGATTACACTCCAAACATGATCACCAAAATTTGACACTTCATACAACCTGCATAAGATAACTTATCAATATATAGGTATGACAAGGACATGATAAGGGAGTATTTATATTTATTATCACATAAAAACAATAATACACACAATATAAACCAATAATTGATAAAATATAATAGTTTAATAATTATTCCAATAGATTTATTAGGTAATAAAATGAGGAAGAGTTTCCTCATACCCAGGCGAGGGATATAAATTAAGGCCTTAAGGCCTAAATAAATATTAAAATGGGAATGGGGATAGAGAGAAATGATTTTAATAGTTTAATGAGTCCATAAGTAAGTCTTATTCATTTATTGGTGGAGTTTGACTCTAACAAGTCCCTAAATCTTTGCTCAATAACCCTATATTCTTGGTCAAAAAGTTTTTTCCTTGAAAATAGGCCTTGGTCCTTGAGATTAGGTCATCAATTCACATTAAATTATTCATTTAAAAAATTATACATACAATTAATGAATTTTTATCACTTTTATTGGTTTTTTACATCTCTTTTATTGCTTATTTGACTTCTTCCACACCCTAGGCATTGTAAGGAAAGAAAGCATTTTTGGAGTCTTGTTATCTTTTTCAAACTTGAAAATTTCTTCCAAATATCTCATGACTTATCATAAATTAAGATTTTCATGTAATAGAAGGATTATAATCAATAAAATCCTTGTAAAAATTATATGCATCATTTAGT
The DNA here is from genome assembly GCA_037957365.1 of Torreya grandis. Classification (NCBI taxonomy): domain Eukaryota; kingdom Viridiplantae; phylum Streptophyta; class Pinopsida; order Cupressales; family Taxaceae; genus Torreya; species Torreya grandis. The sequence goes on along the minus strand of JARHVA010002534.1, from coordinate 70,517 downwards.
GCTTTTGAACACTTGATTATTCATTGTGTAAAAGGCTTAAAAGAGATAAATTGAGTTTTTTGCTTGGGACCAGGAAAAATTACAGCATTGATGGATTATCATCATGACATTAGACCTAAAATAAGGAACTTTGAGCTATCAAGTATTCAAAAATACATCATTTTTCTCATTTTTCTTGCATTAGCACCCCTTCCTTGTATCCCTAAAAACCTAAAAATCTCCTTGTATAGAAGATTTTATGGACCAAATTAAAAACTTAGAAACATTTTTTATTATAATATTTCCATTTATATCTCAAAACAAAATTTCATGATCATACTCCAAGTATAAGTACTCCTTTTCCTTCATTTTATTCTATGAATAGGCCTAATTAGCCCTCTTAGGCCTATAAAGTGAAATATGATTCAAATGACCACCCACACATGTCAAAATAGCCAAAAGTATTGTATTAAATTTCCCTAGTATAATACCACGTTTCATGCCAAATTTTGGGTCTTGAGGCCTTGTGGATGTACTCAAACCATGAAACCACCTTGATTCCTAGGCTTATTTTGAACCTATTTGGGACTACCTTGAAAATTTTGTCTATTTTTGCTTCTTCTAAAATATCCTATGATTTTTTTTAACTTTATTTGTTAATATAGGTCCAAAATTACATTACCCCATTTTTTGGAAGCTTTCCCCTTCTCAAAACACCTAAAAAACACCCAAAAAATGCAAAAATAGGGCATTTGTTAAAATCCATATAAGTAAAATCAACATAAAAGTAAATTTTCAAAACATAATTTATTATATTGAAAACATACAATATGTTTAAAGATTAAAATATGTCTTTTCATATGCATTTGAGGTCCCTTTTGCATGGCTGGTCATAATTGGGGTTCTAAAAGGGTTTAAGACCTGTCTAGAGTCTTAATGATTATTCATATAGATGGTACATCCAAATGATTTCCTTACACTAGTAAAATATTATTTTATAACCTCCTCAAATATCCCAAGTGGCTCAAGTTCCCATTCTAAGTGTTAGATATGGTATGAGCATATGAAGTTGCTCCTTGGGTAGCTTATTTAGTTCTCTTGAGGCTAGAGAGGTCAAGTTTGAGTTTTATTTCTTAAAAGGAATTAAAAATGATTTTAATAGTTCTTAAAAATTTATATAAAACCACAAAATTATTTTACATGTATTTTAAGTTATTGTTACCTCTTTTTGTGCTCATGGTGTAGTGACCAAGGTACTTGGGGTTTAAGCTTTATTACCTTCTTAATATCCCTTAAGGGCATTTAGATGAAAAATGAAGTTTTTTTCTACTTCATAATGAATGAATACATATTTTATTATATTTTAATTCCGTAAGGATCCATTCATGAGGTTTTTTAACTTATTTCATTCCCTTAAAGCTCAATGGATCTCTAGGTCTCATGGTTTCCCTTGCCCAAGGACTAGGTAAGGTCTGAGACAAAAATATGCATATGTCCACTATTGGTATGACCTTATAGATACCATGGAAATTTAAAAAAAATTATTACCTCCAACTATACAAAATTTCAAATCATTATCATGCCTATAGAGGCCTCAACACATCATTTCCCTTCATGACTGGACTAAGCTACCTAGATTTCTTATTTCATTAGATATATGACTAAGTTTTTCCTTTATCACACTTATGTTAGGGTTTTAAAGTGATAAAGAGGTTTTTATGTTGTTTTTATAACCTCAAAACATTATTAATACCCTTCCAAGTCTCTTCACAACCCTTATAACCTATTAAGCATTGTACCCTCATATTTCTTCTTAGTTCATACTTACACACGCGCGCGCGCGCGCGCGCGCGCGCGCACACACACACACACACACACACACACACACACACACACACACACACACACACACACACACACACACACACACACACACACACACACACACACACACACACACACATGCACGCACGCATGCACGCATGCACACACACGTGCGCGCACACACACACACACACACACACACTCCCACACACACACACACACACACACACACACACACACACACAAGCTATAGGTGATAGTTGGAAGAAATGAAGATTTTAGTGAAACTCATAAGTACTTGACACCATTTTAGTGTTAAAATCACCTATTATTATATTTTACTTCATCACATTGGCTTGGTACAACCATTTTATCTCTTCATTTAGACCTCTTACATAACCAACAAGATTAAATACTAGGCCTTGATATGTATGACAATTTCCTTATTCAAATGTGTTTTAAAATAATAATTATTTATTTTAGATTTAAAATTATCATCATTGGTCCTCTCAATATTCCATTCCTCTTTATTAAAGTCTTAATTTTGGATTCAAGCCTGTCAAAAATCTAATTTCTTCATTACCCATCTCTGATGTTAGGCTAAGCAAGTATTCTTGATTTCATTTTCTACCCTCTTTCATAGGCCTACATATGGTTTAGAATTATATTATTTTCTCATTGGTCTTAAAAATCTTTTCAAAAACACCTATTCCTACTCTACCTCTCCTTTAGGTATGAGAATGAACTGACCTTCCAATAGGCCACCTATAGGTTATTAACTATGTGTAGGTTTTAGAACTTAGCTTTGATCAGTTCTCCATGTTTATTTTGGTTTAAAAATTTCTATAGGCCTTTTTTAGATATATGATACAAAACATAGAGTTATTTACATTCTCTTTGCCTCTTTATTTAGTTCTAAGACCAACTTGCTTCTATTTGGAGTTTATAGGTACCTTTAGAGATAGGACTTGATTGTGTTTTATTTTAGACCTATTATTACCTCAATAAACTCCTTATATAGTTCATGAACTTGATGGATATTTTAAATTGGGATAGATCAGAACTCTTACCTTTATACTCTATTCTTTTCCCAAGTTGAATATTGGATCATTTATCACTAGTATCATGTAAGTGATTTTCTTAGAGTTATTAATGACATGATTTATTTTATAACCCTTTCCACTCACTAATAAACCTCTTCAATTTACTTGAATATTTATTTAAGTTTTCATTTGGTTTCAAAACCCCTTAAAATTTATATTTCATCTCCCTTTGAATACCCCTTTAGACAAGTCCATGTTATGTAGCTTGTGGGTACCCATTGGGAATCAAGACTATGTGTTAGGGGTCTACTCATGACCATTATCATCATTAATTCTATAGAGGGATTTGAATTAAATTAATTCTCATTTGGACGTAAAACTCTTACAACACTTATTATGTTCTTGACCTTAAATTTAAGTTCAATCTACCTTCTATTAGCCACTTATAGGGGACTATTGTGAGAGAGCTTGTTTGTATGTAGTGTTTTTCATGTCTTTCCCTTGTCATTACTAACCTAAAAATGATATTGATATATGTTCATGATATCAACTGGTTTTAATCACCCTTTAAACCTCTCAATATTTTTATTTAGGTTCAAAGTAACTTTTCATTACCCTTGAAGCCTGTAGGTGACTATTTTTGGGTCACTTGACCATGTATCTTAAGTAGGATTTTTTTCAATTCATACTCATTAATTTTTATTGGAGGTCATGTTAGAATTATAATTATAAGTGGAATTTAGGTCATGGAATTTCTTCTTGAGTTGATGAATTAATTTGGGTTCCAACCTCTAACATGATTGTAGGTGTTAACTGACTGTGTATTCATTGTAGGCATAAGAGTTTGAGCACTTCCATTATTTTTTGGATAAATTTTATAGGTTTGGAAATTTGATTGATTCTCTTAGAATATCAATATTTAAGTAACCATGTAGACCTCTTTAGCAATCGTTAGGCCACTTCAATCCTATTCATTCACTTGTATGGAATGTTTAAATAATTGTTCATACACTAGGCCTTGTGTATATGGGATTAGAAGCCTTAGGTTCATAATGATTTATTTGAGTATTAAATGGATTTTTTAGGAGTTATTTGAGTTTCACTATACAAATCCATGTTTTGAAGACACTCTTAGCACATATTTGAATTCAATAATGCATGTTAATAAGCTTGTAGGCCTGTGGGTGCTTAAATCATTTGCAAAGCCTTTTGTTTGAAAATGCATTTGGAATATCACCATATTTATAAAAAATTATAGTGTATAAATTATGTTTCATTCATGATACTATGGATTCCCATTTCCATTAAAACATAATATGAGGCTTAGTCCTAGAGAAGGTCATCCACATGGCATATGAGCTCTCCAAAGAGGAAAACACTTTGAGAAATATAAATAAGAACCATATATTAGACAAATAAAACATGAATACATGAAACCAAGATATATTAAATGAATTATGAGGTAGTAAAACCCTTTGAGAATCATTACCATGAAGACAAAATAGAGACTTATAATATAACCCATTAAAATAACTTATGCACCAAGATATCCTTCCTCTAAGTGAAAGTAATTCATGGAGATTAGTTCAATAATGAAAACACGATGAAAAGGAGATAAAAGACCTAAATTAACCACCTTAAATATATTCCCTTACATTTAATTTTGAGCTTGAGAAAAAGGTGCAAGAACAAACCCCTTTTAGATGAATAGGCCAGAGTGAGCTATTATCACTCTTAATGATTGTTCATAAAGAATAGGCCATGATTATGAAAACTAATGTAACTAATTTACATATTACTAGGACCCATAATAATGGCCATTTTTTTATCTCATAGCCCTCTATTCTCTGTTTATACTGATCACTTGAAAACTACACTTTTAGAGCTACCAAGGAGGTCAATATGAGAGAGAAAACTAGTTTTCTTCATTTTAAGACCTAAAACCTCTTTTAGATAACTTTTTTGACGTTTCATTGACATATAAGGTCCTAAAGATGCCTAAATATCAATTTAACCTTGAGAATTGTATGGATGGCCTTAAAATAGGCCTTTTGGCACTAAAACTGCTAGAATCACTTGAGAAGTCTTATGATATTGTTGTAAAATATATCAAATAAAAATTTTCATGCATGAATATATAAACCATGTCCTAAAAATAAATTTTTAAAGTGTTAGGGATGAAAATTTGACCTATGAGTTAAAACTTATCAATATTTAAGGCTAATGATATTATCACCCATTTGGGGACACTAGTGTCATGTGGCTATAGTGTCCCAAATGTAGTGCTAATTCTAATTAAAATACTACTAACCAATTCAGATTGGGATCTAGGAAGATACTTTTAGGACTATGTTTTAACATATTGTAGGTGGTTATGGTCTACTAAATGACTAGAAAAGTGTGTTTAAGGATCTAGGATAGGTATATGGATAAGCTAGGAATAGGGTAACTTAAATGACATTACTATAATCTAATTACCACTTTTAGGTGATTAGGTTCCTCCCCTCCCACACCTTTATGCTAGTAATGCATCAAATTAAAATGACTATTATAAAGGGAAAATAAATGTACCTAGACTTACCTTGGAAATGAATCTTATGTAGTTGACTATAAGTATGTGAATCTGGGTCTATGTATCTAGAAAATGATCCAAAGTAATGTCTTATAATGAAACATGAAAAATTAAGTCACTATTTAAGAGATTATCAAAAACAAAATATTATGTTGAAATAATGCAACTGAATAAAGTTGAATAAAGATAGAGGAAAGGAATGAATACACCTCATTGGTTATGTGAACTAATGAATGAACCTAGTGACAACTTCTGTGTGTTGGTATACATAGTGATCATATCATTTATCAACTTAGACTGAGTTGTTAGCTTTCTTAATCCTCATATGTGTGGCTCAAGAACTCAATTAGGTTTTGAATCCATCATTTCCCACCCATGCCTAGTGGATCCTAATCTCTATGAATAGCTTTGATAATAATGTAAGTGTGTTTAACCATCTCATGTAGGTGGCTCAAGAACTCAAGTACGACATGACTCCATCATTTCATACTTGTGTGAAGTAGATGCATATGTAATTGAACTACATAAAGTATTGAAAGTATCTAACTATGTATGTTATCTTTTTAGCCACTAGAGTATATTAGGAAAATTTGGTTATTCAAGAATGCCAACCACTATAGATGGAGTAAGGCATGAACCTAGTGAGAACCTAGAATTTGATATCAAGTTTATAGTGTATATAATTACATGGAGTTTTCCATTCCATCTAATCAACTTGTGTATATTTAAGTAATACAGAAGCTATGTTTTATACACATGCCCCCAATCTAGTATCTGAGTATACTAAATCTAAACTATGTATGTAATAAATAAATCTATGTATCTAAATTGAATCTAGGAGTGATCATGTCTTCCATGATGCCCCTATATATTAAAAATTGGTATGAATCTAAGTGAAAATGAATGTATCTAATCAAAATCTAAACATAACTATAAAACCTATGATTGTATCTATGCAAATCTGTATTACACCTGGTGTATTGGTCTAAAAGATCTAGATTGTCCTAAAGCTAGGGATATTGGAAATTATTGACTTGTAGTGAAAATTAGCTGTGGTTCTAGTGTCCAAATCTAGGTGATAATGTCTTCTTGGTCTAATTTATGAGTGACCTAAATTGACTTTTGAGTGTCTATTATATTATATGTTTTCCCTATGTCTTAATTTCTAAAACTAAGCCTATGTGCTGAAATGTATATGTGACTAGAAATTTAGGAGCCTAATGTCTATGTCAAATCCCAATGAATTCCTCTTATTTTGAGGGTAGTTATGAAAAATGTGTAATAACTACACTTTAAAAAAGTATCTTTACAAAATGTGTTAGCTAGAGCATGTGCATGATATTCTAATATAATGTACAAACATAACATTGAAATGTAAAAGTATCTGAGCATGAATAAGTAATGTAACATGTATGTTATAATCTAGTATCACACAAAGGTGTCAAGATAGATTTAATAAATATTTATCAATAAATCTTAGTAACTACCTAGGGGATGGGGTGTGATGTCCATCATAGATCAAAAGTAGGAAGGATAGATGTATGAGGTCACTCCTAGCATTGAAAACAAGTGTGTGTGTGTGTGTGTGTGTGTGTGTGTGTGTGTGTGTGTGTGTGTGTGTGTGTGTGTGTGTGTGTGTGACAATAAAATATAGTCATACAAGGTAGAAAAAATACAAACATGAGGCACACAAAAGATAGTTTAAGGGGCCACAATACAATGGACATGGGCACATGTTACTAAATTTTAGAATGAATACATAGAAGGACATGTTCAAATGTCCACATACACAAGTAACAAGAAATTTGACTTAGAGACAACTACAAGTAAATGCTCAAATGTTTTCATATAAAATCAAGAAAGCTCACACAAAGGACATGGGCACATGTACAATGCATATAAATAGATAAGTGGCATAGATATAAATAAAAATGGCATACTCAAAAGCCCTCAAAATTGAAGAAACATAGGAAACACAATAATGTCTAAAATAGGACTAGAAATGAAAGCATGTATAACTATGTAGTACAAATATATGTAGATGTTAGGATGCATATATACTGATTCTAACTAGTGATAGTTACCAAAAAAATATGATCAATGAGGAACAATGATCAATATCAAGATAAATTAATGTCTAACTAGAATGTATACCATGTAAAGATAAAACCTAGTTATAGAAACTATGTAGGAGATGCCCCTAAGTGGGTGGATGTATCAAATGTAGAAACCTGGATCAGTGTAAATGGACCCAATGGGTAGATGATAGCTGGTCTAGTTTAGTGTAGTGGATTGGAGTCTTGTTTGGAGTCTATAAACACTCGATAAGAACAAGTTAAGCACATGTATGATAAAACTAACTATACTAAGATAAATATAAATATGAAATATCTCACAAGTAGTATAAATATTAACATAATAATACATACAATCTATAAAATTTTGTGTTTTTGAGATATTTGAATGTTTTTCATATTTTCACATATTATATTATTTTTGAGTTTTTGAAGTATAAGCTATTTATAATAAAATGAAAATAAACTATTTACAAGGAGCAAGGGAGTGGAAGTAAATACTATAAATGTAAATGAAACAACATAAAAGCAAAGTGTAGTTTTTTTATAGACCTAAGATCACATCCTTGTAATGTGGATAATCAAATGATGGATCTATTGGAAGATCATCTAGTGTCAGATATTGAGCCTATCCAAACTTAAATAGGTCATTATCATCACAATAATTTTATGAGTATGTATATATTAGTTTGGCCTTATCTTTGGCATGGATCTAGAGTATGTGAATCTAAATGGTGTACTATTAAACTATGTAAGATGCCTCTCATTCAATCACAGGGTAAACCACATTAGACCATGACATTTCTATATAAAACCTATGGTTCTCATATATATCATCATTTAAAATTCAAACCATGTGTCTATCATGAGTAAATTTCATACATTTTTCTAACCAATCAGATGTAGTATCCATCACCCATATCCATGTACTTCCAAGTGTACCTATATATGAGTGTATTTGGTCAAATTAAAGAATAATGAATTGGCCACCTTGGGGCTATTTGAAACTAGTAATGTAATATGTTTAATGGATTCATGACAATGTAGATAATGTTTTAAATCACTCTCCTAACAACCAATGTGGTGTAAAAATATAAAAGTGCAAGTATTAGGATTAGAATCCTCATCTACATCCATGTTAGGAAGATATCTATATACCAAAAATATCTATATAGTCAATGGATCATGTTGTGAATATGTATGTTGATGATGAATCTATCACAATTCTCATATATTTGTATTATCTCATATCACTAGTGGTGGTGGTGCCTATAGAGGTATAGGTTGTATTATCTAGATAGTTTCTTTAGCCTTAAATTTTTTTATTTTATTTTGCAGTGCTACATATGTGCCTAAATCATGTCCTATGGGTCAATGGAAGTAGCAAAGGGGTTGCTCATTTTATGGTGATAATCTATTAGCTAGCCTTTTGTTATAGTATGAGTAATATCATCAATCCTATATCAAGTAATAACTATAATATAAAGTGTGGTATGTATTTTGAGTTTCCTACCTAAGTTTGTATGATTGAATTAGTATCCATGGATGTGACCATATGTACTGAATGGGTTAAGGGATTTGTTTCTGACTATGGACAAGTATGGGATCTTGTAGATATAGAATATTGAACAAGTGAGGTTATTGGTGTGGGGTGAGATCTAAGTTGCTTTGAATTATCTCTATACTCCCATAGGCCCACTACTGTAAATCTCAATCCACATAAATAATCATTGATGTTAATAGGTGCTTGACCATCCCATATAGTGGCTTGTGAGTCTATGTCAGAATTATGATTGTAATCCTCTTATGAATTGACAAGTAGTAGTAATTGGGTTGTGATAATATGATCATCTATCTTAGATGAGGATGTGATTTAAAATTTTTGGGAATATTAGTGTATTATTCGTAATTTAGTTAAAGGGTTTGAGTAGTAAAATTAGTAAATAAATATGATATTATTAAGCTACTAATTTGTGAATTTTTATTACAATTTTAATCTTTCTAAAAATAGAAATAAAAGAAAGAAAATAAGACTTAGCTAAAAACTAATTGATCTGATTGAGACAAAGGCTAGAATTCACTATGCAAGACTAGGACACTATCTCAAACTAAGATCTCACCTTCATTTTATGTTTGGACTAGAGTGGAACTAGTGCTATATTCCACCTTTGTCACTATTGTCCTAAGGATCTAATATTTCTATGTTTTTTTCATTAGGTCTATGTGACCCTATCCATGAAATTTTGGTAGTTGAAAGTTTTTAGAGATCCTTGTAGAGCATATTTTCTCTTAAAACCCTATACTCCATAATGATTTTACCAATTTCAAGAAAGAGTAGGGGTTAGTATGTGTAAGAGTCTCTAAATGTGGATCCACACCCCTTGTTTGGGCATGCTACCTACATACCAATACTCTGAAGAGGGATCAATCCATATGTAGTTCTCCCATTTGATGTGATTTGTGCATTAGTGTGTATGAATATGAAAAATACTAAACTACATGTGTTTGAGATGTATGAGGATTGGTGTAAGGATTTGGATTAGCTTGTATGTATATTGGTTGCTTATATGTAGAGAATAGAGAAGATTACTTGAGTGGTCTTTCTTGTATTCTTTCTTGCTTAGTGATAATTGAAAACCCTTTCCAAATTATATTTGAATGGGATTCTATATGGATATATTGGTCATGGTTTGAATGTGCTCACATTAGGCCAACAAGGATAAGGATGGTGAAGCAAAAGGAATTAACCATTGGGGCTAAAATTAAACTTATATAGGAGCACTAAAAGTAGATAAGAGTGGCACTGATGCTAATATCCAAGTGTGCTACTATTATCCTAAGTAGATGGGACCTAGGGGGATTGATTTATTTTAGAAAGAGTAGTCTAGGTGAGTTGGGAATAAGTTAAGAAGGCTATAAATGACTGATAATCAGTGAGAATAAGCCTAAGAGAGTTTGTATATCAAGCAAGAGGGACCTGTGAGCTTGGTGTCATTAGTCATGCTGAAGTTAACATTTTTTTAATTTTATATGACTACATTTGCCCCACCTTTTATTATAGTGATGTAGTAAAGTGAAATACTAGGATAAAGTAAAATAGAAAGTGTGCCTAAACTTACCTACAAGGGTAAATCTCATGAAGTTATGTGATGTTAGGTGTGAATAGAGAGCATGCTGTGAAGTGCAAATCTATAAGATAAAATAAAGATTAGATCAGTTCTTACTAGACATGTTATACCTAAAATAATAATGTACAAAGCTAGGTAAGAGAGAGAGAGGAATAAAAAAGAATGAATACACCTCACTAGGTATGCAAACCAATACAAAACCTATGGTATGGTTGAGTAATGTTGAGTGTTGTTGAGTGATGTTGAATGTGTGTTAAATCAAGAGTAATATTGTGAATAGAGTTAAGTACTTAATTCCTTAGAAGTGACTCAAGAATGCAAAGGCTATCCCTTTGTCTCCATCATTGCACAAAGCTAGGTGGTCATACATGTATTAATCAATGTTTAGACTTTATGTCCAATCCCTCTAAATATGTGGCTCAAGAATACAAAGGCTAGATAATCCTTTAGCTCCATCATAGCCTCATGAAGTAAAGCTATGAGCTGATACCAATATGAAATGTGTGTCATATGAGATGACTCTTAAATCCCATGAGTGTACTATAATCTAAAAATGTTGGCATGAAAATCTGAATGTATGCTAGAATCTAGGCCACTCTTGGCCACTCAAAAAGATGGATATTAGGCTTGTATGAAAGCCACTTTGAAATTACTAAACTACACTTATATGAAAGCCACTCAAGAACTCAAGAAATTGAGAATGTAGAAGTTAGGATTGTATGAAATCCATTCCAAAATAATTACAACCACCTATAGATGGAATAAATTACACAACTATTTAGAATACCTGGGTAATGTTGAACTTGGAAATAAAAGAAATCAAATGTACCACATACATTGCCCTTAATTACTATTGTCTAAAACATGGATTATGATCTAGAAGTCATGTCAATTACCATATCTAAAATTAAAAGTGAGAGACATCATGCTGCATATGATTTCCCTTATATTTATATTCGTTGAGTGAAATTATACTAAAAACTACTAAATCTAAATTTTTTTGGCTATGCAAAACTATATCTAAACCTATTTTTATACCCACTTCTAGAAAGTCTAATTTTTATATTATTTGGATTGGAGCAACAAAGGTGGACACCAGTGGCACCAACATTGTATTCCAAGTTGGGAACTATTGTCCTAGGCTAAATATAGTAATTGTTCTATTATTATCACTATGTACCTATTTTGTTCTGACTATTTTGATGTTTGTTTGTTGTTCTAAATGTGTTAAAAACTACTTTTTTGACCATTAGGAGCTCTGATCTCTTTAACAAAACCCCTGTTTATTTCCCCCTCTTTTGAGGGTAGGAATGAAGACACTATAATGACATACCTAAAAAAAAGAGCCCTAAAATTGTGTTATGATTCAAAAATAAATGATATAATAATGATAATCAACAAGATATCTCAAGATATATCATGGTTTATATTGAGATATGGATAGATTAATTAGGGTATTCCCAAATAGATATAACAATGTAATAACATATGTAATGTACTAAACTAGAATTTGATGTTTAGTTAGTTGTTCATTGTTAGTTGGAGGGATAGACCATGATGTCCATCATTACATCCTAGAAATAAAGATAATTCATGATGTAGATCATGGCCTTGCAAACAATAAAAATTGAAAAATTAATAAGCACACAAGATAAGAAGTAAGAGACATATAAGCGTGGCTAAGGGGTCACATAAATAATGGACATGGGCACATGTCACTCATACTACAACACAAGCATTGCCATATATACATTTAATTGAAATAAGCAAGGTTGGCATTGAATCTACAATCACATAGAAGAATAAAGGCAAAGGAGATTGGTAAATGTCTAAAGGCACACACATGAATAGAAGTAAAGGAAATTATAAAATGTCTTGAGGTACATACAATAAAATCAAACTAAGAAATACAATCAAATCAAGCCACTCTAAGAAGTAAAATAAAGAATGTAATAATTGGAAGTACAATCATATCTAACTAATCAAAGTGAGAAGTGACTATATGTAAAACATGTTAGTACAAGACTAGGTATATTATAAGAAATACACAAGTGCTAAATACTAGTGAGTTTCAATAGAGTAATCCTTGTAATCTATTAATTAATAGACATAAACATGATAACTAGAGTGTGTGGTATAGTAATGACATAACCTAGATGATGTAGTCATGTACACGATGCCTCCAATCGGTATGTATATTGATGTATGCCTTGAATGTAGAAGTAGGATGCCCCCTCAATGGGTGGAGTGAAGCAATAAAGGAGTTGTATGTCACTACACACACTCAAATAATGTTATGTGAAGCATGGTAATGTAGATAAATCAACAAATGATAGTAGAGAATAATAAATGTGTGTCTAGCATTGTAGTATAAATGTAAAACATGGATAATGCATACAATCAAAATGTTTTTGGTGTTTTTTAATTATTTAAATATTTTATATTTTAAGATTTTGTATCATTTTTAGATTTTGAGTTATTTAAATGTTTTTGGATTTTTTGAGCTATTATGAACTATGTAAAATCAATCACATAAAGACTATGTACAATTTTTTTAAAAGGAACTGTGTACAATTAAGCATGAGGAGATTATGTATAAATAATAATAAGAAACTATGTGTAAGTAATTATAGGAAATATATATACAAACATTTGAGAAAAAAAAGGTTATATGCAAGCATTTGAATTTAAAAACTGTATATAATGGCATAAAAGACTAGGTTGGAGGGGGTAATAGGTCCAAAGATAAAGCTTATTGGGGATCGAGATGGAGTAAGGGATCATAACCATCATCAAATGCCTCAAGATAATTATCATAATTATCATCATACTACAAATGTTGTGCTCATGGTGTCACTATACCAAAGGTGAACTGAAGGTTGATTTAGTACTAGAGATGTTGATTCTCTTATGGGATGTTTAGCTCTAGTAGTAGATTACTTTGGTGAATGTGGTAGAGTTGGTCTTAGTGGTGTTAAAATATGATTAATACATTGAGATTTTAGTTTATCTAATCTTTTATATAAAGGTGTACATGATTTTGTATCATGGTGTATGAGCTTTTAAAGAGACAAAATGGGAAACCATCCTGCTATGATAATTTACTAATATTTCATATTAAAGGTAATGTGATTAATCCATGATAAAGTAACATATATAACATAATATATGATTGATGTTATCTATTGCTTACCTAAATATAAATGACAAACTCTATATCTATAGATGTAACCATGTGAACTATATGTGCTGATTGATTTATCTATGGTTTCAAAATTGAAGTATATCCTGTGAGTGTAGTGTAAGATTATAAGATTGATGTAATATGTGTAATGAGATCTATATAGTCATATTATTACTTTCTTGGGTATACTGGTGTAAATATCAATCCACACAAATAGTCATCTATAAGTGTGGGTGTCGTATCATCATATAAAAAAGCTTGGTAATCTATATCAACATCATGTACATGTGGTAACTCAGAATTTACCATGAGGGGTAACTATGGTATGAGCTTCTCATCAACTATTGTAGTATAAGATAGTGGTGTTATGGAGGTATTTATAATTGATGGAGTAATTTTATCTATAGAATCAAATAGTTTTACTAGAACTACTATCAATGAATATATAATTGTAATTAGTGTAGGAATCATGACTAATGGAGTAGTTGGAATGGTTGAAGCTACTATGATTGGTTGAATATCTAAAGCTAAGGACATGGTTGTAAGTGGAGTGTGAGAAGTGATAGCCTCTCCAACCTCATATGTATGTATCTAATCAAGATAAATGTAATTGGTGATTGAAGTATGAGATGAGATGTCTCATTTTGTGAAATAGTCAAAGATGATTCTATAATTAGACAATATCAAACTAGCTAGTTGTTTATTGGGCTTGTGTATAGTTATCTTTCATGAAATAACTTAACACATCGATGAGGAGTGGAAGGAAATACCCCCATAACATGTATCTAAGGTCATGCAAGTAAAATATTATAATGAAGTGGACTTGGCATGACTTGGAACTATGTAGAGAGGGTTTTTGGTCCTACCATGATATCTAAAACAATGGTACCTAATGTCTATCATGGTATATCATCAAACCCTCTAATAATATTAGATATGATTTTTGCATTGATGCCATATCTACACCTATGGTTTTTAAGAATGTGATATTACATATATTAAGTCTAGAAACACTATCAACTAGAACTCTCTTTACTACACTAGTTTTGTCTTGAACTTGTATGAACAATGGTAAATTTTGATCAATAACTATCTAATAAGACATGTATTCATAATCAAAATAAATTACATATTCTATGGTTTTAAAAGTGTTTATCACTAATGCAAAATAAGAGGGATTTGAATCAATGGGCATAAAAGTCTAAGTGAGTGCTTGATAAAGAATTTCCTTAAACACATTAGCTTTTTGAAGTAGTTCTAATATAGAAATCTTAGCTAGAATGTTTATCAATTGATCAATAATATTATATGCCTTATGTGGATCTACCTGTCTAGGTTGGTTGGGCCTAGGATGGAAAGGAATAGGAGGGTGGTGTGTACCTTGACTAGGTGGAGGAGGCATGGTGGCATATTCAGTAACATCTCTAACTGCATTATCTATTATCCCTATCGACTAGTAGTAGCTATGAGAAGAGATTAAAGATAATCTATAGGTTGAGGTGGTTGAGGGAAAAAGAGTGTTAATTGGGCTCTCTAGTAATGGGTAGTGACCTAGGGAATGGTAAAATGGACCATGTAACATGACTAGGCATGGGATAGAGGCTCCAAGGGAGGTGATGCAAAATATATCTTTACATGTTTAATAATAAATTTCTTAACATCATCCCATATAATGAAAATTAAACATGAAATGCAAAGAATGAATCTTTGTACTAATATATGATAAAATTCATCATTCACATACATGATAGGACCAATAATGGTCTGCTTATTATTTTCAAAAAATGTAATAAAAATTTGTTAGTAAGTAAGATCCATTTTTTAAATCTGATTTTAGTGTGTCAAGTAATATCTCAAAAGTAGTAGGACCTAGTGTATGCAACTAGGGTTTGAAAGATGATTTATTTTGGAAAATATTATGAAATTTTGAAATTTAAAGTGAATTTTTGAGTTAGATATGCAAGTAAAAAATTAAAAATGTATTGAAAAAATTGTGATTTAAAGAGACCTACAAGATGCAACTAGGGTTTTGAGAATTTTTTTTTTTTGAAAATTACTATGAAATGTTGAAATTTCAAGTGAATTTCTTATTTTAATATGCTAGTAAAAAATCAAGAAATCATTGGAAAAATATTGGAAAAATAGCAGGACCTAGTATGGGTAACTAAAATTTGAAAAAAAAATATTTTAGAATTACTATGAAATTTTAAAATTTGTTGTTAATTTTTTATTTTATTATTCATGAAAAAAATCAAAAAAATATAGGAAAAATTAGTAGGAATTTACCCTAAGGTTTCTAGGGTTTTTATGCACAAATGAAGTAAGTCGATTCCACCAAATGATTTGACAATTTTGGAAATATTGGTGTATTATTCCTAATTTAGTTAAAGGGTTTGAGTAGTAAAATATATAAATAAATATAAAATAATTAATATAATGATTCGTTAAATTTGATTACAATTTAAATCTTTCTAAAAATAGTAATAAAGGAAATAAAACATGACTTAACTAGAAACTAACTGATCTGACTAAGATAGAGGTTGGAATTCACTGTGTAACACTACGACATTGTCACAAATTGAGATATAACCTTAATTTTATGGTTAGATAAGAGCGTCAAAAGTGGATAGGAGTGTAAATGTTACTATATTATATCTCTACCATTGTCCATAGGATCTATTCTTTTTGGGTTTTGTTTGTGATGTCTTTGTGACCTTGTTCATGAAGTTTCAGTTGCTGGAAGTTTGTATAGCTCCTTATATATCATATTTTATCTTTAGACCCTATACTCCATAATGCTTTGGCCAATTATGAGAATGAGTGGGGGGTTAGTGTGCATAAGATTCATTGGATATGGATCCATACCCCTTATGTGGGCATGCTACCTACATATCAATAGTCTGAAGAGGGATCAAGCCATATGTAGTTCTCCCACTTGATGTGATTTATATAGTACAATGTATGGAGATTAAAAATGCTAAACTAGATGTGTTTGGGATGGCTAAGGATTGGTTTAAGGATTTGCATGATCTTGTAAGTATATTGGCTAGTTTAATGTAAAGAATAGGAAAGATTACTTGCGTGGTCTTGTTTGTACTCTTGCTTGTTTAGTGATAATGTCCAACCATTTCTAAATGATCTTTGACTAGGATTATATAGGGATATATTGGTCATGGTTTGAATTTTCTCACATTAGACTGACATGGATAAGGATGGGGAACTAGAAAGAATTGACTATTAGGGATAAAATGACACTTGGATAAGAGTGTCAAAAGTGGATAGGAGTGGCACCAACACTATAGTCCAAGTATGGTGCTACTATCAAAAGTATATGGGACTTAAGGGGATTTATTTGTCTTAGAGAGAGCAGCCTAGGTGAGTGAGAACTAAGTTTAGAAGGATACATATGATTGAGAATTAGTGAAAATAAGCCTAAGAGGTTTAAGAGAACAAGCAAGAGGGACTTATGGGTTGGGTGTCATTAGCCATGCTCAAGTTACCAAGTTTTCCATTTTATATGACTATAGGATGTATATACTATGAGAGGATATTATTCTATGATTGGTGAAGGTAATTGTCCTAGGAGAGGCTAGTCCTTTATCATCAATGAAGGTAACTATGCTAGGAGAGGTTGGTCCTCTATCATTAGTAAAGGTGCTTGTGTTTTAGGAAACTCTAAAGGTGGTTTATTAACAATCTTATTAGACTCCCCCACCTCATAAGTATGCATATACTCAATGGGAACCCAATGAGGTGAGGGTTTTATGAGAACATGAGGTGTCCCATATGATGTTATTCTTGGTGTAAAAGGCTTGATGAGCTAACGCTATCTAAATGGATGATTATCAACTAGACATGTGTATAGGCACCAATCATGAAAAAATTTCACATATCTATGAAGAGTGTAAGGTATAACCTCCATATCATGTGTTTAGGTTCTCCAAACTATTAAATTGTAATGTATATGGGTTTGAAATAACCTAAAAGTGTGTATATAATATCTTTGGTCCCACTATAATATCTAATGTGATTGATCCCAATATTTTTCTAGGAATGTCATCAAACCCTCATATGTTATTGTATATTTTATAAATAGATGCTATATCAACCCCCATGGTTTGAAAAAATGTGAGGTTAAATATATTATGTCCTAAAACATTATCAATTAGAACATATTTAATAGTTATGATGTTGATTTGAGCTTGAATAAAAAGTGGAAAGTTTTGATCAATTACTGATTGTGAAGGTAAATGCTCATCAGAAAAAAGATATTACATCCTCTACATCTTTTATAGTATTCATGATAGATGAAATATAGGATGGGTCAGTGTCACAAGGTAATAATGTGTGATTAAGTGTTTTAAATAGAATATATTTTAATATTGTTGATTTTTAAAGTAATTCCAATATGGTTATTTTAGCTAGCGTAATTCTCAACTGATCCACTATGTCAAATTATTTTTTTTGATAATTGGGTTTTATCATAGTGTGTTGTGGAAAAATAGGTATGATAGGGTTACACTTATCTTGTATAGGTTGAGGATCCACCCTATTCTACCTAGTGACAACTTAAACTAGTGAATATACTATTTTTCTAGGCTAAGTAGTAGAGGTGGGTCAGGAGCATAGATAATAAAGTGGTCTAGGTGGAGGTAAAACAAAAGGAGTCCTTGGATTCATCTATCATATAATAATAACTGAAGGTAACTCAAAGTGATCCATATAATAATTATCTACATAAAAATGGGGCTCACATAATGGAGGACCAATATATAAAACAAGATTAGATTGAACTAAATTGATGATAAGAGAAATATGCATGTGTATCTTTCTAAAAATAGTTGGTAATAAATATGTTAAGAAAATTACTATGAATTACACCATAAAGTGAAATATGGATTCCATTATGATAATCATGATAACAAGCTATAAATTGAGGCTTAGTAACTGATGTAAATGTGAAATCTACAGTTATCTAGGGTTAAGTTTTTTGAATCTAGTGTTTCTTTACACCAATCAAATTATATGTAAAATAAATTGAAACCCTAATGTGAAATTGATTTAATTGAGTTGTATTGTCCAAAGTAATTAGAAAATTAGAACTATTCATTCTTAAATTATTGCACAAATATTGGGATATATAGAATGGATAAATGTTATTATAAATGGTCTTGCATTTATAAAATTTTTTTAATGTTGAAAAGTTGAATAGGTCTTCATGAGACCTAAAAGGGCCACTTAGGCCTAATAGAAAGGTATAGTTACTTACGGGTGAGCTATCAAATGTTTTTGAAGACATATGGAGGTGATTTTTATATTTTAATAAATGGGTTAGAATCCATAAATGGTTAATAAATGTCTCTTGGTTGACCAAGAAGATGGTGATCTTTTAGATTCTTCGAAAGAGTAAATCCAAAGGTGAAGGTTTGATTGTGTGTGGGGTTTTAGCCCTTTCAAGAATGAGCAATCATAGTTAGAGAATAAATATGGTTTTTAGGTCATACATCTATACTAAAGGTAATGAGCATATTTTAAGTGGATTCAATCTCATATGTGTTGTGTATGATAATTATTTGTGTATCGATGCATGAGTAATTAATTACAGAAATGAGAGAAGTAGAAGAGGACTTGGTGAGAGATTTGTATATATTTTTTGGAGGTGATAGAGGTTCCTATCATCTAAGAATATTTTTAAATGTGATTATAAGTGTTTATGTAATTTTTGGAGGTGTCTTTGTGAAAGCAAGTGAAATACATTTGAGGGATTAATTTGCATGTTTTGGATGCAAGGTTTGGAATGAGGGTTTGTATGAGTATGAAGAAGTGAAATAGGGTTTTTAATATAAGAAAATACCATCATAAATTTTTTAAGACATCATATCAGAGGTGGATATCAGCTTGGAGGTGTCTAAATTGTTGTTTGATCACCTAGGGGATTGTAGCCTCCTTGCTAGTTAGTGTTAGCTAAATGGCAAGTTGTTACTTGTCATCTTTAGTATTTGGATATCATTGTGAATTGTGTACTTAATTACAATCTCTTGTTTGTGATAATATTATAGTAAAAGTATCCCATGTGTTTTTAGGCTTGAGAGTTGGTTTTATTCCCCATGAAGGTTTCCCACATAATTCATGTGTTATGTGCTTTGATCTTACATTGTCTCTTTGTTCATTAGAATGAATGGTATACATAATTCATGATTTACTATGGTTGAATGGTTAAGATTTTTATTAATTGGAATTAATGTTTATTTATTTACATCATTTATTTACATACCTCCTCTCAGTGATTGTGCTTCGAACATTTGGTATCAGAGTAGGTTATTTTGGGGAAGGCTTAATAGCTTGAAAGTGGTTCTAAGAAGCACAAAATGGATAAATAAATAAAAATAAAGAATAAATATTTGAAGGCTATGGTTAAAGATCTTGAGAATAAGGTATGTGATTTGAATCTTAAGGTAGCTAATGAAGTAAAAGAATAAAACATGGTGATTCAATATCTTAAAGATAAGTTAAGAGTTGTAACTACAAATCAAAGGTTAATACAAGAAGATTTCAATATGTACAAGTCTAATTTAGAAGAATGTGAAGCCATGGTGATTGAATAATATGAGTTTTTTGTTCATAATTTTAAAAATCAAATAGAGGCTGAAAATTAAAGTTGGAGGATAAAGGAGGATGAGTGTGATCAATTAAAAATATAACTAGATTACTTAAAAGTTGAGCATGAGAAGCTAATGCTCAAAATAAGCAAGGTTGAGCAAGAAAAGGTCTTAGTCAAGATGGGTAAGGCTGAATAAGGATAAAAGAAATAAAAATATTCAAATAGTATGGTAACTTATATGTGTATAAAAAAAATTTATTTATACAACTAAATACTTCAAGGTATGCTAGTTTATTTCATGGTCATTGTTATGTGTGCCATATTTTTGGTCACATGGCAAGGGATTGCAAGAGGAGAAGTAACTTGTCAAAATGAGATAATCATCACCATACAAAAAGAGGCATGAATGATATTTTTATTATTTTATTTAATAGAGTTGGTCACATTGTAAAATATTGTAAAAATAAGTTGAATGAGTTCTCAAGGCATCACAAGGTGTATGTAGCTTCTAATGTACAAAGAAAAGGTCATACATAGAAATGGAGACCTAAGGCTATTAAGAGAGATAAATTGAGACCAATAATATTTTGAGTGATGATAATATCAGTCAAGATAATATGTTTTATGTGGTTTAAGAGGTTTTAAGTAAGAAGGAAAATCATGTTTGGGAAGATTTCATGTTAACCAGTTTCATAGAAGAGAAGATGGAAGAACCAATCAAACCTATGAGGAATATTGGGGAAAAAAAAGCAATATAGTGAGAGTATGGAGATTTTTGAATCTCTTGATTTTTCTATTTTTTATTGTCTTGTAATTTTAGGTGCCTCTATGAGGCCTCATATAGGTATTACTCATGCTTTTGAAGCATCTTGGTTTGGTGTTGTAAGGTTGAGAAGTGAAGGCTAGTTTTTGGATCAAGGTATGTTCTTTATTTTGAGATGCATATCTTTGAGTATGGATTATTTAATTTTATATCAATCTTTAAAATATTCATATCATATATCCAAAACTATGATAATTGATTTTAAGGCCTATATTTTTTTGTGGAAGAAGTTCTATCATTAAGAATCCTTGGTTTGCATAAAGGGTCCTAGTGAAAGAAGAATTAGCATGATGTATCTTAGGTTGAGCTATGAGTTGGGTCATAATTATTGGTGAGAAGGTTTAGATTATTTTTTAAAATTATTATATAATGTTATTATATTATTTTTTCATCCCATTGGTTTAAAGGTATGAATCTATCAAAGTTGTTTATCTTGGTTTGTAAAGTTTCTCTTTGAAGTGAACTAGAAGTGGAGTAACTTTTCTTGTGCAAGAGTGAGATTATTAAAGGGATAAATATGTCAAGGTAATTTAAGTTTTTATAATAATTAATATATTAATTAAATAATATTTCATCCATAATGTGTTTTAATAAGGCAACTTGTTCTTATTTTGTGCATAATTGGCAATTTTGGGTTTGTGAGAATATTGGAAAGTTGAGAAAAGGATAGCTGATCTTTGAGCATGCTTGGTGGAAGTGTGAAAGAGCATAAATGTGTAAGGAATTATTCAATTATTTTATGGATATTTATTTTATGTTTTTAAATTATTTTTCAAGGTTTATTTGTTTAATACAATCAAAGGAAAACATGATGTCAAATATGTTTTTTTTTTTAAGGCAAGCTTATTGCTTTGAGCATGTTCTTTTTTTTCAAAATAGGTTGTGGTTGTTTGCTGCATATAAAAATTATTTTAGAACATTTTTGGAGGTATTTATGGTCCATAAATATCATAATATGATTTAGTTTTATTGTGAATAATTGTTGGATAGTTGTGGTGAGCCTATGTGTGCATAAAGGTGGTTCCATTCAAGGTATGTTCTTGAAAGAGTGTTACTTGCATATGTTTGAAATATTTTGTATTTTATTAGGTGGAATATATATTTAGGGGGACATAAATCAGGTATATAAAGTTATATTTTAATTTTAATTATGTTTCCTATATGCTAAGAATCAATGACCAATACAGATAGAGGTATGTTCCTTAATTTGTTGAAATACAAGGTATGCATAAAATGAGGGGGAGCATATATGAAATGTTTCTCTCCAAAGAGCAGGTATGTTTGAGTATAAATTTATATTAGAGATGATCATGTTTTTATTTGGATATTTTTAAGCTCTATGATCAGTGTTTTCAGGTCCTCAAGATCAATTCATGCCCACTCTGTCATTGTGGCAAAGGGGGAAAAGGTTTTTGGTGTGTTACCATCAATTACAAAGGGGGATATTATTGTGATATTGATGGTAAGAATTTTAATTGATGTATAAGATGAATTATAAATTAAAAGTTGGTCTATCAGGTTATATTATTAGTGATAAATTCATACATATCTTCATGTGCTTTAGAGGGTGCTCAAATGGTGCATTGTGAGCCCAAGAGGAAAGTTCATATGTTTATAAGCTCATGTAGAATTTGAATGGGGATATAATAATTTTTGAGATTTTTATGAAGGTTTATAGAAAAAATTTAAAATCATTATTTCATGGATTAAGGCTCTATTCTTTATTAACAATTGCTAGGAAGGTAAGCAGGTTTTTATGTGCAAAAAGGCTAGGCTTAGACCCGATATGAAAGATATTTCTTGTAGATGATAAATAAGGTGGTGGATGGCCAAGATGATTATTTCAGGTTTAAAAATACTCCTATTTATTATTATGATGTGTTTGGTTAGAATTTACTATTTTTGGGTCCCATATAAAAGTGCTTCTAAATAGTGTTTTTATTTTTGAGAAAATTTTGTAAAAGTGACTAGGAAAAAAAATGAGTTTGAGATGAATTTAATGAGTTGAATAAAATTTTAATGAAAAATTTCAATAATATTCATTTATATATGTCAAATATATAGGTCCTTAAACTTTCCTAGTCGATATGAAGGAAAGGGTGCCATGAGTGAGAAAAACTAGTCATAGTGAGAAGTGGAATTAGAAGGCCTAATTAGTGAGTAGGGATGACTTTGAGGTATTAATAATGTGTTATGGGTAATATAAGATGTATTAAAATATTTATATTTTAATTTTAATAATTGAAATTCATATGGTGCTTTATTATTTTCATCTAGGCATATGTGGTCTTGTGATAGATTTGTGTTGAGTAGGCAGATTGATTACATCATAATTTGTGTCTATGGATGAGTCAAAGCAATATGGTTAAATGGGTATGTAAAAACTTGTACATATTTTATATTTTCAAGTTTTAAATTATTTATGATTTGTAACTCAAAACTCATTATAGTGAAAAGTTGGCAGATTTTGTTTGTTCCATACTTAGCAAATTTTTCAATATCTATTGAGCAAAGGACCAGTATGCAATGTTCTTGCTATATATTTTTATGGAGGAAAAAATTTAGGATTAAGTAAAAAAAAAATTTTAGATTAATATTATAGTTTTCCCAAAAATTAAATTTAATGTCTTTAATGTCCATATATATTTATATATAGTTTACCAAAATTGAGTATTATTGATTGTTTTTTTGTTGAATAAACCAAAGTGCAAAGCAGTGATTGTAAAACATAATGTATTGATAATATATTAATTATATAAAATTAAAATATGAATTTTTATCCATAAATATCACTATAAAATTTATTTTTTATCTTTAAAGTTAGTACAAGTGAAGTTATTTCAGATCAAAGTTGACTATTGTTGACTGTATTTATTGCAGATCTGAGTGGGCTTATTGAAGAAGTGTTTATGAGCCCTAGGTAGATGAGTTAAGGTGAATTTTCAATTTTATGATTTTTATAAGGTACTAATATTTCCATCCATATGTTTATTTTAAATTTAAATTATATATTAATTTACTTTTAGCCTTTTTGGTGAAGACAATGGTTTTGGGCTAGTTAAGCCTAATAGGTCTTTAAGACCTAATGGAGGTTCATAACGTGAGATAATATGTAAGAAGTGTGTAGTAGTGGATATTATAATCTAAGTGTGTCTTAAAGGTAATATGTCATGTATAAAATTTATTATAACTAGTCTTTTGTTTCTACTTGTCTCATTGTAGT
Source organism: Torreya grandis (assembly GCA_037957365.1). NCBI lineage: Eukaryota > Viridiplantae > Streptophyta > Pinopsida > Cupressales > Taxaceae > Torreya > Torreya grandis. Next base: position 46,065 of record JARHVA010002534.1, on the reverse strand, counting down.
GTTGAAAAGATGAATAGGTCTTCATGAGACCTAAAAAGGCGACTTAGGCCCAATAGAAAGGTATGGTTACTTAATGCTGAGATATAAAATGTTTTATATGACCTATGGATGTGAGTTTTATATTTTTATAAGTTGGTTATAACACTTAAAGTGTTAATAAATGTCTCTTTGTAGACCACAAAGATGATGATCTTGTAGACTCTTAAAAAGAACAAATTCAAAGGTGAAGGTTAGACTATGTGTGGGGTTTGAGCCCTTTGAAGCATGACTGGCCCAATGGATTAATATTTAATTTATTATTCATGTCTATAATCATATTTTTAGTTGATCCATGTTTTTAAAATATATATTTGCTAACCATGAAAGTGTGTGGTATATATACAAGAAGTTTTATGCCCTTTTTGTGTATGAAGTGAGACATACAAGTAAGTGGGTGAGTGTGGTTGAGTGGTTGTGATAATGGAAGAGTGAAGTGAATCATAGAGTGATTTTAAGAGATTAAATAATGGATTAAATTTATTATAATTATATAATTAATATTTTTTTAGGTCATAAAACCATACTAAAGGTAACAAGCATATTTTAAGTGGATTCAAGATCATGTGTGTTGTCTATGAGAATTATTTGTGTAGATATGCATGAGGAATTAATTGATGAAATGAATGAAGTATGAGATTAATTTGTGCAAAATTTTTGTATATTTTTTGTATCTAATATAGGTTTTAATCATCTCATCATATTTTTATAATGTGATTAAAAGTGTTTGTGTAATTTTTGGAGGCGTCTTTATGAAAGCAAGTGAAAGATATTTGAGGGTTTGATTTGCGTGTTTTGGATGAAAGGTTTGGAATGGTTAAGATTTTGATTAATTTGAATTAAATTTTATTTAATTTCATCAATAATTCACCCTCATCTCAATTATTATGCTTCTAATAGTCTAATGAATACTTTTTGTAGTAGTTTCATCAACTTTCTCAAGTGGTTATGGTAGTTTTAGTGCTAAATAAGCCTCTTTTGAGGCTATTTATATAATTTTTTAAGGTAAATTTAAATTAAAAACATCTTAAAAACTTAATTTATTCATTTTATTTTCAAATCCATGGTTTGAAATGAATTTTAGGTGTTAAAATGTATAAAACTAATTTATCTCTCATATTGACTTCATTAGAAACTCAAGGAAGGCCATCAATTTTTATCAGTATGGTCATGAGAGAGTTAGGTCCAAAGATATTAGTAAATTATAAGAAATTTAATGACCTTAAATTTAATTTAATTGGTTTTTGAATTCATTTCCCCATAGTTATTAACAATTGCTAAGTGTGTAAGGGGGGCAATATGCCATAGTCATCTAGATAGAGTCCAAGTTTACCTTTGTTTCTTCACTTGAGAACTTGATGAATAAAAATTATCATGATGTGTTTACTTGGTAAAATATAAATTATTTAGATTATAATAATCAATTACTTTGTCTTGATAGGGAGTCTTTTAGTATGAAACTAGTTGCTTATGTTGATTGTCAAAGATAATATTTTTCAAACATATTTGATCTAGCAACTGAGTGTCTTCATCTTTAGGGGTTCTCAAGTTCATGTTTTAGATATAATACACATCTTAATTTATAAACTCATATAAATACACATTGAATAATGGTTTCCTTAAGATGGTCATAGTGAGAAGGTCTTTATCAAGGTTTGGTCATAAAGTGATCAGTCCCTATTGTTTTTATCATATATATGGAATCATGAAGATTAAGTGTTTTTATAGAGAGACTGAAGTGGTTTCATAAGTAGTCATAATATTATTCAATGTGACAAGTACTACTCAATGGATCATAATATCTAACTATGCTTATATGCTTACATGACACAATCAATTTTGTGTGTTACAAGATGAAAAGAGACTTAAAATAATCGCCTACATAAATAAGATCAACCATGAACATGTCAAATGGGATGTTAAAGGTGATATAGGAATATTTAGGTCAACATCCCCCCATATTTGAAAATGGGGACCCTTGTTTCAAAATCTTTCAAATTTGTGCTTTTAATTAGAAATACCACTTGATCATAATTCTTTATTTGAAGATCATCCATACATTGTTCTCATTTATAATATCTATCATGTCTCCATTTGATTCTTTTTTTATTTTGCCTAAATTTACTAATGGTTTATTCAAGCATTTTAAAGATGCATCTTTGATGAAAACCCAAGTACATAGATAATGTTCAAGGTTTCATACTTCAAATGATAAATTGACCCTTCAACTAATCATTGGTCTTTAATGGTTTGATTGAACTCATGAGTAAATAATGTTAAAACCTAGGGTTTTATACCTTAAAATGTATTTTAACCTAGGAAATTTTAATTTGAATTCAATTTTATGCAAGGTCACCTTATATTAAATTACATGGGAACATCTTATATTTGTTTTAATACGTAGCTTATATTTTATCCTAAGATATTATTTGTGTTTATCAATATGAATAAGATTTTAGTCTAAAATATTTATCCTATGTTATTTATGTCTCAATACCCCATTAATTATTTATTATTTTCATAGACTAACTGAATGTAGGGTCCCCTTTGTTATGTTTTAAAACTTAGCTTAAAGTTTTATCATAAGGTTTTATCAAATGTATCAACATAAACAAAACCATAGTATACATTATTTATCCTAAGTTACCTATATCTCCCAAGTCTTACATGATTTATTTTATTTTCTATAGGAATTGGTATTATGCATTCATTCAAGAAAAAAGGATCTAATGGTGCATGTTAATTCAAAATTTCAATGGAGCCCCATGATAAGAGAGAAGGTAATAAGTGTCACTATTTTGGAAATAGAATAATGAGCATCTAATATCATTCAATCCCTTGGATTGATATTTGATGAAACACATTTGATCAGCCAAATATGATCTAATAGTGTGAAGTGAAGTTTGAAAATTCAAATCCTACCAAGCAAGTGCAGGATGTCAAATGTCATGCTCGTAATGCATAGTTAAATATCGATCATGTCTTTAAAGATTGATGATATGTGGCTAATCATACAAATTTTAATTTATGGTGTATATTAAGTAAAAACTTTAATGAATATATAGGTTGAGTGAGAGGGTGACACATTTTGCCATCATGGGAACCCTAACAGATATCCAATGGTATGCAAAGTGAAGGATAGAACCTAGTGGATAAAGATTGATGAAGTATAATTGATCCTTATAATCAAGATTAATGGTGGAAGATCAATTTTTAAATTTATATAAAACTCATAATTAATGTAGAAGTGAAAATTGTCACAACTATAGGGAATATAACAAACTAGCTAATGACATTTAACCTCCCAGATCAAGATCAATGGAACACATTAATCCATAAAAGAAGTTCCAATGGTATAAGCCTAGGTGGATATTTTAAATATCTAGACCTAATGAAGTGTTGACACATGTCCTAGAAGTAATGGTCACATTTGGAACACTAATAAGTAGAATGACATGGAAATTCCATGTTGGCATACACATCAATTCAAAATATTTTATGGACCTAGAAAGGCAAAGGTATAAATGTGCAAATCTAAGCAAAATCTAAATCACAAATCTCACATAATTTGAATAGTTTTCACCATTAAAGCTTTATAAACACCTTAATAAAATACCTAGCTTAAACATAATCCCTAATTTAACCCTATGATCATTGAAAATGAGCTAAGGAAAAACAAATTGTCATCTATGTAAGGATAATTCAATCTAGAGTCGAAGTGTAGTTCCCCAATGAGAATTTTAATGAAATTCATAGCCATGATAGTTATAAATGGTGCCTCCAAGGAGGATGTGGAGATTTATATAACCTTAAATTTAGAAGGGAGGATTTTATAGGACATAGAGTTCAATGCCACCACTCTAAATACAAGAGAAAATAATTTATCTAAGAATTTCTAGACCATTGAAGAACAACCAACCATTACAAGAAAGGAGAAAAAGAACATGTCTACAAAGAGACTATATTACAACATAGTTGTTATAAAAATTATTGGTCTACAATATGTAATGGCTAAACTTGAGGTACTCAACTACATAAACATTCTTTCTCCCATTTTTAAGGATGTTATAATAGATAAAGACATGATAATTAATGGACATAGTCAAAATAATATGGACTACATTTCTCCAATAGCCTTTGAGAACTACTACAAATTTACCAAACCATAAGTAGACCTAACCTCAATCAACAACTAGGCCAAAGAGAATGATTTAAAATGCATCCTTTCCTTATGGCTATATTTTAGGAGCCAAGTGTTTTTGAAAATTAATATCAAGATCCCCATTAGTCAAATCAGACCTAAAATGAAGATGATTATGATAATGATAAATAGGTTGTGTGGTAATTCAACCACTACATATATATAGTAAATTTGGTTGCCCTTAGTCTATTTCATGGTTGAAAAACAAATCACCCCTCCTCTAGGTGAAGTAATTATCATTAATTTTAGTAGAATGATATTTTTAATTATAAAGAAGAAGAAAACCCAATTTTATATGATGTCATACCTTATAGATGCCTTTCTAGCCACAACCAATATTCTTAACCTAAAGGAATGGTGACCTGGTGGAATACAAATGGTTTCACAATATTATTCCAAACATCAAATATTCAATTTCAAAGATCACATCCAATTTACCTATGGCTATGTTTACCCAATACTTATTGAGGTTATACTTGGTCATCCCATGGAAAGGATTAGCCCACTAGTTAGGAAATATGTTAAAGTTATGGGTGATATCTAGCTATAGCTAGATTATATAATCATTAAATTTTGAAGGGACTCAGAGCCAACCTCTTAGGATACCCATCTATGTACCCAATAGGCTAGAAAAGAAGGAGGTGGCATATCAATTATTCCATGGCATTAATGGCTTATATAAAGTTAAGAATAAATGGCTCCTCCACAACCTCCAAATAACTATTATAAGGACTACATTCAAGCAATGGGGGAACATAGAAGTAACATCTAGACATAGAACATCCTTTAAACTATAAATTGATGAGCTGAGGTAGTGGGACACTTAACTAAGGGTTAACAAATATTTGAAGGATAAAGGGATTAATGTAATTTATGATCATTAGCTCAGTGATTTTGACCCTGTGTACACAAAAGCATCCTCATTCTTTGAGGTAACTAGGAGATTGAAAGAACACAACATCAAGCCTAAATCTAGGCTAGATGGAAATCAAAAAGGAGATGACAAATTGTAATTAGGGCTAAGGAAATACCATTTTATAAGTGGTTCACCTTCTATACCTCCACCATATCAATCAATCAGTGCCCAAATAGAATCATAAGTTTAACATAGGCCAAAGGAGAGAAGGCCTTATGAGATTGCATCTTCTTTACCCCAAATAGAGGAGCAAGGATCACGAGTTGAGGAGGTTCATATGGTATGATTAGACCCTAATGAGATTATAGAGGATTCCATCAAAATGTTATCACTAGCCTATGAATCAGATGATGAAGAAATTAAATAAACAAAGGAAGAAAAGGGGAAGGAAATATTGGATCTAGTCCTTATGGATTCCCTGAAAAGAAAATCTAAATCGGCCATTGTTCTAGTAAAGGCCAAGAAGACCAAGGTGACTTTCTCTCCTCATTTGAGTGAATTTAACCTATTTCGTGAAGATAATTTGATTTATGGGCCATTCATTCTAGATTGGTTTGTTTATGGATCTAAATTACAAAAGGTACATACTACATAACACCCTTGGGAAATAATGAAGGCCATCAATATCCTAGTGCATAATGAGATCAAGCCATGGATCTTATCTCTATAAAAATAATTTGAAATAATAATGGTTGCTCTAAGAGCAAAAAATAAATCACACATGTAAATACCAACTCCTAAAGGGACACAATCATCAGTGGAGGTCAAGTTCAATCCCAAGATAGCTAGATTGCAAAGAGAAATAAAAAAAAGTCATGGTTGGTGGAGAAGAAATCACTTTCCAAAAATTAGAACCCTTGACCAATTTGAATAAAATGGGATGATGAAATATTGTTCATAATTAGATATTTGAAGAGAATGTATTTGAATTAGCCAAAGCATAAGCAAAACAATTTCAAGCTACCCTCAAAGTCATGCAACAATAAAAGGATAACTTAGATAAATAAGAAGTCTTATAATTTATAGAGGTGATGATATAAATTTTTGAATCCAATTTATATGACATGTTTGATTTTTAATTCAATAAAGTATAGGAAGAATGTGTTGAGCCAATAAGATGTAGTAACCAAGAGCCTCATCAACCAGTGGTAGAATTCCAAAGGCAAAATAAAGGACTTGATCAATATCTTGATTAAGGATAAAATTCCTAACTTCAAGATAGTTAGATTGGCTCACTAAAACTAGTTATGGGATTACTACTGGACACAATCACAATTTTGAGCACATGGTCTGAAAACTACCAAAATGTCCTTGTGGTTGGTAAATAGCTAGAAGACAAGATAGAGTATATACATGGGACCATGATCACTAAACCATCCAAACTTATTTCCATAGGTCTCATCACTGATGAATATTTTAAGCTCAGAGCCACTATGGTCATACATGAAGTGAGAAGCAAGAGTCAAGGAAGGATCGAAGCAGACAATAGTAAGATCATGAATATGATCTTTACTATAGAGAAGAATATTGGAGAGGTTAGGAGCATAAAATAAGAATTAAAAATGGTTGATATATATCTCAAAGGCATGGTAAACCAAGAAGATGAACTCTTTATAGAGCTAGTGGTCAATTTAAAGCTAACAAAAAAACAAAATGAAAGGAAAATGAAAATTTTATAATAGAAACAGGGGACTGCATTAGTAAAAGAGTCAATCTAGTTGATTTAGGAATACTCATTTTATAACTTAACTTGTATAATATATTTATAAGGTAATATTTTTATTTTTAAAGGCATGCATAATTTTTTAATCACATTACCTATAGGTGAATCATTTGGAGTATTTAAAAAGTTCTTTAATGATTGTAAAAGGACAACTATCCTTAATATTTGACATAACTAACAATCATACCTCATGTATTGTCTATATAAAGAGGTATTTTCCATTATAAAAAAGGAGGGATTTTTGAGAAAGAATACTTGTACTAATTTTGAAGAAATTTAATGAAAACATGAAAGCCTAAAATTTTTGTCTCATTCTATTTGTTTGTATTGTATCATGTTTTTTCTCTCACTTATCTACTTTACAATTTAGATCTGAATGGTTCTTATTGATTCTTGATGTCCACTTTTTCAAATGTAGAGTAGTTAAATTGGAATAATGTTAGGTTGGTTGAAGGTCCTTATAATTTTTTTTAATCTTTTCCTTTCATGTGAATGTGCTTATTTTGTTTACTTACAGGGGTAAATATTTAAAGTGAACCAAGTTCTTATCTACATTCTTCCACTTCCTTAGATGCTTTCCTAATGTGTAGTAGGAATTGAGTTTATGTTATTTCATGTTATACATTAGTTTTAAGTTCATATTTAGATGATATTTGAACTTTGACATAATATATGTGTTAAATATCATCAAAATCAACATGTCTCTTCTCTACCCAACCTTTCCTTTTGCCTATTTCTTGATCAATTCACCTTAAAATAGTTCCATTGTAAATATTCACTTCAGCTTATATCTTAGATTTAGTTATTTGAGCATAATTCATTTTACTTATCAAATATTTATTTCATTTCCTTAAATATTAACTAACATACCACAGTTAATCCCAAAAACCAAATACTACAAATATTATGAAATAGTTCACCTATTCTACCTTTATTCCACAACACATAACAATATTATCACCTATAACTCATGCATTAGATTCTCTAAATTCTGAAATGAGTATTTTTTTTAAACACTTAGAACAACCTATGATAGAATTGCATGCATCAATAAAATAATGCATTTTTCTGGTGATAGAAGGAGGCCTTACCTAAATCTTTGTAAATTTGTGGTATATTTTCTAACTTTAGTAAATTTATTCAAATATTGGTAGATTCTTTGCATATTTTTGTTTCTTATAGCATAACTGTGTAAATATCATTGATATGCATAATTTGAGACCAATATTTAGACTCATTTAGCTTAATATTATCATTCTTTGAAGATTGATGTTAAATTCTTTCAAAGGTATATTAAGGTCTGTAAACTTTCCTTGTTTGAAATTAGTGGCGGTAAATTTTGTCAAAGATTGATGATGGTTTGAAATTGTATGTTTATTTGGACTTAGGATTGTAAATATAATTTAAATTCTCAAATTTAGATATATTTTTTATCTTATTTAGTCAAATAAAGTCATCCTTCAAAGAGACTTACATAAATTTATGAAAAAATTTCTTAACTTATGGATATCATACGTGCAAATCCATTCATAGGTAAGAATTGGATTATTATTTGTAAGAATTGAGCTAGAGATCATTCGCACTTGTAAATATAAGGTTTCTAAGTCATATTTTGGATAGTAATCAAAGGTTGCAAGATGGAATTTCTAAGGATCAAGACTAAGTCAAGGTCAAAATCAAGATTACCTCACCTTTCATTAGAACATTATAAGAAATCAAGAGAAAACAAAGTTTAGAAAAGGGTTTATAAATCTCCATCTACTAACCAATTCAAAATGAACTTGTGCTCAATATTTATCAAGGTTATGGCTTTGTTGGGTGGATCTTACATCAATGTGTCTATTTAGGTACATGATTTGCCTAGGAACCATGAGAAATATTTGCCATATTTTAGTCCTAATTCTATTGATAGAGTTGAAGAACATATTAAATATTTCAAATATACTTTAATACTATTAAATTAGTTCATGAAGATGTAGCAACCAAATTATTTCCATTTACTTTCAAAGATGTTGCATATGAGTGGTTTATCAACCTTCTAGAGAACTATATCACTAGTTAGAATTATTTTAATAGAATCTTTAATGATAAATTTGGTAAAATAATTAGTCCTTAAATTTAGTATAAAAAATTCACTGTTGTTAAAAGAGATTATAGTGAGACCATTAGAGCCTTTAACACTAATTCTAGAAGATGTTAAGTAGAACCATAACTCCTTATAGACCTAATGATGCCTTGGCTTTAGAAATATACAAGAATTATTTGAACCCCATGACTTCTATGTTTCTTAAAAGGTCTATTGGAGTCATAGATACCTTAGCATTGGATTATACTAAAGATATAACAAACAATGATTAAATTTAGAAACAAGGTCAATTTTCATATGCCATACACAATGTTAAACCTACTTTCCTTAAATTGAATATCATTCCTAATGCCAATCAGAATGTTCTTAAATTAAATCAAACATGAGTCTTGAATTATTTTCCCTTAATCCATGCTCATCCTAGCCAAAATTTGGGATTCTTTAACAATAATTCTATAAATGGATTTTATCCACATGACCAGAGATCTTTAATGCTAATAACTAGTAATAACAAGGAAGTTCATAATTTAGAGGCACCAAAGAATTACAATGAATCCATACTTAAGATGGTTAAAAATTTGACTACTTAATTTCATCAATTGAAAAACCAAGTAGGTAATACTAAGGATAACTCCAATATAAATTAATCTTATCAAAGGTTCAATAGACCTAGCAACTGGTGTCAATATGCTAACACTAGCAATAAAAATAATGATGATGAGTCATCATCAGTTAAGAACTATAACCCCGAGATTAATATTTGTGATGTTGCACTAACTAAGTATTTTAGGTTCCATAATACTTCAAAACATGTGAGTTAGATTGTATTAAATTGTGTAATGCTTTTGAATTATTTGAAGATGAGTTAAATACACCTAAAAGTGGATCTAATAAAGATAATTCTATAGGTGTATTTGGATTTTCCAAGTCATCCAAATTTGTAGATACAAACTTGATGGTGAAGACATTAGGATTCCCATTCCAAAAAGATAATGAGCTTGAGGATACTTATAAAGAGGTGTATGGATTTCATTAGTATTTGAATAAGACCTATCCTCTAAGGAAAAGGGAGCAGAAGCAACCATTGACCACATCTAATCTACCAAATAATTTTAACAATCTTTTAGATCCTATAGTTGATAATAATCTTGAGCCTCCAAAAGGAAGTACATCTATACTTCTGCTAGAGGTGAATACAATATAGTTGAGGATATAAGGCTAAAATCACACTACATGAGCTAAATCAAATACATGATCAAATAGATTTGTTACTTGAATCTTTATATAATAAGATTGGTAAGTCACCCAATGTTACAAATGCTAATGTTCCTATGCACAAGAACAAGGAAGGTGTCCCACCTCTCTTTCTTACAGTGAGAATATTTGGTAATAATTTGCATAATTGTTTATTATACTCAGGTGCATCTACTAACATCATGCTTAAATGTATTTTTGAGCAACTAGGTTTGAATCCAATTAAATTTAATAGGGTAATTACTCAATTAGATAAATCTAGGGTAAAAATTAATTGGAGAATTGTTAAATGTTCACATGTATCTTATAATTGAGCTAGGGATACAATAGTATATATACATCCAAGTAATGGATATACCTTATGCTTATGGAATATTATTAAGAAGAGAATAGACTAGGTCATTAAATGGTTACATGTCTACTGATTATTCTCACATGTGGCTTCCATGGAAAGGAGTGAAAAATAAAATCAGAATTGAAAGAGAGCCAAAGATGAAACATATGATCACTAAGTAAAATTTTGAAAATAAAAGTGCCAAAATGGACTATTCTAAGTTGGGAGTTTAAACTTTTGACACATCTAAGGTATGTTACTCTAAAGATAATCATGCTATGCCTAGAATATGGAAATTATTTTTTGATGGTACAAGATGTAATTTTAGTTATGGTGTAGGAATCATCTTCATTAATCGTATTGGAGAATAATTTTATACTTTTTACAGACTCTAGTTTTCATGCACTAACATCCTGGTAGAGTATGAGGCTCTAATATTAGGTCTATAATTTATCATCAAACATAAAGTCAAAGAACTATTGGTGTATGGTGATTCAGAACTAGTACTTAATCAAGTTAGATGTAGGTATCAATGAAAATTGTCTTACCTTAAGAAATATAAGTTTGTATTTTTGGGCTTGATAGAGTATTTTGATGTTTTTTAAATTATCTCAATTCCTATGGAATAAAAAAAGATTGATAATGAGTTAGCCTTAGCTTCAAATAATCTTATACCCAACCAAGACTCTAAGATAGGAAAACTTAGTGTTGAATTAGTTCCTTATCCCTAAATACTTAATAATATCAACCATTTTTAGTTATTCAATGATGACTAACATATTTTAGACTTCATGAATAGTTTATGAGTATTTGAGTCTTGCATAACTGATGAAGCCAATGTAAATAATCTTGATAAAGGAAACATTGATGATAGAATTATGTAATTAACTGACAATAAAATTCCCAAGGTCATGATTACCATAGAAAGATTATTTAATACATAAATTTTTAAAAATATCAATATTCCCAAGGTGAATGGGAAATATTATAAAGTAGTTAACCTAGGAGCCCAAGGTCAACCCTAGCTAGTCAATATTGGTACAACCACCACTAATAAAGTGTTAAAAAAATATAAAGAGATATTGTACAAGTATAAATATGTTGTAGCATGGTCATATAAAGACTTAAATATATTTTATCCTAGAGTCATAACTCATACCATAACACTATAATTATCTTGTAAGCCTTTCAGGTAAAATAGAGACAAGTTATCCCTATCCTAAAACCCTTGATATACAAAGAACTCAAGAAGTCACTAGATGCCAAGATAATGTTGCCCATTAGACACTCCACTTGGGTAGATAGATTAGTTCTAGTTAGGAATAAAAATGCAAAAATTAGATTATGTGTGGACTTAGAAAATTGAATAGAGCATCTAAAAAGGACAACTATCCTTTTCCTTCTCTTGATCAAATTATTCAAATTGTTAGTTGTTTAGAAATGATGTCTTTTATTGATGGATTTTTAGGTTATAACCAAGTGCTTGTGACAAGGAAGATAGATTAAATACTACATTCACTACTAATTGGGGCACTTTTGCCCACAAGAAATGCCCTTGACACTGATAAATGTAGGTGTCACTTTCTTGAGATCCATGGACCACGCTTTCCAAGGGTTGATAGGTATGTGCATTATCATTTACATGGATGAATTGACTATGCTTTATAAGAATAGTGAGGACCACATCATGCACTTGCAATAAGTATTTGAAAGATGTAGAACATATGAAATTTGTCTCAACCCAAAGAAGAGCATTTTTTATGTAATTAAAAGGAAAATTATTAAGAGATGTTATAAATAAGGAGGGGAATTATATAGATCCTGATAGAGTAAATGTTATATCTAATATAAAACCCTATAATAGTAGAAAATAACTTCAATCTTTGTTTAGGAAAATCAACTTTGTAGGAAAGTTCATTTCTAGTTTTGCTGAGATTGTGAGACCATTGAATGGTATGTTGAATAAGGAAGCCAAGATCACCTAGAATGAAAAGACCAAAAAAACCTTCAAGGACATAAAAGAAGAAATAAAGCAGGCACAAGTATTGATAAACCCTAATTTTTCAAAAGATTTATATCTTTATTATTTTACTTTTGACCATACAATTATAGCTATCCTAACTCAGAAGATGGATGGATGTGATCATCCTATTGATTTCATAAGTACTAATTTTTAAAATTCTAAGTTGAAATATTCCTTGATTGACAAGTATGCATACACTTTAGTCAAGGTAGTGAAGAAATTTTGTGATTATATTATTAGAAATAAGGTTTCTATAATGATACCATACCTTACCACTAAGCTCATGCTTATCCAATGTGAACTGAGGGAAAGAATAGGTAAATAGATGTGTGTACTTTAAGAGTATGATCTATAAATTAAGACTACCAAATTGCTAAGGGGACAAGGGCTAATTAAATTAATTACCAATACTAGTCCTAAGTTAAGTATCATGTAGGTGGAGTAATGAAGTTTTAACCCAATGATTGGTATGACTCTATTGTTTATTTTTTAATCAATGACACTTTTTCTATAGGATTAGATAGAGAACATAAGAGATATATGAGACTTAAGGCAACTCATTTTATAATTAAAAATTGAGTACTTTTTAGGAATAATTATGAAGGGATATACTTGAGATGTGTTTCCAAAGAGGAAGATAATGAGATCCTGATTACTTTCCATGAGAAGGTTGGAAGATGACATGCATCAAGAAGGAAAACAACACATAAGATCCTCAGGTTTTTTACTATTGGCCTACTATATTTAAAGATATTCACAATCATGTGAGAGGGTGTCATTAGTGCCAAATTTTCAACACTAAAGAACCCAAAGCAGCCATTCCATTAAAGCTAGTAATAATATATAAACCCTTTAATCAATGTGGATTATATTTTGTAGGGGTAATCAACTCATAATATTTAGAAGGTTATAATTATGTGCTCACTACTAATGGCTACTACACCAGATGGATAGAAGTAGTAATAACCAAACAATGTAGTATTGAAGATGTGATAAATTTCTTAGAAGAGAACATATGTACTAGATTTGGAACACTAGTATCTCTAGTTTGTGATAATGGATCTACTTTGATATCCATTGAGTTGACTAATTGGGCATATGAAAATAAAATTGTTCTAATGTTTTCATCAAACCATCAACCCCAAGGTAATGGGGTTTCTGAGTCTACCAACAAAAATTTGATGAAAACCATCAAGAAGTATGTTGTTGATAAACCAAGAACATGGCATAACCTACTCAAATATGTCCTTTGGGCTGATAGAACAAGAGTAAAATAAATCTAAAATATTCACCATTTTTTCTCTTGTATGGTTAAGAACCTATATTCCCCATCAAACTCAAGCTTCTAACCTACAAGTTTATGTAAGAGTACATGGAATTAGAATATCAAGAGTTTGTAAGTTAAATATTACTTAACATTATCCAAATGGAAGATGCAAGAGAGGAAAATTTTGCCAATTTTAGTAAGCATCAAACCACAATGAGGAGATGGTTTGATAAATGTTCCAAAATTAAGGTGTTCAAATAAGAAGACCTATTTCTTCTTTGGGACAAAACATTTGAACTTAAAGGGAAGAATAGAAAACACTCACCTTTTTGGATTGGCCCCTATTATATTATTGATAGACTACAAGATAACACCTTAAATCTCAAGGACTTGCAAGGACCCAAGTTCACATTGCCAACTAATAGGCAATACCTCAAGCACTACTTCCCTACTTCTCTACCCCAAGTCTACATGTAGTAATCTATAAGACTAGTTAGAGTTAGTGTATGTAGGTTTAGATTATTTTCTTTTTTATTTCTTTCCTTCCTATTCATTGTTTGTAAATAGTGTACGTAAATATTTGTTTTCTTGTTGCTACTAGTTTGTTTGTTGGGCTTTTCCTTTTCTTTTATTTTGTTCCCTGATTTAAATAAGTATTTTTCAAGATAGTCCTTAAGATTGAATATATGTAATTTATCAAAAGGAACTCTACAAATCATGAATGCTAGTATGATTTCTTTAAATGGTTGATCATGGATCCTAAAATATTAGCCTAATGTTATATTTTTGAGAAGTTGCTAGGGCTTGGTATCTGGGATGGTTGTTCCTAAAATATTAAACTTGGTTATTAATCTAATTTTGATTCTGATAAGTATTACTTATGTAAGATTAAAGTTTGAATTATTAATACAAAGTCATTTTTCGACTATAAAAACATTATTTTCCTAGGAAAAAGTATACAACCAAGGATGAGTGTCTAAAGATAAAAAATTTGGCCAAATCCTAAAACTTGGCTACTATATTTCCCAACCTTTGTTATAAAGCAAAACATATCTAAAAAAATACTAAATTAAGATCTTTATTATAGAATTCAAAAAAATTCCAAGCAAAGGTGATTATAGTAATCTCCACTAGGGATATGGAAACCTACCTGGTAGTGGAGCAAGGCCTTTACTAGAGCCAAAGGTATCTTTGTTAGTGATATAGACACCTAGATGGTAGCAAAACAATTCCCAAGCCTTACCTAAGGTAAATCATGATTGTTAATGAACATCTAAATATTCTTTAAGTCAATGTCAATGATCAAAGTCATGAATTTGGAAGTTGTTCTCTAAATCCTATGGTAATTAGTAAGTGGAATCAAAGAAAACACACAACATGGCTATGTTTTGATGTTTGGTCCTAATTTTGAATGTGTGGGACTTTTATCTTAACTATGGTACCTAATCATGTGGAATAAGTACCCTAGTTATTAATCTAAACTAGAGTTTTTGAATTTTAACATATTACTATGTTCCCCCATAATTCACCATGTGTTGAGTCAACATCCCCCCATTTATGAAAGTGGGGAGCCTTGTTTCAAAATTTTACAAATTTATGCTTTGAATTAGAAATTCCACTTGATTAAAATTATTTATTTTAAGATCATCCACACATGGTTCTCATTTCTCTTAGCTAGCTTGTTTCTATTTGATTTTTGTTTTATTTTACCCAACTTTGTTAATGGTTACTTCATGCATTTTAAAGATGCAAGTTTAATAAATACCCAAGAGTGTGGACAAATTTTAGGGTTTCATACTTCAAATGATAAATTAACCCTTTAAACAATCATTTGTATTTAATGGTTTGTTGAATTCATGAGTAAACAATGTTAAAACCTAGGTTATCATACCTTAGAATGTCTTTTAACCTAGTACATTTTAATTTAAATTCCAATTTACGTGGGAACATATTATATTTGTTTTAAAATTTAGCTTATATTTTATCCTAAGATATTTTTTATTTTTATCAACATGAATAAAACCTTAATCCAAAATATTTATCCTAAGTTTTTTATGTCCCAAGACCCCATTAATTATTTTTTATTTACACATACTAAATAAATGCAGAGTCCACTTTATTATGTTTTAAAGCTTAGCTTAAAATTTTATCATAAGGTTTTATCACGTTTATAAACATCAATAAAACCATAGTTTAAAATATTTATCCTAAGTTAGCTATATATCTCAATTATTACTTGCTTTATTTTATTTTCCATAGGATTGATAGTGCACATTTGTTCAGGCAAAAAGGTTCTAATAGTGTGTGTTAAATTAAAATTTTAATGGAGCCATAAGATAAGTGACAAGGTGATAAATGTCACTATTTTTTTCAATAGAATAATGATCATCCAATAGCATTTAATCCCTTGGATTGAGATCAAATTGAATGCATTTGATTGGCCAAAGATGATCCTATAGTATGAAGTGAAGGTTGAAAAGTCAAATCCTAGCGGGAAAGTGTGGGGATTATAAGTGTCATGCCATTAATGAATAATTAAAGCTCAAGCATATCTCTAAAGATATAATTTACATGGATGAGTATACACATTCTGATTGATGGTACATATTATGTAAAAACTTCAATGAAGATTTGGGATGAATGAGAAGGTGACAAGTGTCACCATCATGGGAACCTTGATAGAGATCCAATGGTATGTGGAATGAAGCATAGAACCTAATAGATAAAGATTGCTATAGCATGATTAACCCATGTAATTGATATCAATGGTGCGTGATCAACATTGACATTTCAAAAAAGATCAAAATGAATGTAGAAGTGACAAGGGTCACAACCATGGGGAATATAGAAAAGTAGCCAATGGCATTCAACCTCATAGATCAATATCAATGGACTAAATTGATCCAAGCAAGTAGATCCAATGGCATAAGCCTAGGTGGAATTTTCAAACATCTATACCTAATGAAGTTTTGACATGTGTGTAAGAGGCAATGGTCACATTTCAAAAATTAATAAATAGAACGACATGAAAATTCCAAATTAGCATACACATCAATTCAAAATATTTTGTTGACCTAGAAAGGAAAAGGTATAAATTCATAAATTTGAGAAAAATCTAAGTAATAAAGATCACATAATTTGAATAGATGTTACCATTAAAGCTGTATAAATACCTTAAGAAAAGCTCTATCATAAATATAAGCCCTAATTTGACCTTATCATTGTTACAAATAAGCCAAGGAGAATAAAATTATCATCTGTGCAAGGATAATTCAATCTAGAGCTAAAGTGAAGCCCACCCATGAGTAATTATATGAAATTCATATCCATAGGAGCTAGAAAAGGTGTCTCCAAGGAGGATATAGAGCTTTATTTGACCTTTGATGAAAAAGGGAGGATTTTCAATGATATAAAGTTTGATTCCACGAAACTAAATATAAGATACAATAATTGGTATATGATTTTCTAGAGCATAAAATAAAAACCAACCATTATAAGATAAGAGGAGAAGAATGTCTACAAAGAGACTATATTATGACATAGTTGCTATACAAATGATTGGTCTACACTATATAATAGCTAAACCTGAGGTACTCCACTATAGAGACATTCTTTGTCCCATTTTTAAGGAATTTAAAATAGATAAAGGCATGTTAATTAATGGACATACTCAAAATAATATGGCCTATATTTATCCCATAGCCTTTGATAACTACTTCAAATTGCACAAAACATAAATAGACCTAACCTCAATCAACAACTAGTCCAAATAGAATGATTTAAAAAGCATCCTTTTTCTATGGATATATTTTGGGAGCCAAGTGTTTTCAAACTTAAATAAAATCATCCCCATTAGTATTTTGAAACTTGTAATAAGGATGATTATGAAAATAGTGAACAAGTTGTGTGGGAATTCAACCACTACATATGTAGATAAAATTTGGGTTCCTTTAGTTCATTTCATGGTTGAAAAATAGATCACCCCTCATCTAGGTGAAGTAATTAGCATTACTTTAAATAGATATATATTTGAAATTATAAATAAGAATAAAATCTAATTTTATATGATGTCATACCTTCTGGATGCCCTTCTTTCCACAACCAAGATTCCCAACCTAAGGGAATCATCACCCAGTGGAACATAAATGGTTTCAAAATATTATTCCAAACTACACATATTCAAAAATAGAGATCACATCTAATTTAACTATGACTATGTTTACCCATCACTAAGTGAGGTTATAGATTTTCATCCCATGGAAAATGTTATCCCACTAGTTAGGTAATATGTTAAAGCTATGGATGATTTTTGATTATACCTAGATTATACAATCATTAGAATTGAAAGGACTCAGAGCCAATCTCTTAACCTACCCACACATGTAACCAATAATCTATAAGATTGGGAGGTAACATATCAATTATTTCATGGCATTTATGGATTATGAAAGATAAAAAAGAAAGGGCTCCTCCAAAACCTCCCAATAACATTATATGGAGTACATTCAAGCAATGGGAGAACATAGAAGCAGCATCCATACATAAAAATCCTTTAAACTACAAATTTATGAGCTAAGGTAGTGGGACCCTTGTCTAAGGGTTGAGAAACATTTAAAGGTTAAGCATATTAATGTACCTTATGATCATTAGCCTAGTTATTTTAACCTTATGTACATAAAAGCATCCTCATTCTTTGAGGTCACGAGGAGATTGAAAGAACATAGCCTCAGGCCTAAATCTAAGCTAGATTTAAATCAAAAATGAGATGAGAGATGTTAATTAGAGATAAGGTAATACCATTTTATAAGTGGTGCACCTTATAGACCTCCACCAGCTCTATCAGTTAGTTCCCAAATAGAGACATAAGTTTAACATATGCTAGATGAGAGAAGGACTAATGAGATTGAATCATCTTTAGCCCAAGTAGTGAGCAATGATCACTAGTAGAGGAGGTTCATATGGTAGCATTATACCCTAATGAGACTATAGAGGATGAAATCAAAATTTGATCACTAAGATATGACTCAGATGAAGAAATGGAGTAAATAAAGGAAGAAAAGGGGAAGGAAATATTAGATCTAGTCCTTGTGGATCTCCCAAAAAGAAAAGCTAAATTGGCCATTCTTCTAGTAAAGGCCAAGAAGGCCAAGGTGACTTTAACTCCTCCTTTGAATTAATTTAACCTCTTTAGTGAAGACAATTTTATTTATGGGCCATCCATTATAGAGTGGTTTCTTTATAGACCCAAATTATAAAAGGTACCTATTACACAACACCCTTAGGAAATAATGAAGGACATCAATATCCTAGTGCATGAGGAGATCAAGCCATGGATCTTGGCTCTAAAAAAAGAAGATGAGAGAATAATGGTTCCTCTAAGAGCACAAAATGGAGCACACATGTAAATCTTAGCTCCTAAAGTGACATAATCATCAGTGGGGATCAAGTTTGATCTGAAGATAGATAGATTATAAAGAAATTTATAAAATAAGGTCATGGTTGTTGGATAATAAATAACTCTCCAAAAAGTAGAACCCTTGACCAATTTTACTCTAATGAGAGGATAAAATCTTGGTTAGAATCAAATATTTGAGGAGAATGTGCTTGAATTAACCCAAGCACAAGTAGAATAATTTCAAGCTACCCTGAAATGCATGTAGTAGTAGAAGGAGAACTTAGAGAAATAAGTAGTCTTATCAACTCTAGAGGAAATTATAGAAATGTTTGAAGAATCTTTATATAACATGTTTGATTTTTTAAACTCAATAATGTCCATGTAGAATGTGTTGAGCCAAAAGGATATAGTAGTTAAGAGCCTAGTCAACCAATGGAAGAATTCCATAGGAAAAATAAATGAATTGATCAATATCTTAACTCCAAATCAAATTCATAACTTCAATACAATTATATTGGCTTATCTAAACATAGTCATGAGATTACTAGTGGACAAGATCAAAATTTTTAGCACATTATCTAAAAACTTGGAGAGCCTCCTTCTGAATGGTAAATAGCTAGAAGATAGGATAAAGCATATACATGGGACCGTGATCACCAAACTGTCCACACTCAGTTCCATAGGTCTCATCAATAAAGATGAGTTTAATCTTAGAACCACCATAGTCATGTAAGAAGTGAGAAGCAAGAGCTAAATAAAGACTAGAATAGACAATAGTAGGATCATTGACATGATATTTATTATAGAGGAGAAGATTAAAGAGGTTAAGAGCATAAAAGTAGAATAAGAAAGGGATCATAAAGATATCAAAGGCCTGATGGAATAAGAAGATGAAATCTTCATAGATCTAATGGTTAATTTGAATCTAATTGATGAGCAACATGAAAGAGCAATGAAAATACTATAGTAAAAATAAGGGACTACATTAATAAAAGGGTCAAGCTAGTTGATTTAGGAATATTCCTTTTATAACATAACTTGTATAATAATTTTAAAATAAAATATTATTATTTTTAAAGTCATGTGAATTTTTTAAATCACACTACCTATAGGTTAGTCATTTAGAGTCTTTAAATAGTTCTAGAATGATTATAAAAGGACAACTATCCTTAATATTTGACATAACTAATTAGAATACCTCATTAATTATCTATATAAATATGTATTGTCCATTATAAAAAGGGAGAGAGATTTGAGAAAGAATACTTGTACTAATTTTGAATAAATTTAATGAAAATAGGGAATCATGAAAAGTTTTTCTCATTTTGTTTGTTTTAATTGTATCAAGGATTCTATCTCAATTTTCTAGTTTGTAAACTAAATTTGAATGGTTCTTATTGATTCTTGATGTGCACTTTTTAAAATGAAAGAGTAGTTAGCTTGTTCTAATGCTTGGTTGGTTGAAGGTTCTTATATTTATTTATTTATATTTGCCTTTCATGTGAATGTGCTTATGTTATTTACTTGTAAGGGTAAATATTTAGAGTGAACTAAGTTCTTATTTGCATTCTTCCAATTCCTTACATGCTTGCCTAATGTGTAGTAGGATTTGAGCTTATGTTGTTTCATGTTTTATGTTGGTTTTAAGTGAATATTTGGAATATATTTGAACTTTTTCATAATGTATGTTTTAAAGATTAGTAAAATCAACATGTCTCTTCTCTTCTCTACCCTACCTTTCCTTTTGCTTTTTTCTTGATCAATTCACCTTAGAATAGTTTCATTGTAAATATTTATTTTAGATTAGATATTAGATTTAATTATTTGAGAATAATTCCTCTTACTTAACAAAACTTTATTTCATTTCCATAAATAATAACTAACAAGCCATGGTTATTCCTAACAACTAAACACTACAAATACTATGAAACAATTTAATTGTTCTGCCTTTATTCTGCCACACATAATAAGATTATCAAAACTTGAAACTCATGCATTAGATTCTCAAAATTTATAAATGAGTATTATTTATTAAAATCTTAGAACCACCTATGATACACTTATATGCATCAATATAAGAACACATTTTTATGGTGTTAGAAGGAAGGCCTTAGCTAAATCTTTGTAAATTTGTGGTATCTTTCCTAACTTTAGTAAATTTGTTCAAATATTGGTAGGTTCTTTGCATAATTGTGTTTCTTATAGAATAATTATTTAAATATCATTGATACACATGGTTTAATACCAATCTTTAGGCTCATTTAGCTGAAGATTATCATTGTTTAAAGATTGATCTTTAATTATCTTAAAGGTATCTTCAGCTCTATAAACTTTCCTTGTTTGAAATTAGTGACCAAATTTTATCAAAGATTGATTTATTATTTAAGAATTTAAGTTGATTTGGAATTAGGCTTGGAAATATCATTGAAATTGTCCAATTTAGATATATATTTGAGATTATTTAGTCAAAGATAGTCATTCTTTGAAGAGACTTACATAAATTTGTGCAAAGTTTTCTTAACTTAGGGATATTAAACATGTAAATCAATTCATAGGTAATAATTGCATTATTATTTTAAATAATTGAGATAAATATCATTCATATTTACAAAGATAAGGTTTCTAAGTCAGATTTTGGATAGGACTCAAGGTTTACAAGATGGAATTGGCAAAGATCAAGATTAGGTCAAGGTCAGAATCAAGATTACCTCACCTTTCATTAGAAGAACATAGGAAAGTAAGAGAAAATAAATGTAAGTGAAGGGTTTATAAATATAAACCTACTCACCTATTCAAAGTGATCATGTGTTCAATATTTATCAAGGTATGGCTTGGTTAGGTGGATCTTCCATTAATGTGCCTCATCAGGTATATGATCTACCTAGGAACCATGAGAAATATTTGCCATCTTTTAGTACTAATGGTATTGTCAAAAATGAAGAACATATTAAATCTTTTAAATATACTTTAAGAATATTAAATGAAGTTCATGAAGATGTAGCATGATAATTATTTCCATTTACTTTCAAATATGTTGCATATGAGTGGTTTATCAACCTTATAGAGAACTATATCACTATATGGAATGATTTTAATGGAATATTTATTATTTGGTTTGGTAAAACCGTTATTCCTTGCATTCTATATCAAAAATTCACCACTGTTAAAAGAGATTCTAGTGAGACCATTAGAGCCTTTACCACTAGATTCTAGAAGCTATTTAGTAGAACCATAGCTCCTTACAGACCTACTAATTTCTTGGATTTATAAATATACAAGGATGCTTTGGACCCCATGACTTATGTGTTTCTTAAAATGTCTATTAGATTCATAAATACCTTAGCATTGGCTTATGCTAAAGATGTAACAATCAATGATCAAATTCAGCCTCAAGGTCAAATTGCATATGCTATACCCAATTTTAAACCCACTTTCCCTACATTGAATGTTATTCCTAATGCCAATTAGATATGTGCCTACCTTAAATTATAAACTAGTTTTGAATCAGTTTCCCTTAAGCCATGTTCATCCCATTTAAAATTTTGGATTCTTGAATAATAATGCAACAAATGGATTTCATCCATAGGATCAAAGAGATTTGATGTCAAAAACTAGTAATAAAAATCAAGTCCACAATTCATAAGCACTAAATAATGAGAATGAATCCATACTTAATGTGGTTCAAAAGTTGAGTATTGACTTTCTTGAGTTACAAAATCAATTAAGTGATAGTGGGGATAAATCAAATATAAATTACGCTTATCAAATGTTCAATAGACCTAGAAACTAGTTTCACAATGGTAATACTAAAAATAGTAAAAATAATGAGTCATCATTAGGTAAGAACAATAACCCTAAGATTAATATTTGTGATGTTGCACTAAATCAGTACTATAGGGTTCACAATACTTCAAAACATGGTGAGTTAGACTGCATTAAATTTTGTAATGCTTTTCATTTATTTTAGGATCAATTAAATACACATAAAAGTGGATCTAATAGAGATAACTACATAGGTACATTTAGATCTTCCA
Organism: Torreya grandis; assembly: GCA_037957365.1. Classification (NCBI taxonomy): domain Eukaryota; kingdom Viridiplantae; phylum Streptophyta; class Pinopsida; order Cupressales; family Taxaceae; genus Torreya; species Torreya grandis. The sequence continues at coordinate 22,796 of JARHVA010002534.1, read as the reverse complement.
AGCCATCCAAATATATAGATAAACCTTGATTATGGAGACATTTGACTTCCCATTCCAAGAAGAGAATGAGCCTGAGGATACTCCTAAAGAGGTGTATGCCTTTTAGAAATATTTTAAAAAGACATATCCTCTAAGGAACATGGAGAAAAAGAAACCATTGACCACATCTACTCCAAATAATTTTGACACTCCTCCAAATCTTATAGCTAAAAATAATCTTGAGCCTCCAAAAGGAAGTACTTCTAAGCTTAATGTTGAGTCATCTAGTATTTATAATAGAGGTGAATACAATATAGTTGAGGATATGAAGAATATTAAGTCTAACATCACACTACATGCGATGACTCAAATAACTAAGCAATGAGATTTATTACTTGAATCTTTATCTAAGAAGTTTGGCAAGCCACCTAAGGCTACAAATGCTAATGTTGCTATGTCAAAGAGCAAGGAAGATGTCCCACATTTCTTGCTTACAATCATGACCATTGGTAATAATTTACATAACTTTTTATTATACTTAGGTTCATATACTAACATCATGCCTAAAGGTATTTGTGATCAACTAGGTTTGACTCTAATTAAATTTGATGGGGTTGTTACTCAATTAGATAAATCTAGTGTGAAAGTAATTAGAAAATTGTTGAATGTTCACATATTGTTTATAGTTGAGCTAAGTATAAAATAGTTTATAGACATCCCAGTAGTAGATATACATTATGCTTATGGAATTTTTTTGAGTAAAGACTAGAAAATATCATTTAATGGTTACATGCCTACTAATTATTCTCACATGTGACTTTCATCAAAGGGAGTTCTAAATCAAATTAGAATTGAAAGAGAGCCTAAGATGAAACATATGATCACTATGTACAATGTTTTAAATGAAAGGGATAACATGGCCAATTTTGAGTTGGTATTTTACACTCTTGACATCTCTAAGGTATATGACTCTAAAGATAATCATGTTATGCCTAGAACATAGAAATTGTTTTTTGATAGTGTAAGATGTAATTTAAGTTCTGGTGTGGGAATATCCTTGATTAATCCTATTGGAAAATAATTTATTACTTCTTAAAAAATCCATTTTTCACTTACTAACAACTTGGTAGAGTATGAGGCTCTAATCTTAGGTCTACAATTTATCATGAAACAAAAATTCAAAGAACTATTGGTTCATGATGATTCAGAACTAGTAGTTAATCAAGTTAGAAGTAGGTATCAATACAAACATTCTTACCTTAATAAATATAGGTTTAGAGTTTTGGACTTGATAGATTATTTTTATGATTTTAACATTATCTCAATTCTTAGGGAAGAAAAAAAATTTGTTGATGAGCTAGCCTCAGTTACAGCTAATCTTATGTCCAACCAAGATTCTAAGATAGGAAAACTTAGTGTTGAATTGGTTTCTTATCCTTGAGTCTCTAATAATATCAGAAATTTATAGGTATTCAATGATGAACAACATATTTTATACTTCATGAATAGTTTAGGAGTATTTAAGGCTTTCATCATTGATCAATCCAATGAAAATAATCTTAATAAAGGAAACATTAATAACAAAATTGTGTAATTATGTGATAATAAAACTCCCAACGTCATGATTACCTTAGAAATATTATTTGACACAAATAATATATCTAAAAAGGTCAAGATTCCCAAGGTGAATGGAAATATTATAAACCAATTGACTTAAGAACACAAGGTCAATCCTAGCTAATCAATATTGGTACAACCACACCTAATATAGAGTTGAAAAAAGCTAAAGAGATATTGACCAAGTATAAATATGTTATAGCATGGTCATATGAGGAATTAAAGATATTTTATCATAGAGTCATAACTCATAGCATACCACTAAAAATAAGCTTGTAATGCTTTTAGGCAAAAATATAGACCAGTTAACCCTATCCTAGAACCCTTGCTATATAAGGAGGTCAATAAGGTACTATATGCCAGGATAGTATTTCCCATTAGACACTCCACTTGAGTATCTAACTTAGTGCTAGTCAAGAATTAAAATGGGGAAACTAGATTATGTGTAGACTTTATAAATATGATATGAAAAGGACAACTATCCTTTGCCTTATCTTGATCAAGTTATTTTTATTATTAGTGGCTTAGCAATGATGTATTTTCTTGATGGATTTTCATGTTATAACTAAGTGATTGTGAACAAGGAAGATAGATTAAACATTGCATTCACTACTAAGAGGGATACTTTTGCCTACAAGAGAATTCCCTTTGAACTAATAAATGTAGGTTCCACTTTCCAGAGATCCATGGACCATGTTTTCTAAGGTTTGATAGGTAAGTGAATTATCATTTACATGAATGACTTGACTATATTTTCTTAAAATAGGTAGGACCACATCATGCACTTGTAATAGGTATTTAAAAGATGTATAAGGTATGGAATTTATCTCAACCCAAATAAGAGAATTTTTGTGTAACTAAGGGAAAATTACTAGGACATGTTATAACTAAAGAGGGGAATTATATTGACACTATAGAGTAAATGCTATATCTACGATAGAACCCCCTAATAGTAGAAAAGAGATTAAATATTTATTTGGGAAAATAAACTTTGTAAGAAATTTTATTTCTAGTTTTGCAAAGATTATGAGACCCTCGAATGATATGTTGAAGAAGGAAGTCAAGATCACATGGAATGAAGATACTAGAAAGGCCTTCAAGGACATAAAAGAAGCAATAATGGAGGCTAAGCCCTAATTTTTCAAAATATTTCTATCTTTATTCTTTTACTTATGAAAATACAATTACAACTATCCTAACTTAGAAGATGGATGGATGTGATCATCCTATTACTTTTGTGAGTAATAATTTTTAAATTTTTTGATTTAAACTATTCCCTGATAGACAAGTAGGCATGTACTTTAGTCTAGGTAGTGAAGAAATTTAGGCATTATATTATTTTAAATAATGTGTATGCAATACTAGTAAACCTTACCACTAAGCTCTTACTTAGCCAATGTGAACTTGGGGAAAGAAGAGGTAAATAGATGTTTGTACTTCAAGAGTATGAGCTATAAATTAACACTTCCAAATTGGTAAGGTGCAAAGGGGTAATTTAATTAATTTCCAATACTAATCCTAATTTAAGTATCATGAAAGTTAAACAATAATGTTTTTAACCCAATTAATAGTATGAATCTATTATTCATTTGATAATCAATGGAACTTGTCCTGTACGATTAACTAGTGAACATAAGAGAGCTCTGAGACTTAAGGTAGCTCATATCTTGATGAAATATGGATTAATTTTTAGGAATAATTATCAAGGGATATACATAAGATGTGTTTACAAAGAGGAAGCTAATGATATACTGAGTACTTTCCATGAGAATCTTGGAAGTGGACACCCATCATGAAGGACACTAACACATAAGATCCTTAGGGCTAGTTACTATTGGACTACTATTTTTAAAGATTCTCAAAAGAATGCGAGAGAGTATCATTAGTTTCAAATTTTCAACACTAAAGAGCCCAAAATAGTCATGCCCTTGAATCTAAAAATTATATATAAACCCTTTTCTCAATGAGCATTAGATTTTGTGGGGGCCATCAACCCCAATTATCTAGAAGGACATAAGTATGTGCTCACTAATACTTACTATTGCACTATATGGATAGAATAAGTAACAACCAAACAATATAGGACTGAAGATGTGATAAAGTTCTTGGAAGTGAACATATGTACTAGGTTTGGAACACTAGTATATCTACTCTGTGATAATGGATCTAATTTTATATCCATTGAGATGACTAAGTGGGCATATGATACCAACATTATTCTCAAGTTTTCATCAAACAATTACCCTCAAGGTAATGGGGTTTCTAATTTGACCAACAAGAAATTGTTGAAATGCATCAGGAAGTCTATTACTGACAAACCAAAAACATGGCACAAGTTACTCAAATATTCCTTTTGGGATGATAAAAAAAGAATTAAACAAGATCTAAAAGTGTCACCATTTCTACTCACATATGTTTAATAACCTATACTCCCCATTACACTCAAGCTTCCAACTTATAATTTTATGCAAGAATACATGGAAGGATAAGATCAGGAGTTTGCAAGTTCAAGGTTAGTTGACATTATCCAAATGAAAGATGCAAGAGAGGAAGCCTTCACCAATTTTAGCAGGCATCAAATGGTTTGATAAATGTTCCAAAATTAAGGTGTTCAAATAAGGAGACTTAGTTCTTCTTTAGGACAAAACATCTGCACCTAAAGGGAAGCTTGAAAAATTCACACCTTTGTGGATTGGCAACTTTCATATTATTAAAATAATATGAGACAACACCTTCAATCTCAAGGACTTGTATGGATTAGATTTCACATTACCAACTAATGGGCAATACCTCAATCACTACTTCTCTGATGCTCTACCCCAAGTCCATATGAAGTATTCTATAAGTGTATTTAGAGTTAGTGTAGGTAGGCATATATTAGTTTCTTTCCTATTTATTTTCTTTTTGTTATTTATTTGTAAAGAGTGCATGTAAATATTTTTTTTCTTGTTACTACTGGTTTGATTGTTATGTGTTTCCTTTTATTTTATTCTATTCCCTAATTTCAACAAGTATTTTTCAATAGAGTCATTAATATTTAATGCATGTAATTGATCAAAAGAAACTCCACAAATTAGGAATGCTAGTTTGACTTCTTTAAATGGTTGATCTTGGATCCTAAAATATCAACCTGATGTTGTAATTTCAAGAAGTTGGTATGGGTTGGTATCTATGATGGTTGTTCCCAAAATCTTAAAACTAGTTCTTGATCTAAATTTGATTTTGATAAGTATTTCTTATATAGGATGAAAGTATAAATTATTAAGACAAAGTCATGTTTGTACTTCAAAAATATTATTTTCCTAGGACAAAGTTTACAACCAAGGATGAGTGTCTAAAGATAAAACAATTAGCCAAATCCCAAATCCTAACTACTCTGGTTCCTAACCTTTGTTAAAAATCAAAACATATCTAAAACAAATACTAAAATAAGAGTTTTATTATAGAATTAAATAGTTTTCTAAGAAAAGGTTATTATGGTAATCTCCACTAGGGATATAGACACCTAGATGGTAGCAAATCAACACCTTGAGTTAAGCCAAAGGTATCTATATTAGGGATATGGATGCCTGGTTAATCATAGAGCAATGCCCAAGCTTTCCCTAAGTTAAAACATGATTCTTAATGAGCATACATATATGTTATAAGTCAATGTTAATGATCAAGATCATGAATATGGAAGTTGTTCTCTAAATTTCATGGAAATCAATAAGTGGAATCAAATCACACACATAACATAGTTATGTTTTGATGTTTGATCATAATTTTGTATGTGTGGGACTTATCTTAATTCTATCTTGCCCTTAACTATGGTACCTGATCATGTGGAATAAGTACCCTAGTTATTAATCTAAACCAAAGTCTAAATTCTAACATATTGTTGTGTTCCCCTAAAAGTCTCCATTTGTGGAGTCAACATCCCTCCATTTCTAAAAATGGGGACCCTTGTTTCAAAGTTTTAAAAATTTGTGCTTTGAATTGGAAATGCCACTTGATCAAAATTCTTTATTTAAAGATCATCCACACATGGTTCTCATTTAGCTTAGCTAGCATGTCTCTATTTAATTCTTGTTTTATTTTACCTAAATTTGATAATGATTTCTTTAGGCATTTTCAAGATGCAAATTTAATAAAGACCCAAGTGTGTGGATAATGTTTAGGGTTTCATACTTCAAATTGTAGACACTAGAAAACATCAAATTTACAATTTTCAATGGCTAAATGCCTCAGGAACCCCTAAAGACCCCCTAAACCCTATTAACCCTTAACCAACCCCTATTAACATAACCAAATCACTATTATCCTATTCATTTAGTATTATTCAAAAATACTATTTGAAAGTACTTTTAAAAAGTTCTATTCACTATTCACTATGGGACCCACTATCACTATTCATGATGACATGGCAAGTGACATAAAAGGTGATTCAAGAGGTGATGTGGTAAGTGACATGGCTTGATATGGGACATCATATCCCACCTATAGCCTTTCCCAAGGTGTTTAATGACCTGATTTAAGGATCACAAGGGTCCCCCTTGAAATATGGTGAATATTCCCTTAACGGGCCATCATTAGACATATATTTTGTCTTTATACATGAAATTTACCTTCAAAATGAGATACCCACCTCTTTATCACTTTTAAAAAGATAAAGGGTACTATATCTATCCATTTTTGACTTTTTAACCTAAATGGATGACCCATGATCAAGGTGGGAATCCCACAATCCTCATATTTTGACTCATTCATGCACTCACATGGAAAATTGTGCCACATTTTTTGGGGAATCTCTTTAATTACTTGGATGAAGACAAGAAATGGTGGTGAAAAGTTTTTTAGCCTCTTTTAGGCCCATGTGCATGATTCCCATTCAAAATTAAACTCATGCAGAAGGTGGGAGATATACTAATCCAAATGGAAGACCCATGATGAAGGTGGAAATACCACCACCCTCATATTTTTATTAATTCATTTACTCACATTTAAAATAACACCACATTTTGTGGGGCATCTCTGTAAGTGTTTCAATGAAGACAAGAAAGGGTGGTGAAAAGTCTTTTGGCCTCATTTAGACCCATGTGTATGATTCCCATTCAAAATTGGCTTCATGTGAAAGGTGGGAGTCACACCAACATAATTGAGAAACCCATGATCAAGGATGGAATCCCACCACCATCATATTTTTACTCATTCATGCACTATATGGGAAATGGAACCATACTTATACTATTCCCTCTTTTAACATGGTTCTTGACAACTAATGCTATAAATACCCCCTCTCTTTCACCCAAGGTTAGGTTAGAAGTTAGTTTATGATTATTAACATCTTGTTGTATTATTTTAAGGAGGTCATGTACATCTTTGAGGAAAATAATTCAAAGCAACAAAGTTCTACCAAAATTGCCTCAAGACATCTTCAACAACATCATCAACAACAACATTCTTCTCCAAGCTTGGAATGTAACTTTTGATTTTGTTTATTAAGTTTAATTTTATCATCCCCTTGAATTTTTAATCTCTTCATCCCAACTTTTAAATTTTCTCCATTTTTCATTTCATCATGTCAATCCATTTGCTTCCTTGCAATCTTTTATCCATTCACACCTTTGTTACTTTTACCCTCCTTATCCTCTTCCCCTTTTTCCATCTTAACTACTTACCTCCTTACCTCATCAACCATTTAGCCATTTATCCTATTTGAACCTTTAAATTTTTATTACCTTAACCATTTATTAACCAACAAAACCACCTTTCTTTAATCTTTTGTTAAATTTCCAAACTAAAACCATAACCTTGATTTGACTTATTTTCAGCATTCATTGCTTTATTTAGTCATTCTTTAAAAAGAACATAACTTTCTTGTCTTAATTTAGTTATTTTATATTATTAAATTATTTTTAATTACAATTATTTTATATTTTAAATTCAAGTATATTTATTTTTCATTCACAAACTTAAGTATTAAAAGCAGGTGGATTGATAGCCTCCTAGAAAGCTTTTGCTTCTAGGATCTAGCTCACGTTAGGAAATCCACCCAACTAATTATCTAACCAACAGGTTTTATGGTAGTGATTTTTTATTGAAATTAATTATTCCCTATAAAAATAGGATTTACCACAAATTATATATTCAAAACATGCACATTCAATAGGTATTCTTCTACAAACCCTTCTTAACTATTTTCTTCTTTTCACACGTAACAAAAAGTAAAAATTAGATAGAAACATTTTAGCATGCCTAGTGGAACCCTTGAGTTTTCTTGGGTTCTTATATGTTTTATAAAATTTATAATTGCATCCATTGATTGCTTGCTTGATTTTATCAAAACTAGTTTAATTAAAGGCATTATGAATTAATCATAGTTCATAAATGTTACACAAACCAAACCAATTGCACAAAAAAACATCAAAACACACTTGATAAAAGGCTTGATTAGGATTTAATCACCTATAGGATCACCTTATCCTTTCTAGGTTATCTTACTTGGATTTAATCATTGAGTGGATAAGCAACTCAATTCTCTAGCTGAGTATAAACTCTGAAAATCAGTAAATATTGTCTAAGTATGTACAATGGCTATGGGATTGTGACATAAGGGAAGCAATCCCCTATTACCAATCCATGTAATTATACCAATATAAAATTATATTGAGTTCCTAAACATAACCAAAAACCAAAAATAGACTACATTGTTAAGGACCTATTCAAGCCAATTTTCTCTTCACACTTTTCTAAGGCATAAGTCAAAAGAAAGATTAAAAAAATTCCTAGGATTTAATGCACTCTTAGTGAAAGCATTGTTTGCCTTGAGTATTTTTTTATTTCTCATTTTTTGAGGTGTGATAATGTATCATCCTTTTATTATTTTCTCATATGGTTCTCACTCACTAATAGCAAAAAGACCTCAAGGAACAAAACCCACCACCAAATCAACCATCACCAACTTTTTCGTCCATGGAAAACATTTTTAAACCCATAAACTCCCTTCACTCTCTGAGAATTCCTACTTGGGTAGTCCCAGTATATGTGGATTTTATCTCTTTCCTAAACAATAATCATGCAGTCTTACAACACTACTTAAGAACCATGTCTTACCAAATCTTAGTTTTGACCCCACCTATAGATCCACCTTGTGGCATGCCTTTCCACCTCATGGGGAATACCTCCTTTACCATGATAAATACTAAACCTTAGTTTCCCAAACATTATCTTCAACCAACAACTCCCTCTAAACTAACCCACAAACCTAAACTACCATTTCCCTTATACCTCTTACTAATCACTCCTCCATAATAGGAGTGCCTACCTCTAGCACAACCTGTATTCCTCTAGTTACCTCTAATCCATAAAAAACTACTCCACTTCCAATAATTTTTGTGTCCATACCCTCCATGTTACCACCAATTATCACAAGATCCACCACCCTTCCATCAGCCACTAACCTAACCACCACTTCAACCTAGCATGCAACCTTTAGCTATATTCATAACCCACAAGGACATATACCCACTATCTAACCACCCACCTCTACCCAGCCATTAACATCCACATACCAATATATATCTTCCACCTAACCTCTAACAACCACAAACCAATATGTGGAGACTAGCTATTCACACATTTTTCAACCTCAACAAAACATACCATATAACTACACATACCAACAAACTCAATTAGATTTCATGAAGTTGACCATGGACAATATGTCTACCCTTTAGTCATCTATCTTCATATACCATAATCTCTTATCTTATGATCAAATTTTAAATGAGCCTATTCACCCTTCAATCTCCATTAGACCTTTTCTGACCCAATGGGAACGTCCAAAATTTATGAAGTTTAATAGTAAAGAAGACCCTCAACAACATTTAAGATCATTTAAGCATTTATTCTACTTGATTTCCCAAAATGGAACTCTTCTCCTCCATACCTTTCCTATGTCATTATTTGGACCATCATTGGATTGGTATAGTGCCATACCCAAACATTCGATCCTCTTTCACCCAATTAGCCCAAAACTTCTTGGATCACTGTTTGATCAATATACCTAAGAAAGTTTCTATTACCAACCTTTACTCCATTGGACAATTAAAAGATGAATCTATTTCTGATTTTGTGGCTCATTGGAGAATCCTAATCAACCAAATTTCCTTTTCATTTCCTCAACTTGAGCTTATAGAGCTCTTCATTTGGTTATGTGAAAAACATATTTCATCCACATTATATGTCTAAAGTTTTTGGACGTTTGATTAATCTTTTACCATGGATCAAAAACTACATAATAGAGCCATTAATGAAGGGAGATTAAAGTTGAAGAGCAAGAACTCAACTTACAAACCCAATGAGCCCTTTTCTTCCAAACCAAACAACTAAACCAATCCCAATACTAAAAATAAAGTAACCACTAATGCCATTGTCCTCAAAACTACACCACCACCATCTACCAACCAATAGAACCCAATGAACCTGACATTTGACTCCTCTAATTATTCAAACAAAAACCAATGGAACCAAACTTAGGATAATCATAAGCAATTAACTCCACTTGGGGAGTCCTATCCTTCTATTTTTGAAAAGTTACTAAAATTCAATATCATCTAACTTCCACCAATTAAACTGCCCCAATAGTTTGATGATTCTCACCCCATATCGGGTTGGTATAATGAGAATGACCATTGTACCTTTCACCAAGTCATAGTAAATGACATCAATAGGTGTAACACCTTCATATACCATGTCCAATCATTCATCAACAAGGGGGAGCTTACATTGGAAAATCCCAATGCACCATCGAACTAGGCCCTTGACATATTCCATAAGCCTTTTCCTAATCATACTCCTTCTACCCCTTATCATAACAATAAACTAGAACCATCCCATGATGCACATACTATTAATGTGGTTACTAATGAACCCATTATTGAATAAAACATCACCTCAACTTCCTCTTTCCCCATCCCCCTAATGGAAGGGGAAAATTTTCCCTTTATTCCTTTGGACACCAAAACAAAGGAAGCCACCATACCCATACCTCAATTAGAGGATACCACACCTACTTCTCTTATTATAAAACCATCCACTTCCTCTTTCGAAGCTAGCTCAAAAGAGAAGATAAATTCATCCATCCAACCTCTAATTTTTTAACCTTCTATCAAAAACCAAGACAAAGGTAAACGAACCATTCCTTCTCCCCCACCTTAGGGCTTAACCATTACAAATAAGACCCAAGTATCCAAACCCCTTTCAAAACTAGAAACTAAAGTAACCAAAGAGGTAAAACTACCAAGAGGCCTACAAACTTGAATTTTACCTCCCTCAAATATGTCCTCTATTTTGGGTCCTCATCCCTCTACCTTGACCACAAATCCCATTATTTTTACCAAAACCCCACCACCTTTGTTGGTTATACCTTTGTACTTGTTTTCTAAGACACCTCTCCTCACTACATTGATGATTCCTAAGTTACCTATCTTTCCATCCTCTACCTCCAACTCATCAACAATCTTTCCTAAACCAAAACCATAAAATCATACCACCATACCTAAGACACCTATCACTAGACCCACATCCAAATAACCTTCTACCTCAACACTCAAAGAAAAAACCACTAAATCTTTACTACCTTTAGTTAGGTCCTATTTAACCATTCTACAAATGTTGTTGTAAACCTCTTCCTTGGCCTTACCACCCATAAAACCTTTTGACCCTTCACATCCTAAATCATCATGGTTTAATTAAGATTTTATTTGCATATATCACAAGACAACTATCCATGACATAAAGAACTATAAAGCTCTCCAAACTCTTATCCATCAACTTTATAATGAGGATGATATGTTAATAGTTAAACTTCCTATACCACCATTACTGACCCAAATAAAAACTCTACCTACCCAATACCTACCCACTCATCCACCTTCAACTAAGAATAAAGGTGATTTAGACAAATCCACTACCTCAACCTCTCCAATTATCCATACAATCAATGTGGTCATAAGATCACAATATAAGGATAAAGGGAAGGATAAGGCATCCATTCCTTTGAATTATCCCTCCTTAAACTCCAAATATAACAATACCCAACCATCTCCATCATAAAATAAACCCAAGGTTTCTATCTTAGGTGCCTCTCCATATAACCCTCCATACCCTAACCCATATGCAATATCCATCTAGAAAGCTATCCTGAAGCAACTTCACTAAACTCCAGCAAAAATGAGCTTGTATGACTTAATCTTTACCTATACCTATTGCCACTAAGCCCTCATATAATCCTTCCAATCTATTGAGGTCTAACCTAATGAACCTCAACCTCTATCTAGCTTTGTTGGTACCTTTGAGAATTTTAACCTTATCACCTTCAAAATTTCAAAAATACCTTTTATTCATCTAGAGGATCTCAATTTCCCCCTCTTCATTATAACATATATTAATCAAACCTACATAAAAAGGATGATGATTGATGGAGGATCCAATATCAATATTATCTCTTACCACACCTATGGCTAGCTTTACATACCCATGAACATCATGTTTAAAAGCATAGCAGTCCTTCATTCTTTCAATGATACCATGGCTACTACCTTGGGCACAATTGTCCTCCATATCTATGTAGGGCCCTGTATTGTTCCTAAACTTTTTTATGTTGTGAAAGGTGTATTATAATATAATTTTTTAATTAGACTCCCTTGGATTCATGTCATGAGTTGTATCTCTTCCACCTTACATTGGTGTGTCAAATCTGAGCATGAAGGGCAAGTTGTGACTATCCAGGCTGACCCTAGTCCATTCACATCTTGAAATATGACATATCAACCTAATGAAATCCTTCTTCCTCCTTCATCCACCTCAAAAACATCTCATAAAATAATAACCCCACCAACAAAAACCACAACACTTCCACATAAAATGTTGATGAAGCTACTACTATCCCATTTATCCTTTCTTCCTAGATTATTATAGAGAACCCCATGGTAACCAAATTCTAATGCCTTTACCTCAAAGAATATGTAATCTTAGACTTGGATTCCTTCTCTACTCCCAAAGAATATGGTAATATTGGACATGACCCTTATTATGACCCTAATATTGGAACCATCATCTCATTTAGGATCCCTAACCATCAAACAAATTTCATAGATGGGGGACTTGATCAGCCACTTCTAGCCCCTACCACTAGTTCATCCATCCAACCATTTACCTCTAACTTTTCCTATTTTATCAAACTAGAGTTTGCTAAGTTATATCTTCATATATGTGCTTGGAAAGTATTTAGCCTTGGTTGCTATGAACAAGGACCTCATGAGTTACCCCATATAAAAACATTGTAACCTCATGAGTCATTTGGCCTTGGGTATGAACCACCTAAATAACCCATCAATTTACCCAAATCCATTGCCACCATGGATTAAGATATCCCATCCTTACTAACCCAACCACTTTCCCTAACTAAAGATCCTAACATCATCCCCCCTAAAAAAAATTTCTAGTCAATACTACTAGTTTGGGCCCTCTCATCTACCAAAAGGGTGACCAAACCAAAGTCCTTCCACTCATACACCTAAAAATGGTAGAGAATGATTCTCATACCATCAACACCATCAAAAATCAAGATGATGATTCCATTCTTACCTACCTTAGTGTGAGGGATTATTTTATCCATAAATCCCTTTCTCTTAAGCCTTGACCATGTCAAATGAATCTACCACAGATATCAACTTGGGAACTCTAAATAACCTTTGCATTATCAAATTGGGCCAATCACTAAATGCCAAGGAAATTTGAGACTTCTCTTTCCTACAAGACCATAGCATAGCATTCACTTATTCTTATAGTGATATGCCTAGGATTCACCCTAATATTTCTACCCATAACATAGTCACTCATCATGATGCCAAGCCTATTAAATATAAACTTTGATGCATGCATACTCGCATAGCCCTTATTATCAAATAAGAGATTTAACACTTCCTATATGTAAAATTCATCCAACCCATTGACTACCCCTAATGGGTCTTGAATATTATACCTATCACCAAAGTCACTGGGGGTCTATGTATTTGTGTGGACTTTTGTGACTTTAACCTTGCCTACCCCATGGATGACTTTTCTCTACCTAACATTGAATAGTTGTTGATCTTACAATCAACCAAGAGATGTTATCTATCATGGATGGGTTTTTAGGTTATAATCAAATCTTTATTTCTCCTAAATATCAACATAAAACTACTTTTACCACCCCTTAGTGAACTTTTTCCTATAGAGTCATGCCTTTTAGGTTAAAGAGTGCTGAGGAAACCTACCAAGGTTTCATGACTTATATATTCCATGATACCATCTATAATATTGTATAATACTATGTGGATGACCTTCATGATAAATCCAAACTCCAAATAGATCACTTGACTATTATTATGATCATATTTGAATGCCTCATCCATTATAATGTTTAACTTAATCCCAAGAAATGCATTTTTGGGTTCCTTTCAAGAAAGCTTCTTGGCTTTATCATCTCTCTTCATATGATTTAAGTAGATACTACTAAAATTAGATAAATTTTAGACATGCCTCCTCTAACCAACCTTAAGCACCTATGTAGCCTATAGGTAAAACTTCAATCCATTTGGCATTTCATTTCCCAGCTTTTAGATCGGTGCCAACCTTTCCATCACCTTCTGAAGAAGGATGTCTCTTTCAAATGGAATAATAATTATCAAAAGGCCTTTGATTCTCTCAAATAGTAGATTTTTTTACCACCTATCCTCACCCCTCCTAAGGATAACCACCCCTTTTACTTATATATCTCCACTGCTGACTATTCCCTACGGAAAATTTTGGCTCACCATGATAAACAACAAAATAGCAAGTTGTATACTACATTATTTACACACTTGTATAATATGAAACTTGGTATAAACATATTAAAAAATTCTACTTAGAATTGACCTTCATGGCCACCAAACTCTACCACTACCTTCTTAACCATAAAACCCATATTGAGAAACTCTACTTAGCATTGACCTTCATGGCCACTAAACTCTGCCACTACCTTCTTAACCATAAAACCTATGTCATATATAATACCAACCTACTCAAGTACATTCAATATAAACCATACCAAAATTAGTGCATCATTAAGTGACTCATGATCCTACCTAAATTTGACCTTGAATTCCTCTAGTAGATGTTTATTAAAAGGAAAGTCATTATAGACCAATTAGTCGAAGCTACTTTACCAAACAACCAACCACCTCCTCTTGCTATTTTTGATGAGTATATCATGACTCTTTTTCAATAGGATGGCATAACCTAAAAAATGACCATGTTTTTCGATGGCTCAAAGTTCTAATAAAGAGGGGGTGCCAGAGTTATTCTCCTTCCTCTCGATGGTTAACCCCTTCCTCTCTCCTTCAAACTTGACTTTGAATACACTAATAATATGGCTAACTAAGAATCCCTAGGGATAGGTCTCTTAACTGATCTAACCTTGGGAATTAAGAAAATCCATGTATCTGGTGATTCTTATCTTATGGTAAACTAGGTCAATAGATCTTATCACTATACAAATGATGTCTTGCAAAAATATAAACTTTTAGTTGACAAACTCTTAACATCATTTGAACATTACCTGGTCTAATCCATTCCTGATCTATTAATAAATTCATAGATATAATGGACTTCCTTGCTTCCCAAATCCCTTCTCAACCTTCTAATTCCAAAATATATGTCACCATTCATCATTTTACAACACCCTCTTATATCTAATCTAACCTCATTATAATTTTTGATGTAGAGAAATCCCCATCCAACATCTGGTATGACCGAACTTTCAACCACCTCAACCTAGGCATCATTCCTCCCAACCTATCTAGTAATGCTCATAGAAAATTCATTTAGAGTACATCTCATTACACCATAATAGGGGGAATCCTTTACAAACATGGTTTTGATGTTCTCCTTCTTCATTGCCTATGTAACCATGAAGTTTCCCACACCATTAAGGAAATAGATGATGGGATATGTGGGCAACACTTTAACGGTCTAGCAGTTGATAAACATATCCTTTGACTTAGTTACTATTAGCCCACCCTCAACCAAGACTATTTTGATTATGCAAAAAAGTGTGTTATATGTCAACAACATGCTAATTTGCATCACACACTAGCTAATAGCCTCCAAGTATCTAAGGAATTTTGGCCTTTCTCATAATGGGGGCTCAATCTCATTGGGGAAATCAACCCCCATTCTTTTCAATGGCATAGCTCCATCATCACAGCCATTTAATACTTTAACCAAGTGGGTGGAAGCTATTCCTCTTATCTCGACCAAAGTAAATAAGATTGTCAATTTTATCAACCATCAATATCATCTTCCACTTTGGCATTCCTCATAAGATCATCACTAAAAATGGAAAATATTTCAAAAATAAGAAATTCCAAGGTTTATGTGATGCATTTGGCATAGATTTAAGCTTTCCCTCACCTTATCAACCACAAGCAAATGGAAAGGCAGAAGCCTCTAATAAAATCCTTAACAAAATACTAACCAAAATTATCATTGCTACACATTGAGATTGGCACTTCCACATCCCATTTGCCTTATGGGACTATCATACTATAATTTAAACCTCTACAGATGTTACTCCATTATCTCTAGTCTTTGAAGTAGAGGCATTCTTTCCTCTTGAAGTCCTAAATTCCCTCTTTTTACATATCTTTACAAGATATTATTTCTAAAGAAGATTATCATCAATACCATTTAGCTCAGCTTGAGCTACTTGATGAGCATTATTTAACAACCCCTATCCACCTCCATACCTATCAAGATCATATCAAATGTGCTTATAAAAAGTGTCTCATATAATAGGACTTCAATATTAGAGACCCCATCCTAAAATAAAACCAACACATGACCAACATGGAGAAGAGTAAATGAGTCAAGTTTGATTTCAATTGGCTTAGACCCTCCATCATTACCCATAAGTATGGATCAACAACTTATCATTTATCCTCTCTTAAAGGCAAAATATAACCTAGGCCTCTCATTACTTTGCATCTATATCCATTTTTATGTTAAATAAGGATCAAGATCACTCCTTTTGTCTGACTTAAGCTCATCCTTTGATTATGAGATTTTAACCTTCACCCATATTTATCCTCTCCTTTTGAGGATAATTGATTACAACATAGAACCATGTGATTAACCATCACAGTCATAGCATAATCTTAACTGTGGGTACCACAACTATACCCATTGCATGGTTCTCATAGATACTTTTCATCTCTAACAAGATGGAATCCCATGGTCATTGTCTCTCAAAAACCACACATTTTGATATCATTAACCTTCTTATGTTAAAATATTTCCCTCGTAAAGGTAAACCTCTAAACCTAATTAGACTTATCTATGTCTAAAAAAATATATATCTAAAAACAATTTGGATACCAAAATACTAATAGGGTCAATATCTTAAGCATTTCAGACTATTCTCTTGAAGGATAGCTACCCAAAAATATATATATTTTTTTCAAATATAAGGTAGACTTCTCCCTTAAAGGACAAATATCAAGAACATTAAACAAAACCAGTAAACCTAGACCACTCCCTCAAATTATGGGTAAGTTAACTTTTTCAAAAGTAGAGAAATTTATTGGAATCTTCCCACATTGATCAACTTCCCATAGACAACAATATATCAAAATACCCACTATCACAATAAAATCGAAAGTCACAATCAGCTCTCAAACAACATAATAAATTGGAAATTACAATTGGCTTTCACATGTAGACTTCACTTATTAATTAGTATGAATATAACATAAGACATGGAATTTTCTTTACCATTATTAGGACACTTATAAAAGGATCACACTAATTCACATGGTTATCATACATATTGCCCATTACCCTTCACACCACCTAGCACCCATCTTCCCAGTAGAATATCTCTAAATCTAGGGATTTATAGCTTACTTGACACCTTATGATCAAGAAACCTTTTTTATCAACTAATAAATGCTCATGTGTAGCATTTTAAGGGCTTATATTCATTAAGCTAATCCCACTTTTGGTCTATTTTCAATCCTTGTCAAAAACAAAGCATCATTCCCTATCCTTATCTTAACATGCTTGGTTGATGTTTTCATCACAACTTTTACCATCCAATATTAAAACAAAATAATCATTTTTTTACATTAAGTGAGATTAAAACAACCATAACCCTCTTAATCATATCCATAACCATAAAATTGATAATTATCCATACAAACTTAAGCATAATAACATTCGACTAGTGACATCTAACACATTTTGTACATGTTTATAGTAAATTCTACATTATTCTATCTAGGGTGAGAGGAGTCATATTACACATACAAAGTTATTAGACTATCCATGCTTCACCTAAGGCCCTTACATACATTAATTTCCTATTTAAGTACTAGGATAATTATCTAGTGAATTTGGATATATATTCAATTATCCTTCTACTTCATTGCACCCTAAACTAACATTCATAACATTCCATATATCAATATTAGTTAACGGGTGTACTCTATTATCCTCTTCCACATTCATCGCCATAGATCGAGAATCATATTCCACTCTAGGTATTTCACCTTGCTTGCCTTTTTTAGACATTACATCCCTCTAATCTAGTTGTTATACTCATATAGGTACCATCGGTTGTTGCCTTGGAACACATCTACTTAGATACTGAGGGTTCCCTCTATAGATAGGTTAATGGTCATGTTATCCAGCCCTACATCTTATGCAACTAAATTCTAACCTTATTTACTATTCTAGAGGTAAGAGTTCAAGCTTAAGCTCAAGCCATGGGTGTCTTTCCTCTTGTTTTTTATCTAATAGTACTTCCATTATCACCATTACATGTTGTAGTATTTAGTAGATCTACACATTCAAGATATTGTTTATTTATGGTTATGAGGGTTGCTGATTATCTCCACCATTATTCCCATTGTTGACCATCTTCAACCTTATGTAGTTATTTTCACTCTCTATAACGTGAAAAACCAAATAACTCAATGATAGACATTCATCCTTATCATTATTCTTTAAATAGAATACCTGACCATTCTTCCTTACATGATTCTCCATTCCACCAATAGGGAAGGTCATATGATGTCATTGATTCTCTTGAATAGTATTCCAATTTTAAATGGTCAAGTATACTTACCTTTTCATATGGACACATCACCCTTGATCTGATTGGTCATCTTGATAAAGCCATTATGCACCATCAGGATATCTTTATGTCACCCTTATCATCTGATCCACATCCAATGTCTTTCCTTACTTTGTCATCTTGTGGTCCTTGTCGTATTGGTGGTCATTTGAATCATTTACATGTTTATCTTGGTTGAAATAAATTGGATTCCAATGATGGTCCACTATAATGATCACATCTTCAAAACTACCATTATTATTGATGGTGGTAACTCCTAAATACTTGCCATTATAGAAGGTCCCCCATCTGATCCAATTGTATAATCAATATCTTGGACAAAATAGCTCCCTGATACTAGGGCCTCTTCTAAGTGGAACCCCAAGTCATTAGTTCTAAGGAACTAGTACAAAAGATACTAACATGGACACCTTTCATCTAGCCTACCCATGTAGCTCCTAGGTCAAGCATGGTCCATCCTCTATCACTCACCATGATACCAATTTTCTAACTCATAGAATCTACTTAGATATAAAATAAATTATTTATAAGTCATCACTTCACTACTACCCTTAAAAATCAACTCGTAGTGATGATGACCTTTCGCCAACATGACTATGCATATCCTGATAGACATCCACCTCACAAAACTCAGTTCATAGGGATCAATGTCAGCACTATACTTATACCTTCACATAATTTTAGCAGGTACAACCTCCTTACAAAGGCACCTCTTTTATGAATTATCTCTATTGAAGGTTATTTGTGGTGCTTAGCATTATGTTCCCTTCTAATTTATCCTACCTTGCCCATCCATGTCTTTTATCCTACTAAATGTGGGATCATTAAGGTAGCTATTCACCAATCTACACCATGCACCTTCACTTTCACCTTCACCAAAACCAAAAATATCTATTTTACAAAACCTTTTCTGTCAACCCAAACTAACCCATGTGGTCCACCAAATTGGGGCAGCCAATTTAAGCACCATTTCCCAACCCTAGTTAAACTACATTGCCCTGATGTCCATTTAATATGTAGGTATTTCTTAAATTTTAAGGGTAGTTTGGCCACTAACAACTAATTACCCTCCCATTTTATTTCTTGTTAACTTCCATTTATAATAATTTCCTCTTGCTTAGGGAATCTTATGTCAGGGAAGCTTTAGATTCTCTTAGAATCCTTGTATTTGAACATCATCTAATAATTCATCTTTATTTTTCCCACATTATTGGGAGAACTACATTGGCCTGAGGTCTTTTTAGACTATGTAGGTAGTGCTCATTTACTAAGGTCATCTTGGCCACATCCTTTACTTTATTTGACGTTATCACCTAATATATTTTCCTCTACTTCTCTACTTATCTCCTCACCACCTTTGTCCCTCTAGCTTGTCAATCTCTTTTAACCACTTTTCTAGCTTGTCAATCTCTTTTAACATAAGGGTTGATAGCCTTCCACATTGGCTCCTGTTATATCCCATAAATCCACCACCTACTTTTACTCATTGGTCTCCCCATCACCTTTCCTTACAAATGTTTTGAATCTCAATTTCCTACCCACCTTTTTCATTTTTTTGTCTCTCTTTCCCCTTATTAACAACCTTGCCCTTTACCCCCTTTTCCTTTTTTCTCCATCCTCATCATCTCCCCTCACCCTTGACTATTTGTTATACCCTCTTTATCACTCTCTTTTCCTCACCAATTCCACATCATACTATTCCCTTGCATATTGAGGGACACTTTTGCCTCCTTTTCTTATTTTCTACAAAACTCTTACTATTCTTCCATTGATTCTAAACCACCTTCATTTAAATTATCAGTTCTTGTTTTCCTCTTTCCCATATTTTCAATCTAGCATGCTTTTTATTAATTTTATTTCTTCTAACATCCCATTTTTTTCTTATGTGTACCACCACTCTCTATTGATTTGACACTCTTCCCACCTTTTCCATTTTTTTCATCTACAACTAGATTTTAACTAGGTCTTTATCCTTTGAGAAGCCTTCCATAATTTCCCTTTTCTTCTTATCTCTTCTTGCCTTTTGCACTTTGCATTCCCCTTTTCCTCTTTCCATCTCATTACTCACTTATATTTTTCATATGTGTGAGTTTCCATGCTTTATATCCCTACTCCATTCTTATTTTTATCATCCCTAATCTTCATCCCTTAATTTCATCTCATTCCCATTCATTGTGTTCCCCTATTTCTTCACCATCTCATCAACTCTTTAGTTTTTCAATCTCTTCTAATCACCCATTCATCTTTTCAATCTCTTATAACAAGTTGATTGTTGCCTACCTTATCTCTTCACCTTCTTATCCACCCATCATTTTCTTCTCCTTGTTCTTAACCCCTTTCCCTTTTTCCATCTCATTCTCATTTCCAAAACCACCATCTTCTTTGCTTCATTATTCCTCTCCTTGCCTATCATCATCCATTCTTACTTGGTCAATATACCACTTTCTTCTTCACTCTCATGTCATCCTTTTGTGTCTTAATTTCACTCATTTTTCTTCCTATTTTCCTTTTCTTCCATGTAATTCCTTGCTTTTCATTTTCATCACCAAACTATTTTCTCTTTGGTATTTTTTTTTTTTACTTTTTTTCAAACCTTTCATGCCCTCCCATTTTTTGCATCCTCCCCTTACCCTTCACAATTGTTACACTTCTTTCCCCATCTTTTTTAATTCTCTAAGCTATATCTTGTTAGTACATCCCTCACCCCGACCCCATATTCTACCTTTTATTTTTCTTCTCTTTTCTCCATTTCATTTCATTTTTTTAATCTCCCTTGATGACATTCCTTGATCTTCTCAACCTTATTTTTTTACCTCCTATATGTCCATTCTTGGCTCCTTCCATCATTCTCCACCTTCATCTTTATCTATGACCTTATTTTTTTCTATACCTATTTATTCATACATCTCCTATTTTTTCTTTAGCTCATCCCTTGTTGAATCTCCTCTATTTTCTCTCATTGGAACTCCACCTTCTCACTCATTAGAGTGTGATCACTACTTTTAGTGATTCTTTGTACATCTCTTTGTCTGATTCCTCGTGTCCTCCACACCCTTGCTTTAATGAATGAAAAATGGTTAAGTTAATTATTTCAAGTGCATCCATTTCTTCCTTTAATGCCTTTGTATCTTGATCCTATATCCTCTTTTTTGTCCCTCTCTAGCTATTCACTTCACCCTATCTATCATCTTTTTCCCCTTTAAACTCTCTACCCATCTTGAGCTTATATGATCAAAACATATAGCATGTTATGGTCATGAATGTATTCAATTTTATTTTGGTTTACTATGAGATATATACCAATATTATGACTGTATAACACAATCAACCATGCCTACAAGCTTATATGACCCATAATCTATCATGAACACCACCAACTATTAGGATGTAGATTCCTTCACCATCTCCTCTAGTCTTGCCTATTTTCAACCCCTTTTACTCCAACCTTTGGAGGTGTTAAAATAAAATATAAAACCACCTTCAATGGAAGTTTTAGGGTACTCATGTGTGGATGCTAGTTATACCCTCTCACATGACCTACCTCCCAACCAATAACTTCCCTTGGTTCTCCCTACCCAGCCTACATCTTCCAATGCACTACAATAGCCTTAATTTTTAATTAAATTAATTCTAGTAACATTTTATAAGAGTCACCTCTTCCACCAGACTATTTTCCTCTTTGGTCTCTTTTAGACATATTTCTCCCACCTTCCTTTTCAACTCCTCAATCTGTATGTCTTTGTATATTCTTATTCTATTTTCCCTCTTGGTTTTCCATTTATACCATTTATTTTCCTTTTTATTTCAACATTCTCCCTCATTTAATTAATAGTATTATTATTATTTGCCTCGCTCTATATTCCAAAACCCCTTAGAGTATTTCTTTGAATTTCCTCAAAACTCAATGCTTACTTATTTTAGGGCCCCATTAGCATAAGGTTCAAGGGTTCAAATATTTACCACTTTTCATTTACCCACTCAACTACTTTGCTTCTTT
>JARHVA010002533.1:2472500-2501871 GCA_037957365.1 Torreya grandis | reverse complement strand
AACTTTTAGGGTTTATACAAGGGAAATATACCCCCTATTTGAGACAAAATAGGGGAACTTCCCCTATTTTTTCATCAAAACTAAGTATTGGAGGGGGTCCTCTAAGTGGAAAGGATGCCTTTTACAAAACATTATCCCTCCAAAATTCCATTTGATCCTCTAAATACCTCAAACTTCAAATCAAATTAGTCAGGTAATGACTGTGTGTGGATCTTTTCCAAGTGAACTGTATATACACCTAAAAACCCTTCTCTCTACCCTATCTCCTCATCATGAAGTTGTAAAAAAGTAATAATCATAATTTTATATGTTTTCATCACTCTTATAAAACCTTATCAGCTATATATGCATATTGGACCATGTTTTTTACTCAGTTAGGCCTAAGTATGTTACCCTATCTGCTTAGGAAAGTGAGTTTATGAATAATGTTTTCATGCTTAGATCTTGGACCTCAAGTCTATTGGATTAATCATAAAAATTATTTACCATTTAAAATTTCAATTGAAATTTATGTTTGCCTTGAGCGACCCAAGATCATCACTTAGGCCCATTTTTTGTCTCATTGTTCATCTTAGTCCTCTTAAACTTAACTACAAGTACACATTATTTATTTAGACTTGGGTTATAATATTAGGAGACCTATTTTTCATATATGTAATTCACCTATCATTATTCTACACTTTAATTTATTTTAGTCCCATTTGCATACTCCTTAGAAGCATAAACTATGCTTTATTACCTAGACTGAGACATCAACTTGCCCCTACCTATAGATGAATGTTAGCTCACTTAGATCTAGTCTATAATTTGAAATGGATTCCTTGAATCCACTGTTAGGTCTCAAAATTCATATAGGTTTTATCAAATTTCTTTTATATTACTAAATATCATTTCGGGTATCTAATTTAGAAACATTTTTCTATATCATGTTGGGCTGAGACACTTTACCCTTAAGGTCCTACCTGAAGGCGTGCTTTATATAACCTAGCTTCAAAATAATGAAAAAAACATATTTAAATTATCCTAGGTTAAACTTTTAATTTTTATATTTAATTTTAGGTTATGTTATGCCTTGGCAACTTTCACACTTCTTTTCTCTATCAACACTGCCTATACCCATTCTTGACCTAGCTATAGGTTGTATAAAAGCCCAAAGAAGTCTGATTGTGATTAATTTACATTATTTATAGAATAATGGAGGTCATGATTCTCATGAGAGTTATCATGATTTGTCTTAACATATTATTCTTCCTTCAACCTCTTTTTCAAGCACCTGATAAAAGGACTAAGTCTCTACCCTGTGTTTGACTATAGGTGTAAATTGGATTTCTCAATGGCTTTGGTTATGATGCTTTGATTTTCCCTTTAACTCATTTTATGTCATAATTCACCATGTTTTATCCTATATTCGTCCATTTATGGATATTAAATCATCAAATAGGCATCAAAGTTAGAGTGACTGACCTAACCCTACTATAGGTATGCACCTTCCATATATTCATGGGATTTCAAGGGAGCCTTCTAATCCTTTGTTATGATTTCAAAACATCTAAAAACATCTCATTTATTGAAAAAATCCTTTCCCATCTCATTGTCCAAGGTTTCCCCTTCCAAGTAACAAAAGGGTCACTACTTGTAGGTGAACTTTTAGAGACCTATACAGATTGAGAGTGGTCATATGGGAACATGACACCACCTCTCAACCTCTCTAGATGGTCCTTTTGATCATGAATGCCATATCCATTATCAAAATCATTTAAGCATGAAAACTTGGCCTATTTTTAAACTTTATTTCACTAAAGTTCTCTTTTGACTCAAACCTATAGAGAATATTGGTTGTTTTTAGTATTTCCATTAGTTAGTTTGAGCTATCAAAACATCAGTCTTAATTGATCATCTTTTATTCAAACCTAGCCTAACCCTTATTCATGATAGAGGTTTGAAATACACTTATCTATGTGTTTCAACTCTTCATTTTAGACATATTAAAAGGAATCCAAAAACTTATAGGACCTCTATTTTACTCTTTTAGGGATTTGATCCCCAAAACTCAGTCCTAGACTCTTTGATCATGGTTTACAACTTGTTTAGCAATTTATCCTCCTTTTCATGGTTGTTATGACTTATTTAGTATGTTATTACCTCAAGAAGGATTTAATTTTTTTATTTTACATATATATGTATATATATATATATATATATATATATATATATATATATATATATATACACACACACACACACACACACACACACACACACACACACACACACACAAATACCCACACTCTCTATCAATGAACCCTATAGGTAAACATTATCTGGTCTGTAAATAGTAAATAAAAGTGTGAAAAATGCACAATACTTTTAGTCTCTCATGAATTATAAACCACTTCAACACTCCATATGAATTATTTATGTTTACAATAATTTAAACCTCTTCGAAAATATTCCCATACTCATCATGATGTCAACAATCACACCTGTAGGTGACTGTTGGCTGTGTGAGGATAGTTGGTATGAAATAGAGCAACAAGGATGGATGAAAGGTTATATGAACAAACACATTGTGAACTTATTTAAGTGCATGAAATTCAATAATAACATATTGAAATAAGATCTAAAACATCCTATCTAATGTGAAAACATCTTGACAACATCTAGAATAGAGCAAATAGGGTGTTTGATGATGGTTTGGTATGACATATGAGCTTTCAAACCATAAGAATTCCCTTAAAGACTAAATATTAAAAGTAAATGGGGAATAAATATCAATTTTAAAATGTTTAAATTAACTTAACACAAACTTTTGAAGCCATGTAAAGGCACAGGGTTCTAAAAAATGGTGAAAATTGCCCATTACACCTAGAAGAGACCAGTCTAAAAATTTGAGGTTATTTTCTCATCAAAACACCTCAAAAAATGAAAAAAAATAATGGTAAATGTAAGGAGATGTATACAAAATATTTTGGATCAAATACGAGCAATTGTTTTGTATGTAATCACTTAAACTAAAGTAAAACTTGAAGGATACATAGAATGGCAAGTAGATTTGCATATTCCACTTTAAATGGATGGTTCATGAAAATTTGACCATTTATAAAAATTATTATATTTATTTTAAGGTATCTAATTTTAAAACAACCTTCCAATATTATTCTACCTGAAACCCTTTCTATTGGCCATACCAAGTGGAAACCTGTAAGTCACTTCTTTATACCAAAAAGGATGAAAAATAGATAGAATAGTTTTGAGAAATAAATATCAGTTTCATATCAAAAAAATATTTATTTGAGCATGGGGTAGGTGAAGAGTCATATTTACATGTTTTCCAAGTGGCACACTTCCCAAGGAGGCCATACACGTGCCAAACTCAATTTTTTGTTCAAGTAAACTACCTTTTTCTAAGTAACCTAATAGTTTTTAGTTATTGAAAGTTACTAAAAACCTAATAAGACACTTGGAACATGATAAAATTCTTTGACACTTGCACATTTTCCAAAAAACCCATACAAAGCATTAAATGAACTATTTAGACCCTTGAAATGACCCCACATGACATGATAGACTAATGAAAAGAGTGACCAAGGTTAATATAACATTGAAAGTCATCAAATTACCTATAAAAAACCTTATTAAAATACATTATACCCATTTATAGGCCTAAAATTCAAGTTTTTACTAGGGGTGCCCCAAGTTGACCTAAAAGCCAAATTTGGTCAACAAATTAGTGACTCAGAGGGGTAGTATGTCTAATATACTAACTAGACCAATAGCCTTATCAGTCCATTGGGATTAAGATTCATCTAAGGATTGAGGAAAATGAAAAAACCTTTGACCATTGACCAAAAAAAATTGATCAAGACAAGACACTAAGATTACCCCAACCACACAAAATAAGATAACAAACACACGCGTATGCAAAAGCACTTAGGGGAAAGGAAACAACCTATTATGCACACCTAGAAACTAAACATACCTCCTATCTAGGATCAAAAGGAAAACTTCTTTAATAATCTTCATGATTAAATGAAACATAGTGCCAAGCATGCTTCTCTTTGGAAGGAATGCTTTATGGACCAGACCTCTTCCTTAGCAATTCACTTGATCTGATCTCAAGTAGATCATCCTTAAATAAGTATTTAATGAATAAATATTCCTCTTTAACATGTTCGCACACTTCATGTTGATACCCACTCTTCATTTCATTGTCAACTTGCATCTCCTAAGTAGGCATGGCTTCAAGAGAATTGATTTCATGTTCTTTGAAAGATTGAAGCCAATAAGAGCTTGCTACATCTTTCAAGATCTGATGTGTTTCTCCTAACTGATTAAGAGGATGATATCCCATCTTGATGACTTCAAACATTTCATCATTAAATGCATATACTTCTTAGAAAGGTAGATTTGAAAGAATACTTTTCCTTTGCCTACTTACTTATGTACCAATGTTACCTTCTCCATCTTTGACCAACTCATAGCTTACTTGTAGAGGAGTATAACCTACCCCAATTACTTCAAAAAATTCATCTAAAGACTGATTAATAACTTTTTCATTTTCATTCAGGGTGTTTTAAAAAGTGATGAAATTTTTGATGATCATTTCTTCCTTTTCAGAAAAGGGAAGACATACTTCCTCATCAACCCAATCTAAAATATCTACACAAGACAATACCTCTTCTTCATCTTTGATCAGATCATCTTCAAGGGATATTTCCTCTATTTTGGTCTCATGAGAATCTTCCAAGGCTATCATTTCTTGAGGGATGTCTTGAAAGTGTTCTCCCTCCGTGATAACACATTATACTTAAAATATGGAGGATAAAACTTGTGACTCATCTTTTTTTTCACCAAGGGGAGTCCCTATGGTGATCTCCTCTTCATAATTACTCATGAGGTCTTCTTTATCACTGATCCGTAAACTACGCTGATAAACTCAAAGTGAAGTTTTAAAAGTACGTATTTTAAATTTCTCAAAAATAGACAAATTCTCAAAAATAATCAAAAGAACTTGCAAAATTATTTGGAAAAGTATTATTGGTTATCGAATTGGATTAGAATTGTTAAAAGACTGATATCTTCCATTCACCAATAAAATTAGATTTTGTTTTTAAAAATTAAATGTCATAAATTGTCAATTTTTTAAATATTGCATGAGTTCTTGATTAATTAAAAATTAGAATACTGAAAATAAAACATGCAATAATGACAAATTACCACATGAAATTGATAACAAAGTTTGGCATTTATTGCCTACGTCTCTAGGTATACCCAATAGTGAGGACCATTTCTATTAAATTTGTGTAACAAATGCCTTACAAATTGTTTGGAAACATGCACAACTTCCCTTAGGCCTGATCTCTATCCAAGAACTCCACCTAACTGATATACTCAAGCTCAGTCACATGAAATCCTTCCTCAGTCTTCAACCCCTTCTGAATGTGCTTTGGTCCCTTCACTTCAACTATTGGTTTATCCAAAATAAAAATAATAACATTTTCTTTAAATTAAAAAAATAACTAAAAGGCTTACCCTATGTATGGAGGTCAGAAATTAGATTAATATCCACTTGCTAAAGCCATCTCCAAGCTTCTATCTAACTCTTGGCCTCTTAAAAATAAAACACAGTCTGAAATTTGATACATAACAAATAGAAATTCATGCCTTTATACTTAGTTCGAATCTCATGGCATAATGGCTAAGCCTCCTACCTTTTTTCCACAAGGTGAGGAGTTCAAAACTTTGGCCTATGTGGGTGCTTAGCATATTAGCTTATTATCCCACATGTGTGGGTCAAAGGGATAAAGTCAAGGCTTATCAAAGCCTTCAACTGCCATTTCCATCATGAGTTTTGTCCCACATGCCATGCTTGGAGAAAGGATAAGGCTTTAAATAGCCTTCAACTGCCCCCTTTTCATGTGGCTTCAGGCACACAACTCATTTTACATGGGCTCAAGCTTAGGCTATAGATTCTCCAAAGAAATTGCCTTAAGACCCTATGAATTTGTCAAAAAGCTATAACTGCTCCCTCGAACCATTCACCCTTAGGTTTACCACCTTGCTCGGGCTTCGTAGCTTGAAGTCTCTTTTGAACTTACCACATGGGTCAGTCAATGAGATTATCTCCAAGCTTAATCATGCCATGTATTAACCTCTGATTGGTCCACTTGTCACATGTAAATAATGCCACGTCACTTGTTGACACTCATTATTTCCCAATTGCAAGAAACCTTTAGTGGCTTATAACTTGAGCATATGGTGTTTGTTTTACGAATCGTGAAAAGTGTTAGAAAGATCTTGACGAGCTCTACGCTTTGTATTCATTTTTATTAGAATATGGAGACTTAATTTTTTCACAAATGGAGAGATCCTCTTGGATCAAACCTCCCCACTAAGCACTTTTGGACCCCAAAAGCATGGTCTCCATTAAACATGCTTCTACAAAAAAATCACTACAACATATCATAGTAATGATTCAACATTGAAATTGAATCCTTGAAATGTTAGTGAAAAGCAAATATCTACCGATTACCACATTGTGGATAGAAACACACTACTTGCTCAAATGTCGCATCTCAAAAATGGTGCATCTGCTAATCACTACAAATTGTTCACCAAGTGCAACTATAAACCAATTTGTTAGTGTAATAATTTTATACACTATTTGTAACCACAATTGACAATTACAATAAAATTCCCAAAAATGAATAAGGGTCTTATAGAATGTGCAAATATCATGCATGACTACAAATAGTTTGTACAATTAGTATAATTACAAATGGTGTCCATAAAGGGTCTTATAAGTCTCTATTTGCACAATATAAAAGACAACATATAAATTGCAATGCAAATTTCACAAAATAGACATACTGCTCATGCCCATATAAACTACATATACTGTTTTCAAGGTTTAAAAATGAAGTTTCAAAAATCCCAAACATGAGAAATTATTCCAAGTATGTTAAACCTGTCCCCTAGTTGTTCTCTATGAGCCACTCCAATAAACCATATCATCATTCAAATCATAGTAAATGTCTTTTATGCATACAACAAGGATCCCAAAATTGCTTTGCAACATGAATGCATCCACTAATCATGACAACATGAATGTTAAAAATTGTTTACCAACCCTCTTAATCAAATTTTCCTGATTAGTTGGTGAGATTTCTTTAGTGGATTTAGTAACATTTTTATGGGTTGATTTAACTTCATTAATTAAATCATTGATAGGTTTATAGACCATCTTAATCTTACCATTTCTAGGATGGTGTGATGGTTGAAGTCTCCAACACTTTTCAACCTGATGTCCACTTCTGTTAAAATGAGTACAAAACCTTTTGTCCACTCTATTGGAAAACATATTCTTATTGCTACTCTCATAACTCTGTCTAGGAGAATAGTCTTTCAAAATATTTACTAACAAAGATTTACATTTCGAACATTTGGCTACACAATGATTAGACAATCCACAAAAACTACATGGATAAACATGCCATAAATTTTGTATACCATAATCAAAAGGAACATTGGAATATTTATGTTGTCTGGTAGAATTAGAATCAACATGATTACAAGTGTGGAAAAAATAATGTGTTTTACCTTCCATTTAAGAGGATTTGCAATTCTCCATAACACATCTTGCTTTTGCTTTCTCAGAGCATTCACTTGTTTCATTCTAAATACCAGATCTATATCCTAACCCTACATGATTAGGCTTATTCTCTACCTGAATGGGGTTAGTATCATCTTGGCCATCTTTTCCTAGGCCTTTTCCATTAAATCCCATTTTAACAAGTAATTTTGAACCTATTCCTTTTGTATATTGTTCAAATTTACCAAAATCATTGTTAATAGATTCTTCATGGGAAGGAAAATCAATTGATGACTTACATACACTTACAATGTTTTCATCCGTCATAGTGCTTGCATCTACAGTGGAAGGCAAATCTTTCACTTGTCCACCATTATGTAGTTTTTCCATGAGCTCATCCTTGGCTCGTAACTCAATTTTCAAACAGATAATCTCCTCATCCAAGGAGTTCAATCTTGCTCTTAGGAAAGCATTCTCTTCCTAGATTTGTTGGTTATATGCTTCAAGCTCATCAAGCTTGGCTCTATTTGACAACTTGCCCATTGCACCTGTCAAATCACAAAAATCAAAACAAATGCCAAAATACAAGCAAAAAAAACAACCAACTATTAAATCCTATTGATCAATTACTCTGATACCAACTTGATCTATAAACTACACTGATAAACTCAAAGTGAAGGTTTAAAATTACAGATTCTAAATTTCTCAAAAATAGACAAATTATCAAAAATACTCAAAAGAACTTGAAAATTGTTTGTCAAAGTATTATAAGTTATCAAATTGGATTAGAATTGTCAAAAGACTGATATCTTCCATTCACCAATAAGACCAAATTTTGTTTTTAAAAATTAAATGTCATAAATTATCAATTTTTCAAATATTGCATGAGTTCTTGATTAATTAAGAATTAGAATACTGAAAATAAAACATGCAATAATGAAAAATTACCACATGAAATTGATAACATATTTTGGCATTTATTGCCTATGTCTCTGAGTCTGCCCAATAGTGAGGACCATTTCTATTAAATTTGTGCAACAAATGGCTTACAAATTATTTGGAAATGTGCACAACTTCCCTCAGGCCTGATCTCTATCCAAGAACTCCACCTAACTGATATACTTAAGCTTAGTCACATGGAATCCTTCCTTAGTCTTCAACCCCTTTTGAATTTGCTTTGGTCCCTTCACTTCAACTATTGGTTTATCCAAAATAAAAATAATAGCATTTTCTTTCAATTAAAAAAAATAACTGAAAGGCTTACCCTATGTATAGAGGTCAGAAATTAGATTAATATCTACTTGATAAATCCATCTCCAAGCTTCTATCTAGCTCTTGGCATCTTAAAAATAAAACACAGTCTGAAATTTGATACATAACAAATAGAAATTCATGCCTTTATAATTAGTTCTAAGCCCGTGGCATAATAGTTAAGCCTCCTACCTTTTTTCCAAAAGGTGAGGGGTTCAAAACTTCAGCCTACTTGGGTGCTTAACATCTTAGCTTATTATCCCACATGTGTGGGTTGAATGGATAAATTCAAGGCTTATCAAAGCCTTTGACTTCCATTTCCACCATCAGTTGTGTCCCACATGCTGCACTTGGAGAAAGGATAAGGCTTTAAATAGCCTTCAACCACCCCCTTTTCACATGGATTTGGCCACATAGCTCATTTTACATGGGCTTGGGCTTAGGCTGTGGATTCTCCAAAATACTCGCCTTAAGACCCCATGAATTTGTCAACAAGCTATAACTGTTCCCTTGAACCATTCGCGCTCAGGTTTTCCACCTTGCTCAGGCTTCATAGTTTGAAGTCTCTTTTGAACTTGCATATGGCTCAGTTAATGAGCTTATCTCCAAGCTCAATAATTCCACGTTTCAACCTATGATTGGTCCACTTATTGCATGCAAATAATGCCACGTCACTTTTCTACCCTCATTATTTCCCAGTTGCAAGAAAACTTCAGCGGCTTATAACTTGAGCATACGGTGTCTGTTTTGTAAATCGTGAAAAGCATCGGAAAGCTCTCAACGAGATCTACACTTTGAAATAATTTTTATCATAATATGGAGACTTAATTTTTTTCAAAAAATGAGATATCCTCCTAGATCAATCACCATGAATTGAGAATTTTCCTCTTCATTAGCTTCTCTCAAGATAGGTTCTTCAACACAAAGAAAACATTCTTCATCATCAACCAAGAAAAGAGATTCAACATAAGGACTCAACTCTTCTTCAACACTTAGGACCTATTAAGGGCTCTCAAGTTGTGTCTTAGCTACTACAATCTAATTTTTATTTTCAAAATCTTCATGATATTTAACTTCTTTCATGGTGATGCCAAGACTAGGCATTTTGAAATCATGGGATCTATCCCAATGAGGCTGCCAAGAAGGTAATTTTTATTCAAGAAAGATTTCTTTTTATTTATCAACTAGTTGATCCTCCTTTGGTTCTCACACCATAGGTTCATTAAGGTAAAGGGTGATGGGGTAAGCACAAGATGAACTAGTTGGTGTAGGTAGAATGTAGAGCTCAAGGTTATATTAAGAATGCAAGGTAAGAGTCTCTTTAGGAAAATATTGAGGAAGGGGAGATGGGGTGTGTTTAGGCATAAGATATTCTTTTGGGTTTAAATCTTCCACCTCACCTTGACTTATTAATATATTCTTGCTTCTAATTACTCTATTTTATTGGCTAGGTTCTCTTGGAAAAGCTTCTCTTGAAGTTGATAAGAATCATCATGGGAATAAGGATTACATGAAGGCTATCATGGAATAGAAGAGGCTTCTTGAGGAAGGGTGAGAGTGAATTTCAAAGGATCAACTCCATTTTCCACTTTACACTCTTGGAAAATGTTCCCATCTTATTTCTTACCCTATGACTCTACTATCTTTCTCTAACTTAGGATGTTAGGATTAGATGTCTTCTCAATTTCACACTCTTAGTGACGACTTTTCTCCTCCTTTCCCCATAATTCCACTATTTTATTCTAACTTAGGATTTTTGGATTATGAGTCTCTTTTTTAGGTGGTGGGGATGGTATGTGAGAGGGAAAAGTAGGCTTGAACTCCACTTCCTTTGCTTTCAACATAGACTATTGCATATGCATGTTAACTAACTCAATTTGCCTATCATTTGGCCTCAAACACAAGACTTTTCATTTCAATACTCTCCCCTAACTGATTAGGAAGAATATGACCTTGATATGCTTGCTTTGGATCATTAGTAGTGGTTATATATGGTTATTATGGAACTTAGGGAAGTGGGCAAAAAGGCTGATAGGTTTGGTAAGATTGCCTTTCATGAGCTCCTAGCTTATCCTCTAAAGAAGACACTAAGCCACTCACATCAAGCAGCTCACTTGTGAGCCTTTGCCAATTTTCTCTCTCAATAGAAACCCATTCTCTCTTGACCAAATCCAATGCATCTCTTACCTTTTTAATGACATGATTAGGAAATTTTATACCACATCTTCTTTATCTGTCAAGATCCAACATGTATCTCTCATATCCCAAAAGTGTTTGCTTGAAGGTGGAAATGGGATTATTAGAGAAAGGACTAGGTTGACTAGGAGAGCTAAAACATTGAGAATGATGGTTATAATATTGATAAAACTAATGATAGGTCTAACTATGGTCATATTGGGATTAATAATGATCATAAAAAGATTGACCAAGAACTTCTTCATATTGATAGGGAATGGGAAAAGATGGATATGTCTCACCAACTTATAGAGAATAAAACTAAAATTCAAGGTCAGCCATGAATCTTCATTGAAATAAAAGACACAAAGAAATATGTTACCATCAATCTTCAAAGGATAACTTTGGGTACTTGAATAGCTGATATGTTTTTAGAGTCACCATTGATGCTTGAAACGATGCTTTTAAAGGCTGATGTGTTGAAGGACAACACTAAAAATACTCCAACTCTTGGAGCAATTGTCCCATTAGGCATGTCAATAATTGTTTTCACCTATATTTTCACCTTTTTTTGGGATGAAAATATCTCCTAATTGAAGTGGCACAATGGAATCACCTCTAGGCTTGTGGTCAACCTAAAGAATGAGTTGAGTCTCTAGATAGGGCTAGATCCCTTGATGTAATACTTAGGATTAAACCTAATACTAAATTTGGAGGGTAAAAATGGAGAGAGATAACTAAAAAAAAATATAAACTAAGGAGGCGATACACCAAATAAATTTGATGAATTCTAACCAATTGCATTCTACACTTAAGACCAAGAAACAAATTAAAAATACACTCCTTCAATCTTTATCTCCTCACATCAATGCTACATTATGAGGTAAAGGATGAATATGAAAATTTAGGAAGACTAAAAAAGAGGCATTGAATGGCACTAATGAAAATACTAACTCACTCAACATTTCACATCCCCTAAGACACTTCAAATGTCTTGCAAGAAGTTTTCTAACTGTAAACAAGGTGAAAGAATGAGACCACATACCAATAATCCATAGTCTTCACTAAACAAGATTCATAATTCAAGTGAAAAAAACTTATGAATAGTCATGAAGAGGTAAAAATTATTAATTTTATTGATAAAAATGTACAAAAATGAGTGGGGCTTCACCATACTCAGGTGGAGCATCTAATATAATGCCAAAATGGCCAACTCTTGTAGAGTTTGAGAGAGAGAGAGAGGGAAAGAAAATTCCAATGGGCACATGGACACTTGTCATGATGATAACACTAGTTATCCATGCATGAGAAGAGGATATGGGTCAAACCATGTAAGTTTAATATAAATAAGTGTTAATCCAAGTCATCAAACTTATGCAAAGTGGCCTAAAACTCTTTTTTCTTACAAAGAAAAATACTTTCATGATTAGGAATATTTTAGTGACTTTTAGCTAATAAAGTGTAGGTAAAATTATTGTAATGGAAGGGGAGTCTCTTATACATGCCTCTTCATGCATTGGTTTCATTCTTGGTCTTCTAAAATCACCTGGAAGAGAGCCATCATCACCTACACTCTAGGAAACCTCCTTCTCATGAACCTAGCAGACTTTTACTCAAATTTGGAACTAGTTTCCCATGAAAATCCATGAGATATGTTTAATGACAAGTGTAACTACCATGCATGGCCTTAGAATCATCAGGAAAGCTTTAAAATTAGTCTAAGTGAAGCTTTTCATCTCTCTCACTAGCTTGTGCAATATGCCATATTTGATTGGCTGAGTTGAAACACCTAGTTGGGGTAATTATAAGTTGTTTCATGGAATTAAATAAATATGAGTATTTATTATAAGTTTCAATATTTCTCCCAATTTTTTTCATCTCCTAACTCCTCTTATAGCCTACATGACACATAAAATAGTGAGAAAATCTTGTTTCTACCCCCATCCATAAAATTCCATACAAATCATCATGGTGTGAAGTATCCTGGGGTATTCCTCTCAACATCCAATCATCATTCTAGACAAACTATTTCACTTTGGTATCTATCCAACTCCATTTTCCAAGATTGGTCCTTAACAAGGGTTTAGTAGGGTTTTAGGGCATTTTTATCTATTAACGATTGTTCATAAAGTTGGGACATCTAAAATGAGCAAAAAATACACAAATATGGCCTATAATACCCCTTGTAACACCCCCTAACTCCTATATCTCCCATGTATATCTTCATGAAAGATATGAGCAATCAATCTTGGCTATTTGAGCTTGTTTCCCTTCATTCTTACATTATGAGTTGGTTTTGAGATAAAAAAGGATCTCTACTTGATTTTATCTATACACAAATAACTTGAAAATTTTAGTAGTGTATTTATTAACATGTTCTAATAGGTTTCAAATCATGTTAACTCCAAAAGTATGAATGACTTCCCTTTTGGACACTAGGTTTAGTGTGCTTAGTATCCCTGTTTATACTTCAAAGTCCAAAAATGACCTCCTTAGGATTTCCATAATTCTTAGTAGTTAAAACACATCTAAATTAACCTTTTAAACATTATTCAATTTGTTATATATATTACCCAAGGTTGGAAGGCAAACTGACCCCTTATTTGGCATTAGGTCCTTTCAAGGCTTTAATAAACCTACTTGGAAGCTTAGGAGTCTAGACTATTCTGATAGGTTTCATATTTATATGTTTAGTTTTCATGATTTTAAATGATGTTCCTCATCTTCAAAAACCTATTTTAATTATTTCCCTATCCTCTAGTTTATGACTTTACTTCTTTAACTTAACTTGCAACGTTTATACAAAGGGAAAATGCCCCCTATTTGAGACAAAATAGGGGGCACTTCCCCTATTTTTTCATAAGAAATAGGTATTTTATGGGGTCCTCAAAGTGGCAAGGATTACTTGTACAAAAATTTAGCCCTCCAATAGGTCTTTTGGCCCTCTAAAGACCTCAAACTTCAAATCAAATCAGTCAAGTGATGACTATGTGTGGATCTTTTCCAAGTGAACTATATATACACTATGAAAACCCTTCTCTCTATCCTATTTCCTCATCATTAAGGTGTCAAAAACTAATAATCATTATTTTATATGATTTTATCATGCTTATAAACCCTTATTAACCATATATGCATCTTAGACTATGTTTTTTACTCAGTTAGGCCTGAGTATGTTACCTTGTTTGCCTAGGAAAGTGAGTTTATGAATAGTGTTTTCATGCTTATAATTTAGACCTAAAGTCTATTGGATTATTCATAAAAACTATTTATAATTTAACACTACTCTTGAACCATAATGTTTCCTTGAGTGACCCAAGATCATCACTTAGGCCCATTTTTTGTCTCACTATTTATCTCAATCCTCTTAAACTTAACTACAAGTACACATTATTTATTTAGACCTAGGTTATAATATTATGAGACCTATTTTTCATCTAGGTAAGTCACTTATCATTATTCTACACTTTAATTGAGTTTAGACCCATTTTCATACTCTTTAGAAGAACAAACCGTGCTTTCTTGCCTAGACTAAGACATCAACTTGCCCTTGCTTGTAGATGAACATTAGCTCACTTAGATCTTCTCTATAATGTGAAAAAGACTCCTTGAATCCACTGTTAGGTCTCAAAATTCATGTAGGTTTTTATCAACTTTCTTTAACAATCCTAAATATCAGTTGGGGTATCTAATTTAGAAACATTATTCTATATCTTACTTGGCTAAGACACTTTGCCTTTAAGGTCCTACCTATAGGCATGATCTATATAACATAGATTTAAAATAATGAAAAAAAAATCCTTTAATTATCTTAGGTTCACTTGAAATTGTTTTAGTTCATTTGAGGTCATGTTATGCCTTGAAAACTTTCACACTTCATTTCTCTATCAACACTGCCTGCACCCATTCTTGACCTCATTGTAGGCTGCATTAATGAGGTCTGATTGTGCTTGATTTACATTTTTGATATCATCATGGAGGTCATCATGATTATCATTATATTTATCATGATTTGTCTTAATATATTATTCTTCCTTCAACATCTTTTACAAGCACCCGATAACAAGACTGAGTCTCTACCCTGTGTTTAACTATAGGTGTAAGTTGGATTCCTTAGTGGCTTTGGTTATGATGTTTTGATTTTCCCTTGAACTCCTTTGAGGTCACAATACACCATTTTTTATCCTATATTCCTCCCTTTATGGATCTTAAAGCATCAAATAGGCATCAAATTTAGAATGACTGACTTAACCATGTTGTAGGTATGCACCTTTTGTACAGGGTACCCCTCAATATATTCATGGGATTACAAGGGAGCCTTCTAATCCTTTCTTGTGATTTCAAAAAATCTGACGCCATCTAATTTTTTGAAAACATCCTATCCCATCTCATTGTCCAAGGTTTCCACTTCCAATTAACAAAAGGGTCACTACCTATAGGTAAACTTTTAGGGACCTATATGGTTTGAGAGTGGTGATATGGGAACATGACACCACCTCTCAACCTCTCTAGATGGTCCTTTTGATCATGAATTACATATATATTATCAAAATCATTTAATCATGAAAAAATTTCCTAGTTTACAAATTGAGGTTATTAGAGGTCTCTTTTGACTCAATCCTATAGAGAATACTTGTTGTTTTTAGTATTTCCATTAGTAAGTTTGATCTAGCAAAACATCAATATGAATTGATCATCTTTTCTTGAAACCTAGCCTAACCCTTGTTCATGCTAGAGGTTTAAAAATACACTTATCTATGTGTTTTAACTCTGCATTTTAGACATGTTAAAAGGCATCAAAAAACCTATAAGACCTTTGTTTTACTCCTTTACGGATTTGATCCCCAAAACTCAGTCTTAGACTCTTTGATCATGGTTTACAACTTCTTTATTAATTTAGCCTCCTTAGCATGGATGTTATGACTTATTTAGTATTTTATTACCTCAATAATTATTTAATTTTTGTCTTTGATATCTATACACAAACACCCCTACTCTTTGTCAATGAACCCTATAGGTAGACATTATTAGGTCTACAAATAGTAAATACAAGTGTGAACAATGCATTATACTTCTAGCCTCTCATGAATTATAAACCAATTCAACACTCCAAATGAATTATTTATGTTTCCAAGACTTTAAACCTCTTCACCAATATCCTCATACTCAGCATGACATCAGTAATGGCCCCTATAGGTGACTATTGGTTGTGTGAGGATAGTGGGTGTGAAATAGAGCAACAAGGATGGATGAAAGGTTATATGGATAGTAAAACTCATTTTGAACATATTTAAGTGCATGAAATTAATTAATAACATATTGAAACAAGATCAAAAACATCATTTCCAAATTTAAAACCTCTTAACAACATCTAAAATGGAGCAGATAGGGTGTTCGAAGATGCTTTGGTATGGCATATGAGATTGAAAACCATGAGAATTACCTTGGAGAATAAATATTAAAATTTAATGAGGAATAAATAACACTTTTAAAATTTTTCAATGAACTTAACACAACCTTAAAACCATGTAGAAACACATGGTTCCTAAAAAAAAGGTGAAAACTTCCCATTGCAACCAAAAGACACCAGTCTAAAATTTTGAGGTTATTTGCTAATCAAAAAAACTCAAAATCAAGTAATATGTAATTAAACATATACAACATCCTTTGAAGAAATTATGATAAATTGGTGTGTACAAAATCACTCAAACCAAAGCAAAACATGAAGGGTACATAGAATAGCAATCATATTTGCATAGTCCACTTCAAATGGATGGTTCATGAATCAAAGTTGAAAATTTATTAAAATTATTATATTTATTTTAATTTATCCTAGTTTAAAATAACTTCCCAATAACATTCTACTTGAAACCTTTTTTGTTGGCCATACCAAGTGGAAACCTACAAGTCACTTCTTTATGCCAAGAATGATGAAAAAGAGATAGAATGGTTTTGAGAAATAAATATCAGTTTAAAATTAAAAAAATGTGTATTTTATCATGTATTATGTGAAGAATAACAT
Source organism: Torreya grandis (assembly GCA_037957365.1). NCBI lineage: Eukaryota > Viridiplantae > Streptophyta > Pinopsida > Cupressales > Taxaceae > Torreya > Torreya grandis. Next base: position 2,484,832 of record JARHVA010002533.1, on the reverse strand, counting down.
TTACATGTTTTCTAAGTGGCACACTTCCCAAGGAGGTTGTACAAGTGCCAAACTCACTCTTTTCTTCAAGAATACTACCTTTTTTTTGAGTAACCTGACAATTTTCATTTAGTGATAGTTATTATAGACCTCCTAAGACACATTTCATCTGATATAACTCTTTTACACTTGCACATTTTCCAATAAACTTTTACAAAGTGTTAAATGCACTATTTAGACCCTTGAAATGACCCCAAATGACATGATAGACTAATGAAAAGAGTAACCAAGGTTAATATAACATTTAAAGGCATAAAATGACATATAAAACACATAATTACAATAAATTATACCCTATTATAGGTCTAAAAATCAAGTTTTTTACTAGGGGTGCCCCAATTTGACCTAAAAGTCAAATTTAGTCAACACAAGCTCTTAGACAAAAACCTCATGAGTGATGCCTTAGATTGGTAAAATCAACTTAGAACTCATTTCATTACTATTTTGGAAGATTTATTAAATGCCTTAGTTCAATAATTTCAAACTAATGATCTTCTTGAAAACACTTTGGCCCAATTCATAACATGTAAACAGCTTGAAAATGAAACTACTCAAAATTTTGAAGATGGAAAACTTTGTCAAATAAGTGTGAACATAACATGGCTAATGATAGAATTTTCCATATCTTCGCTAATTATTTTTATTCCAAGTTACAATATCATGTTTTCACTCTCTCTCCATGTACTTTGGAAGAGGATATTGACCAAGCTAAACATCAAGATTTCCTTATGTGTCAATTTGAGCCACCACAAGCTTCTATGGGTCCTTATCTTTTACTTAAGAAAAAAATCATAATGCTACAAATGATGGTGTCATAGACTCTTATGACACCATTCACACTATTCAAACTATCATTCCTAACAAATATTTAGAACTAACTCCCCCTTCTCAAGAATATACCAATACCCATTTATCTTCACCAAATAACATTAATGTTCACAAACCTCTATCCTCAGTTTAATTACTCAAGCATCTATGTAGGCCTCTTCCATAATAACTCGACCCTACTCATCCTATGAAATCTTGGTATGATCCTAACAAGTTTTGTTAGTTTCATGCTAGTTGGGGTCAATCTCATGAGACCTGTAGGAAGTTCCATAATTTAGCTATGAATTTTCTTCTTGGTCCCAATTTTGATCATGATTCTATCATCTACAAGTGTCAATAAGACTATGACACTACTTTTAAGGATTATGAATCACATACTAAATATCAATCCTTAAATCAAGAAAATGCTCATTTGGCTATCTACAAAGACCCTCTTCCTAATCACCAACCTAATCAAGACACCCAAGAAAAGCCTACCCATTCCACCAACAATGTAAAAAGTCTTGTCAACCCCACTTCTAAAGATAATGTGGTTAACATGGCTAATATGCAAAAGGTGGTTTATTTTATTAACACTCAACCTATCTACACTCCTCCATTATCTCAAACATATAATGTTATACATGATTCTTCTCCAACTCATTTAAATGAGTTGGGGCAAGATGAACTTATAAACTTTGATTATTTATTCCTAATTCTCCCTTGGATAACACTTCCCATTCTACTTCTTCCATTTCTCCATCTTATAACACTAACAATAATTAATCCTCTACTAATACTTATTTTACCAACTATCAAAATAACCTAAACCAACTATGTCATCTTCATAACACAATTTAAAAACTTGTTCTAAACCTTCTCCTTTTTATCGACAAAAATTCTAATGCACTTAAACTCCTCCTTTCGAGGACCTTCTTAATCATTATGCACCTATATATAAAAATCTTCTTATGGGTTATTATTAGTGGAATCCCATTATGTAGCTCACTAATATCCCATCCCAAATTCCATTTCATGATCTTATGAGGACTTCTCCACATCATATAAACCATCTTATACAACTATTGTTTAAAATGAGCATCAATCAACTTCCCCTAACAGGATGTGAAGAAGCCTAATCTAGATCTGAGGATAAAATATTATAATAATGTGAAGATATGTCCATCCATGTTGATGAAACAATGGGCACTTTTCTTTCTTTAAAATTTCCTATAGCCTCTATGATTCTCGATGAGATTTTTCTCTATGTGAATGATCCTCCTTTGTTAATTAGTGTCCAAATAGGTAATATCCAAGCCATGTGTGCATTGATTAATGAGGGTTTTGATACCTATGTTACCTCTCTTGATTTCATTATGAGCCTTGGGTATTCATAGTGTAATCTTAAGTCCACATACAACACATGCCAAGGATATGATAGAAGGCAAATGCCTTAATTAAGTTGTGTATGTCTTCCCATTACCATCCCACCTATCACTGTCTGTGTGAAGGTGATTATCTTTAATTTAACTCTCTCTTATAACCTCTTTCTTGGTAGGTCTAGACTTATCGTATGAGATTAGTTTATTCTTCCACTTGCCAATGTGTTAAATTCCCTCATAATGAAGTGATTTATAAGATTTAGGGTGACACTAACCCTTATATTTTTGAATAATTACAAGATTGTGGTGTCTTCAATATTCCTACTCTTGAACCTTTGCCTAGTTTTCCATTCTATGAGTCTTAACACTGTAATTTATCCATCGATTCAACTTGAGTTTATAACAGGCATCCCAAACTCATTGATAATATCTATCCTAACCTATTAGATTTTGATGATGATGAGCTTGATGAGATTATCTTAAAAATTAAAATTTCCAATCTCTTGCCTCATCTCATCTTGAATATTCTTACCTCTTTATAGCCTCATTCTCATAATCCATCTTGTGATGACATTTCCATTGTCTTAACCAAGACTCAGAAATATATTCACTATACTTCCTTGGATGATAAGGTCATCCCTACTTACATCATTAACCTTCACACACTAGATTATGATGATGGTTATTCCTTAAATGATCCATTATTAAGTGGTATTGTTGAGGTCTATAATTTTGAGATTGTCTATTATCATTATTTTTTGTTTGAGTATTTTCATATATCTTCTCATCTTCCCTCATTTGTAGTTCCTAATTTTAGTATTTTTCCTTTTTATTATAGGTTAGAGATGGTGCCTATACCTCTATTTTTTAAGGAGCCTTGTAAGAGTATGCTCATGGATCATGCTATAACTAGGCCTTACCACTTTGATAGGTACCCTGACCATCATAGCTAGTTTACCTTTGAGATGAGTATGACCCTTTTTAGTCCTTGTGTAGATCTCACTCCTCCCATAGTGGAACCTACTTCAGAACCCATTTCTATTCTTACTATAATTGAGCCCATTCTTGGTCCCATTATAGTTGAGCTTGTTCTTACTTTTATTATTTTTTATCCTACCCCTACTTTAGATCCCATTGCTCTTTTCATTGAGCCTAGTTACATTCCTTCCCCACCACCATTCTCCCTTGGTGATGGTTTGCTTCCTTTGCATAAGATGACTTCATTTTTCTACCAAATGGGCCAATGAGTCTTCTCCATCTCCTTCCAATCCTATTACACTTCCTCCCATGACTGCTTCTACTAAAACCACTCACAAGCATATCCATTACTTCCATGAAAAGATAATCATTCATCTACCCATTGTCATAAGTTATGATAATAACTTGATACTTTTCATCCTTCTTCTCCTCAGTCCTTAGATAAAACCATGCCTCCCCTAAAGGTTCTACCTAAATATATGCCTAGGTATGGTGAGGTGTATTATCTATGTCACCAATGTGGCACCCATCACTTGGATAATTTTTGTATCCTTTAACAACACCTTAAGGATCACCTTATAGCTATTCCTAGACCTTTTGTTGTTCTTACCATAGGTCATTCTCTCAAGAAGGCTATTCCTTCTTCTCCCATGGTTCCACATCCTATAGTTCCATTTCCTCCATTCCTCCACCCATGACTACTTCACCCATGAATCTTCCTTCACCTGTGGATCTTCCCTCACCTATGGATCCTTCTCTGTCAGTGATTCTTACATTTCCTATAGAGTCCACTTCCATGAATTTTCCCTAGCATCCCTTTCCTAATTTCCCTCCTCAACATGATCCAACTATCATTCCTAATTTTTATGTAGAGGAGATTAGATGAGAGGTATTTTCCCAATTCTCACTCAAGATAGATGAGACATTAGAAATAGTTCACATCCAGCTTCATAGAGATCTAGCCAATGTTTTAGATGATGTGTGTGGGCAGATTTATTATTATTTATGAGAAAATGCATGGTGATTTTACATTTGTATTGGACGTATGCTCCAGTTTTATTTTTATCTATTTGTTATATCATTTGACACTATGTTAAATTCATATTTATCTTACAAGGTGATTCTACTTTTATATTCTATACTTATCATACTATCATTTATGTTTTAGATGTCTTTCTTTATCATTTCTCTCTTTTTCCTTCTTCCTTTCTTTCACATTCCTTTCTTGTCTCTTTATGATTATTTGCTTTCTTATCTCTATTTTTCATGGCTAATTATCATTATGACTTGGTTATAAAAACTCAGTTCTTTTTATTCCTTTCCTATTACCATGTGATCAATTAGCAAACAATTCATCTCATTCTAATTTCCTTACATCAGTCCACTTTGGATCTCCTTATTCTCTTTCTTCCCTTTTTTAGAAAACTAAGCATAGACATGGTTGAGACTTGAGATCACATGTTGGTTCATTGTTAAGCCTAAGTGTCATAGTTAGTCTTATCTTTGGTTACTTAGGTTCTTTTATCCTAAACCTACAACTCATTTTTGTGTATCACTATATCTCTCATGATTGGTCATTCCAATTACGAATGGAGGAGGAATCATAAAATCCATAAAAACATTTAGAATCCAAATCATTTAAACAAAATGCAATGATACAAAAGGAAAAAATATTCATATAATTCAAATCACACTAAAAGACATGATTCAAAGTAAATATCCTTCTTCTAGTTGAATTTAAAACTCCAAAGTTGGCCTCATGATAGAGTCGAGGTCCATTGGGGTGTGTTAGGATAGTAGATTAGAAAAGGAGGATTAAAAAAATCTTTTAATTCTACTTACTTTCTCATGTAAGTACCCAATATTTGTAATAGACTGATAGCTCTATAAGGGGTCCTAAGAACAGGGAACATGTTATGGGAAGGTAGATCCATTTTATTTTTTCTATACCAATCTACCTTCATGAGTTGATCTTAATAGAACACTTATTTTTCCACATATATTTATGTCTATAATGAATAGATTTCCTTTGTATATTGATGGTCACTAGTCATTTAGTGTCTTCTCATGTCCTTAGTCTGCCTCCTTTCTGATAATGTCTTCTCATAAGATGTCTAAAATATGATTTTTTATGCTCCTTTTTTCACATCCTACATTCCTCATATTTCCTCTTGAGAAATATTGTTTTGTTCACTAATCATTCCCCTTGGGGATTCCATTTATGAGTTGCTTTGTAAGACCATGGATAGGACCTGGCCATCCTAAAAAATTACCACATTCCACCTTCTTATTACCCACATCATTTATTTACCCCATTTTCACATTTATTCCACCTTAGTGGTGTTCCCTTTGTGAGTTACAATATAAGACCATGGATATAACTTGGCCCTCCTCACAAAATTTTGCAATATTTGAAGTCACAATAAAAATTACATGTATCAAATATGAGATAAGATGTGATTGATTATGAAGTTGTACATTATTTGACATGTTTCCCATCTTCATTTAGTATGTTTTATGCTTACTTTATTTCTCTTTTTCTCTTATTTTCCTATATTTTTAGTGCATGTAATAATATAATCATTTCTTGAATTTTTCATACTTCCCAGCTTGAATTAGTGTGATAAATTTAAGACCAATTTTTGCCAATTTTATTTTTATCTTATACTTCCCAACATGATATAGTATGATTGAATGACTAAATTGATTTTTTTATATCATTTGTATTTTTACATGACTTACATTTTATTACATTATTTTCATACTTGTCAATGTGATTTAGTGTGATTTTACTTGCTTTAATTTGGTGCCAATTTTTTTGTTTGGTTTTTAAACAAATTCCTTTTTACCATCTTGTTTACCACCCCTTTGGTTCTTTATACTTAGTCATTTTTTTTTTATTACACATTTCCAACTTAAAATAGTGTGTAGTACATTTTATTTAATTGATTATATTTCACTAAATCCCTTTTGCCTATTTTTTTTAACGATGCATGTGTTATACATAATTCTAGAAAAGAAACCACACCTCATATATTTCCTATAACATATACAACAAATATATAAATACATGTTCTAGAAATAAATATATCTAAAGCATAAACAACACCCATAATGATAACACATATAACCAATATCCAAAATGCCTAAATTATATATATATATATATATACACACACACATATACATATATATGTATATATAGACATATATATATATGTATATATATACATATATATGTATATATAGATATATATATGTGTGTGTGTGTGTATATATATATATATGTATATATATGCATATATATGTATATATATATATATATATCATGAGTTTTAATACAAAAATACAATCATATATAATTTTATAGATTTAGGGTTGGGCCCCATTCTACCTATCTCGTGGCCTAACAAGTCTGCTTATAGATGCCTCAGTTTGAACCCTCTAAAAAAAATTTATAACGAGGTAATCAAAGATCTCAGTCCTAAAATTTTCCCCTATAGATGAGTTACTTGAGCCTATACATATGCTAATTAGGCCAGGGTCACCAGATGTGTTGCTCTCTCTTACTCCTATATCACTCTATCCTAGGCTTGTGCCTATATCATTTGTGTCACTATAGCTAGATATGTATCCCTCTCCTTATCCAAGGATTGGCTTGCCCATGTCTCACCTACACCCATCTCTAATGGTGGTTTTACCCTCTCTATATGCTCATATCTATCTCCATACCTCTCTATCTAGTCTAAACCAACTCGCTTGAGCTAGGAAAGATGGTACCTTGGGGTCCTCTAGTGTAGTTGGGGTCATATGACATTAGTGCCTCATCTAGGACATCATGGAGTGCTCCCCTCATAAGGGGCCCCCATTTAATCTCTTTCTCATCTATTACATCTATAAATAGCAAACTAGATAGATATTAAATCACTGTTATATCTCAAAATCAATCTATCTCTAGTATATTTTTAATAAAACTTAAGAAAAAAATTAACCATCCTTTATTACCTATCTATGTATCAGCCATTATTATCTCACTAGCCACATGACAACCAAGAATCATCTCCCCATCCATACGGCCTTTGAGAACCTCCTTTATTGATCACCTCTTAAACATAAATCATGTAGTCATAGCTTGAGTCTATCTGATCATATGCCTAAATGGCCTCTCTATAGTCCAATTCTACCCTAGCCCACCTACTAAGTCATATAAGATATCCATAGTCTTTGTTATCTCCTTTTCCTCCTACGTCCATCAACATCATGTCTTTGGTGGTTACTTCTCATCTTGTTGTAGAGCTAGTGGTGGTACCTTTGGTACTCCCACCTCCACACCCATCTCCTCCCACTCTAATGCCTATCATAATCAACCAGTCCATGGTCTCTCACAATGCATCCTATCCCTCCCCTCCCCCATACCTCTCTAACATGTTAGGCCCAAACCATGGGCACCATTATTGATGTCATTGGGTGTGGGAAGCCCATATGTCCTAGTACTCATGCCATCAAATGTGTCTCTATCCACTAGGTATAATGTCCTATCACCTATATCTATGTTAAATATGGTACAATTGTGTCCTAGCTCAACTATGCAGTCACTATGTGCCCATAAGGCTACCTTACTATGTCCACCCATCTCACTATCTATAGTGGTAGCATGTGGGGCATGGTCCACACTACCTAGTCAAGTATTTATCTTAGTAATTGAGGTGAGCTATCATCAACTATATGGGGTAACCTAATCAACTGATACATGGGAAACCTCTCATAGATACATGACATCAATAATATGATCAGTCCAATAAACCTATGACCTCTGACCATTACTCCATATATGTCATTTATGAGCTAGACCCAAATGATAAACCCTAAATCATATATTACTCTCTCCTTCAATATCATCTAGATTAAGGCTATCATGAATAGTGATACCTTATCATCTAATTTGTGACAATTCCTATTATATCCTTATATCTATAACTTGTGAGGTATACATCTCAAACATACTCACTCTCCAACCTGAGTTATAGTCTCTAATCCTATAGCCCATATGGCTAAGGCTCTCCTCTCCCCATCACTATTTAGTATCCAAATCATAATAAATGTCCATACTAATGGTAATCCTAAGATGGTATGTACATATTCTAGGGTGATATCCACCTCTATCGTATCCCCCTCCACTTCCCACCTAAAGGTGTTAGTCAATCAATCCTAGTATCTTAGGAACATGACTAATAGAGCTGAGCTCAAGGGTATCCTACACATCTGTACTATGCCACCTAGGCCTACAAAGATCAATCTCACCCTATCTCCTATTGTTAGATGCTTTAGTAGATCTGGTAGCCATGATGCATCTATTAATCACCATTACCTAGGTCACCCCTACTATTAAGAAACAATAAAAGTTGTATTAGATCCTCTATGTCATGTCTATTCAAAATACATTATTTTTATAATTTTAATAAAAAAAGCCTAAACTACCTTAATTTATTCATTTTAACCTATTTTTAGCCTACTCACCTCTTTTTTCCCTTAGTTGGTCATGTTGGGTCATTCTATCACTTTTTGAGCCACTTATATGCCTTTTTATAATATTTTGGTTCTTTGGTCAACCTAGTTTGACCAAAATTTCCCTATTTTTGATATGGGTGAATTAAAAATATAATTCATCCCTCTTATTTTTCCCCTAGTACTACATTGTCATTCTCAAATTTTTAGATCAGTTGGTAAAATTATACTAGGTCAGTAATCTACAAAATGTACAGAAATGGCACACACCTACTAGGTTGGTAGTGTGGATTTTACCAATTTTTAGCCTACTACATCGATTAGGTCAACCCAATTATTTTTCATTATTGATCCCTCACATTTTTCAAAAAAGTGTCTTTTCGTAGTTTTTTTTCCAAACCCTTCAAACCCATTTCTCTAATCATTTTTTTCCTACCCATAACACTTGATTTGGTTTCATTTTGACATCTAAAAATGCTTAAAATTACAAATTTATAAAAATACATGTAAAACACTAAAATATTCAAAAATTGGCTTAAGATTCTTAGCTTCCTACCTGTCATGCACATACTACTACCTCCAGGAGTCCCTCTCACCTAACCTATCATCTCCTCTCCATCCTAGCTCGTTTGGTCTCTCATAGCTCTTTTTCTCTCCTTCAAAAGTCATAAATAACAAATGACTTTTATTTCACCCTATTTAAAACCACTTTTCACAAATTAAAATCTTTCAATTATTTTCTTATAGATTCCTTGTTTTTCCTCTATCTTTGTTTTTACTCATTTATTTTTTGAACCATAAAATGTTCTAGATTAATGATGATGTAGAGAATTTTTTCCACTATCATATGCCTATATTCCAAAAATTTAGATTTTTGGCTATTTGTTTACACTAACTTCTATAGGTTCTCCTAAAACCATTTACCCTAAGCTTGTTATTCTTAGTTGAACCCATTCTAGAATTTTGACACATTTCATCCTCCTTTTCCTTACCTAAATCCCATTTTGTCAGTTGGTTATATAGGGTCGACTGGGTTGACCATGTATAGTTTCAAGTTATTATCACTTAGGAACTATTTTGACCTTTGGTTGGCCTAGCTCAAGACCTAGTGAATTATTATCTAAAATTGTACTAGGTCAACTGGGTTGAACCTATCAACCAACATTTTGAGAAGGTTTTAGGGAAATATTTGCCTGTATATACAATTTCATTTCCCACCATTTGATAAGAAATAAGTGAATAAGAAGTAAGTGTGAATGAACATCTATTTATTAACCATTCTACTTGGGAAGTAAAGATTAAGGTTCCATACTTTCTTTAAATATATGGATCTTGTCTTGTGGATAAGTATTTTAGATGCATTGATAGGTTGTGTATCTTGGAGATGATTTATCTTTGTTATCCTTACATACCATAACAATTTCTTATGAAGCACCTTGGCCAAGGGAGAGATTAAGGCTCAGAGGGTTCATCTTCTAGGTAAGTATTCCTAACTTTATTTATCCTATGTAAGAGTAGATAAATAATGTATTTGTGCTTATCTTCCATGCATTAAAATTATATATACATTGACATGAGTATATTATTCTATGCATGTTTAGTTTTTGTTTTGTTTCTAACCCCCACTTTGTTCCACAAGCTTTGGTAAGCACTAGATTACATTTACTTTATTATTATCATCATAGGTGAAATATTAAAATATAGGACCCCTTTAGGTTTATTGTGTGATTATTTTATACTAGAAGCTTTAGAACCCTCCTTAGCATAGTGTATTGTGATAAGTGATCCCTTAATCAGGTATAGTGGATCCCCATATTGATCATGCTCCTACTTGAAAAATGTACTTCAAATTATAAGTGTAGGTATACTCTATCTTATCTGAGCCAAGATTGATATATAGAAATGATGCCTTTATGATTGCATATAGTATGTCTATAATAAGTGGGGTTATTCTAAAACTAAATTTTTGTGTATGTCTAGATGGTCCTAAGTGTATCTAGTACAAGATATGCTTACATCATTTGGATCTATGTCAAATAGATTATTATGAATATTTCTTTCCCTTTTCATAACCACTACATTTATCACTTACTAAATGTAGTGTGATGTCCAAGTTGCCCCTATAGTACAAAGTAGTATCTTACTAATAGAGTTTGTTTAATATATAAAATAAATATCACAATAAGTTGACCTTAATTTATGTACCCAACTATGCAGTATGGATAAATCAATGCTGAGAGATGAATTATTGGGTCAACACTTCCCTATAAAACCCATGAGAATGTGATGAACTCCTCCTACTCATAAGCCAAAATGCATGAAAACAAAAGATAGGTGAAAAGACTTTATGGTCACATTTGGATCACCCAAACCATATAGATTTGAGGAGGGACTAAATGATGTTATTTTAACACTTTTAGACTAAATTAACTGAGGTAATGAATGAGAATTTTTGGTCACCCAATTTACCTAAAGGGGATGGGCGGATAGCATACACACATCAATCATTTTGCTAGGATAAACATTTTTTTACAAATAAAAGCATCAAACAAAAAACTCATATGATTTATCTAACTAATGTAAGAATTCTTTTTATTGCACCAAGATGAAATATGTATAAAATTTGGACCCATTGGAATGTGTTTATTAAAAAAATTGACAAAGTGAAAATGACTTTAAATAAAAAGATTATTAAAACACCAATTTAAATGTTAAAATTTCAAGTGAAAAGTGTTTTAAATGTCTCCTTGTGACCTTTGGGTCCTACAAAACACATTAGAGTATCCTTTTTCTTAGAACTTTTTGAATGAACAAATCACTTCCCAAATTTAGCTCTTAGGTTTACACAGTGTAAAACCATAGAACACAAAGAAAAATTACAACTCTAGAAAAATTTAATTGTTAGTGCAAAAATTCAACTTATGGGAAAACAAAGAATGAAATGCAATATCACTAATATACATGAAAAATCACTAATAATAGGGCAATATCACTACTCTAAGAGTCACTATATTATAACTTAACGTAGAAGAGTCATCCTAACCACTAATAGTTACGATGTAATATCATGATGGTTAGATGATATCATGACTTACAAAATTATGGTATTACAATATCATGATTTTTAGAGTCATGATATTTCAATATTGTAAATTTCCTTATAGGCAGTAAATAATTAGCAAAACTTTGATAGTTAGATCTAAAAATACTAAAATAAATGCAAAATCATGACTGTATGAGTTGTGATATTGTTGAAATATTGTGACTCCATATAGAAAACTATGATTACATAGGTCAACTTTACAACTTCCATAAAATGTCTCTTAGCTTCAAATTTTTAGCTATTTTGGTCAGCAAGCTCAAATTTTTACATCAAAATCATTAGTAAAATTATCTTAAAGGCCTTAAGAGAAACTTTATGGGGTGAAAGTCCCATTAGGTGTGTCATTTGGGATCATAGGAATCCTAGAAGTGAGGTTAGTAATATGTTAGTTCAAGTAACAAAAACTCAAACAAAACACAATAACACTTACACTTCAAGCCTAGAACTTAGGGAGAGATTAGTAATAAAAGATAAATGAAAGCACAACTAAAACATAATAGACAATAAATCCTTTACCT
>JARHVA010002533.1:795000-1045000 GCA_037957365.1 Torreya grandis | reverse complement strand
GCAAGAGACATGTTTACATGGGTCTTAAAAACTATTTAAATCAAACTTGACTTATTCAAGACATTTTGAAACATCTAGATTTTTTATGGTGCCAAATTATACCTCCCATCCTTATATAAGTATAGAAGGTTTATTTTTATATTTAAAAGGAATTTTAAGAGAAATAAAACTATTTGTTTCTCCTTAATCAATCAAACTTGTGAAATGAAAACCTAAAATTATACCTTTGGTTTCAATTGGAGTGGATTGAAATTTCTACAGTTTTGTTGTTGACAATTATGTAGACCTTATGGTTGCCTTAAAATTTATGAAAGTTTTTATGGTAATTTTTATCACCACATTCCAAACATTTGATAATAATTTTAGGTGGTAGAGGGACTATATTATCTCCTTGGCAAGTTTTTAGAACCTCTCACATTGATGATTGTTGTTTTCAGCACTCTTCTTAGAAAAGGAGTGAGGTTTTGAACCTTTCTTGTTATTAAAAATTTTTCCTAAAGAGTTGTGTTTTTTTTTTTTTTTTTAAATTATTCTTCTAATCAATTTTTTTGAAATTTTTTAATCATAATATGGATTTTTGACTTAAAATTATCTTATACCCTACTATTCATATAATCTTGCCTTGCCTTTTGTTGAGATTTCTCTTTTTATTCAACATGATGTGATGATTCTAGAGAAACAAATATTGTCCTCAGCTTAGTCATGTTTACACCATGAATGATCACTTCATTTAATCCCAAATTGATTTTTTTAACCTTTGTTTCCTCATATTTCATGTAAATTACATGCTGTAGGAGTTCTAAAAACTTATTTTCATATTTTGAAATTGTTGGGATTCCTTATTTTAACAACTGATTCTATGATTTTATGATCTTTATAATACTATTCAAGTATTTTTTCCTAAACTATATCTCAAAGTTTTCCCATGAAATATTCATGGAATCACACCCTTTAATATCATATAAGTGGTTCCACCATAAGGCAACATCACCTACCAACCTGTAAGCTCCAATGTGATCTTTTATTTTAAAACCAATATTATGTAGAGTGAAATAATTTATAAAATTAATAAACCATGCCTCAACAACATCCCTAGTAAATAAACCATATAATTTTTAAGGAGGAATGTTCTTGAGATCTTTTATGATGGGATGCATAACATCTAGTTTCCTTGGATGTTCATCATGAGGTTCTTATTCTTGCCCGTATTCTTATAAATTTCCTAAGTGGGTTAACATTTGACCATATCCTTACATTTAAACTTGAATATTATGAAATTCACCCAATATACAATGGAGAACAAAATTTTAATCCTTTAAAATGTAATTACTAGCATTACTTTGATCCCCCAACATTGCTAATATCATGATCATTATCAACATCAACATGTGCATTCTCATCATGATCATGATTATCAACTAGATCACTTATGACATTAAAAAATTTATTGGTTTTCTCTATATATTACCATCTTAAGAAAAATTAAACATAAATTTAGGTAAGATATTTCACAAGAGTTTCCCTCTAAGTTCAACTAAGGCTTTGATACCACACACCATAGCCCCCAAAATTCAAGCTAAAAAATATTGAATTTTAGGGTTATTATAGAATATTAGAATAACAATACAATTAGCTAACAATATTATGTGAGAAATATAGACTTAGATATAGATATTTATATGCATTCAAATAATAATTCAAATTGAACATCTATGTCACAACATCTCTATAGTTAAGCAGTTTTACAAGAGATGACAACATTTTAAATAACTTAGATTTAGTACAACGAAATATATTCATCACATCAAGGAGTATTTACTTATAGGGTTATATTTAACCATAATAAATTAATTCATTAAGAAATGGTTAAAAAAATTCTTATAATAACATGAAAATAATAAATTACTTCAAAAGTGATGATTTAAACAATTTATAATTTGAACTCCATGTTTGTTTTCTAAACAAGAAACACTGCTATTTTTACTTACGATCATTATGTGAGTGAGTTTTGGCCCAAAGCCTAAAAATATTCCACCTTCACTTATTTATCAAATAATAGTTTCTAAAACTATCATTTAAATTAACCAATTAACATATCTAATTATAGAGTAATGGTGTGAGTCTACCATACCACCTAAATAATTGCCACCATCTAACCAGTATTGGTTTGTTCCTAAGTGTGTTTCCATAACTAAAATATCCATTTATGTGACATTTTTATACATAGTCATCCCATTAAAGGTATATTAATAAATTAACATAATGGAAATAATTGATGATTTAAAATCTTTAATCATTAATATCACGTTCTTCTAAAGTAGAAATGCAATACAAAAACCATTAGGGCTAAAAAGGTGTTCATAAAATTTCATTATCATTCCAACATGATTGAACCTAAATGGGTACATAATTAAAATATATAGAGAATTAATATTTCAAATGAGTAAGAACCATTTAAACATAAAAACATTAAATTATCATTTTATTCATTTTGTGTCAATTATGCAAGTTGATTATTAATGACTCTGAATTGGGATAAATTTATGTTAAATAACACTTACATGTTCTAAATAGACATAACTTTACCAATTGATGTTTATAATTTATCAAAGAATTTACCTTGAGATACTAAGATTTATGTGAATAAAAATAAATAATAATGCAAATCTAGTCGATTAATCGACTTAGTCCTTCCCATGTGACAAACTAAAACTCAACTCAATAGACCATTAAATTCAAGCACATAATTCATTTATAATACAAAAATTGTACACCCTTACAAATTTCCATGTACCCTATATCTTAGATTTATTGATATACAACTCAACTAATGAATTAACAATATTAACTCTACAAGACAAGTAAAGAATTTACTGTTATTAGAAATGGCTTGCTTGACCATCAATCTCTTAATGTAAAATAAATAAACAATGATTTTTATAGGATAAGGTAAGTGATTGATCATATTAGGGATGAATAATAGTTTATTACTCATATCAAATAAAACATTTTTAAATGATTATAAACATTGATATAAGCCCAATATAATAGAATGTATGTCATAATGAGACTACATACAAAAAAATTAGAATGAATTTAAAATTAAATTGATTAAGAGAGTAACTTAATAAATGTGATAGATTATTTGTATTGGTGATAAGTAATAATTTGTTGCTATTAATCAATGAAACCATATGCCATTTTAAAAACTTTTCCAGTGTTCTATATGAAACATAATCGATTAAATAAGTGAAAGAAAATAAACTAATATTTTTTTACCATTATTTTCATGAACACAAAATTATTAATGTGTAAAGGAGAGACCTTAGTTCATATTAAATATTATAACCTATTAAACTTTCACCATTATCTCTATATATTTAGAACATAAATAAGTATATATCCTTCCACATTTTGAAGTAATCAAACATCAATTTTTCCTAATGCAATATTTCCATAGTCGACTATATAAGTTTGAGTTTCACATATGAGTTTCTAACTAGAATCTTGCATTACTCCACTTACAAATTTGAACAAGATATTTATTGAATGTAAATGAAATAGGACACTTTACATAATGAATGAGTTATTCATGCATTAAGCACATTTTGGTCAAACTTACATCCACATTATGATAATGAGTCCTCACAATGTAAAATTTTACTCATATATCAACAAGAAATAAATGAATTAACTCTAGAATGATAAAACATTTCACATTAACATACTTATGTGAATTAATAGTTAAATAAATGGATTGATAGCTTGAAAAGGCATTCATAACTATCAACCAAAAATAATATATAATGCAAATTTAAGAAATACAGAGAAAGGGTTCTATTCCTTCAAACCAAACAATTATAAAAAATAGTAAAGGTCATTATATTTAGTACATAATCCATACACCCATCAGTTATTAAATAATTTTAAATTTAACAAACTCCAAAAATAGTTCACACATTTTAATAGATTTAGTATAAAATTAAAATAAGTAATTGTTCCATGAACCAAACAATATTTAAATCATATTAAATGATTTCCAAGAAAATTGAATTCCTTTAGAAGATATAAAACCATAACCATGCATTAATATACATAGCTATACAAGGAGGTAAATAACTAAAACACATATTAATTGAATAATTTAATAACCAAATATTATTCAAACAAGGGTTTGAGCCAAAGAAAAAAACTAATATAGCTACATTATGCCAATGTTACATACGGATATAGTTACAAATACACATTCACTATTTAGGTCAATATACCTTCATTAGAGTGACCAGATCATAAAATTGAGATTAAACAAGAATATCCATCTACCAAAGTAATGAAAATGAGCTAATTGATTAGTGAATCCTATTAATATGTATTTATCACATCCATTAGTGAGTCCTTACCCACCCCAAACATTAGTTAGAGAGAGGAACACACACCCAATGGTGAACCCAAGACATATAAGCAAACATTTAATGCAAAATGCAAATGAGATCCATAAAGAAATATATGATTTTATGCAAGAGATATAAAATAGGCTCACAAAACCAAATACATGATTTTTATTAAAACCCAAGTCGATCAAATTAAAAATGACATGACATATAAATAAACCTAAATGTTAAAACTAGAATAATAAGCCATATACAGTCATACACAACATTCAGGAAGAAATCAACTTTACACAATTCATCTTTACACCATCTGAGGGTGAGATTGAAATATAGATCCTCCATAATGGAATGTCCTTATCCATGTATTAAAACTAGATTATGTCTTACAATAATATTCAAATAATACTTCCAAACCATAATACACCTTTCATAAAGTAAAAAATAAATTTAAACTTTGCTTAAAAGCCAAAAAGAACTTACTTGTTTTCAAAAGAATGCTACAACCAACTAATAGTCATTAAAATTTTTATTATTCCTTTATTTATATCCTAACTTCATTATATATTTATTGCCACCATAAAAAACATATTTAAGAACTTTCTATCCATATCCATAAAATTTCCAATTGGGAGAAAGCCCTTCTTTCTACCAACTACAACTTTACATGAGAACACCATAACAACTAGTGAAACCATATCAATATATTTTACATGAACATTGATGAGTTTAAAACCTCATTATTATCTATTTATAAATAAACCAATTCCATTAAAAAACCATATATTTCCTCATATCCATCGAACTCCATCTGAGAGCCTTCCAAATAAATCCCTAATTGATGATTAGGTTTGGTAATGCAAGTCAACCAACAATATCATTATCTTTAAAATTACCCATGTACATGTTGGCCTTAAATTCCATTAAAATTCATCCTAAGGTATTATGTTAAATTATTATGAAAATATATAATAATATTCCATGGCCTTGTTTCATGGACTACCACACCTTGTCCTAGTTTTAGTGTCTATGGAACTATAATAAAATGGGTTTCAAAAATGGTTAAAGGTCAAAATGACCTCCAACATTTGTAAAGAGATGATAAATGAAATATAAAAATATATCATAAGTTATATTTTTTTCTTGGATCATCAATGTCATAAAGACATCATTCTTGATACATGACCAATTAGATTACTTTATCAATACCAAGTAAGAAAACCAAAAATGCCAAACAACAATAAGCAAAATCAACCAATAATTAAAGTGGACTACACATTATGTAAGGAAACATAGTACATGGAAAGTTTGATAATAAAAAAAATGGCCATGGTTTAGGTTAGGGTCTCATTCAAATTACATCATAAAGTATGCTTGTATATCTTACTTTTTCCATTAAATGTCATGTTCTTCCTTCCAACCTAGCTCACATCGAAGCAACTCCTACATCCATACAAAGAGAGACATCGTCAATACCTACCTAATATATATGTATATACTCAATTAAATATAACACTAGATTAAACCAATTTCACAAGTGTAAAACATCTCAATATACTAGAAAGTATAGAAAGTATCCCAGTTTAGTATCAATCACAAAATAATAACTTAAATAATAATTTTAGGTAGGTGTGTTCATGACATGATTTTTGATGGTTTATACAACTTGCATGGCCTTATTTCAACTATTTTTACAAATTTCACTACATGTCTTCTACAACCATATTTGTACCATGATGTTATATACTAATATCATGTACTTGACAACAAATATGCCCTAATATACCACATATTACCTTATACCAATTCCTAATGTGTAGATATAGTTTCTTCTAAATATTTTGTAAATCTAACTTAGACCCATGTGTAGCCCATGGTAACATCCTATGATTGAACATACAACTATTATGAGATTTGTGCCCAAACTCATGTTGCCTTAGCCATAGCTCTTGGTTATCTATAGGACCATACAACTTGCACTTAAGCTCTCAATGACCTAAACTAGCCCCTAGGTTCTGTATGATAATGGTATTTGTGTTTAATCTTGTAGGGTTGTCATATTGTCCTCCTAGGGCAATTTGGACCTAATTTTACTCTAAGTCTCATATATTTCAATCAAGGGGGATTGGGAGGATCTAGTATTTTTATTTGTATGCCCATGTAGTGGAGCTATTTTTTTCATTTTGGATACCTGATTATTGCTAATATCACATTTATTATAGTGTAAGATTATTAGAGATCCCATTTAAGAACCTTCCCACACTCATATATTGAGATCCATTGGGAATTTTTGCATGATTTTTTTTAAATTTCATATTTTTCAAGTAAAAATTATTGACATGCTTAGATTTAAATTTTATTATACATAATTTTAGATTTCACTTTCTTTTCTTATCTTTTTATCTATTTCCAACATTATAACTCACACTACAAGGTTATAAGCAGTTGTGAGAGATTTTTATTATTTTTGTAACCAACAATAAGTTTGTGTGTGTGTGTGTGTGTGTGTGTGTGTGTGTGTGTGTGTGTGTGTGTGTATTTTTGGGGGGGACTTTTTAATTTGAGAAACCATTATAATGTATGCTTAAACATTATAAAAATTGCAAAATTATTAGTAGTTGGGGTGTTTTCTCATCTTGTGAGTGTGTTTTTTGTTGTAATATCAATGGTAGGTGTTGTCATTGATGTTTATAAGGCATGTGCAATGACAAATTGGTCTAGCAGGTATAGTGAGATGGAGCATGGTGATCTAATGTGCTTGGTGTAGTGAGATGCTTGCATAAAGGTTCTTTGGATGAATGTATGGTGTCATGGAGCATGGTATGATATTGAAAGACGTGATATTGAAATTTTATATGTAGGTTAGAGTGATTTCAAGATGTTCTCATAAAGTATGTAGGTTTGGTAGGTTTGACCATGCATGGTTGCCTACATGGTTTTAAGTCCTATGGCTTGTATGCCATGGTATGGAGCTCATTATGATTAGAATATGAATGTTAGACATGTTTAGGGATCCAAGAGAGTAGGTATATGACTTCCAAGTGGTTTTAAGAGGTCTATAAGGTTGTTTGACTCTTGGCCTAATTGGCCTAGGTGGGCTTATGAGGCCTTGTGAAGGGTCAAAGGGTATTTGCAGGTTGGTGAATATTTCATTTACATGGGATATGGTTATAAAAGTTTTTAAAAGTATGGTTTTGATTTTTGAGGTTAGATAAAGAGATATAAATTTATAAATGACTTCATGTGCTTCAGAGGGTACTTGAATGGTGCATTTTGAGCTCGAGAGGAAAGTTCTCATGTTCTTCAGATCATGTAGACTTTTAATGGGGATATGATACTTTTAGAGATATTTTCTAAGGTTAATAAGATTTTTTTAAAAGCATTATTTCATGTATTAAGGGCATATTATTTATGAATGATTGCTAAGAAGGTAAACAAGTTTTTATGTGTAAAATTCCTAGTCTTAGACCTGATGTTGAAGATATTTCTTGTTGATGATTAATAATGTATTGGATGGATAAAATGATGTTTTAATGTTATATAGGATTCCTATAGGATTATTATGATGGGCTTGGTTATTCTTGACTATTTTTGGGTCCCACAAAAAAGTGCTTCTTAATAGTGTTTTTAATATTGTGAGAGATTTATGAAAGTAATCAGGGGAAAAAATAGGTGTGTAATGAAGATTATAACTTGATTAAAATATTAATGAGAATTTTTAATAATTCTAATTTCTCTATGTCAAATTTATATGTCCTCAAAGTTGTCTAGTCGATATGAAGGAAAGGGAGCCATGAGTGAGAATAACCAGTCAGAGTGAGAAGTGGAATTAGAAGGCCTAATCAATGAGTAGGGATGGGTCTGAGATATTGAAGGTGATGTATGGTATGTATTACATATGTTACTACAAGTTTTATTATTCATATTAACTTGGATATGAGTGAATGGTTGACTCATAGTTTACCATGATGTTTTTGCTAGCAAAAGGAACTTGGTTTGGATGATTAAGTTTATTTGCAGGGCATATGGTTAGATCAAGTATTATTAAGGATTAGAGAGTGTTGAGGAATACTTGAATTAATTATATAGATAATTTTAAGGTTTGAATAATCTTATATTATTCAAATATAGTCACACAAGTGGAGTTATACTTTATTTGTAAGGTGTTTTATGACATGAGCTCATGGTATGGTATAAAATGCTTGTGTAGAGGATCATGGCTGACCTTGGGAGACCTAAATAATTCTTCCTAAATTTTTATAAAGTTAAATTGCTGAAAATAATTAATAATGGTATATATACAAGGTGTTTTATATCTTTTTATGAGCTTATCAAGCTAAGACAAGCATGTGTGTGTTGATATTTGAAGACCTTGTGCAAAGGTTATTGGGGGTATTGGTCACCAATGTTTGCATGAGATTGAGAAAAGAAAAATGTCATTAGAATTAACATAAATTTTTTAATCTATACATTATTTTTACCAAATTTATGAGTGCATATTTGAATATGAGTGAAAGATTTGTGAAGGGGTTATTGCTTATGTTGAAGAGATAGCTCGGTGTTGGTGACTTGTGTGGAGTTATAGAATTGGAGAAGAGTACTATTTCAGGGTTTATATAATATTGAGAATAAATTAGAGTTCATGAATTTTTCATTTGATATGTGTTGTGTTGGTGCTCAACATCTTAGGCAAGTTGGTGCTTATCATCTTTAAGGGTTGGTGCTTCACTAAAGCCTCATGTTTGTAATCATATTATAATACTGTAGTCCATTATTTTTTAGAATTGAGAGTGGGTTTTCTCCCCCATGAAGGTTTCCCATATAGATATTTGTGTGATGTTTACATTCATGTTTTTTCTTTGATTCATCTATCTTGCTTATTGATTTGATTGGTTAAGTAGCTTGAAGAGTTGGGAATTGAATTTCATTATTATTAACCATTGATTCACCCTACCTCTCAATGGTTTTTGCCTCTATAAATTGGTATTGGAGTGGGTATTTTCTGAGGTGTAGTATTTGAGTATTGTGTTTTTATTTAATAATTATCATAGAACTCATAAAAATCATTAGACTAGAATTCTCGTACTTTATTTGATCTGACACACTTGATCTTTGATCCCTTCTCATTCTCAACAAGGGATTTGAAAGATTTAAACTTGGTAAAAGCTTATAATTTTTATTTTAAGAAATAGATCCAAGTCATTCTTGTGAAGTCATCAATTAGTAACATGAAATAGTAATTACTTTGTAGACTTTGAGTTCTCATAGGACCACATACGTCAGTGTGAATTAACTTCAATGATATACTAGTAAACAAATATATTGTCTTGTATCTTCTATTTAATTATTTACCATGGAGACAAGACTTACAAAAATATTAAGTAACCTTAGAAATCTTGGGAATATGTCTTACAAGCCCCTTTGAACTAATCCTTATCTTATTATTGAAGTTTATGTGACGAAGTCTGCTATGCCATAGCTAGCTTTCTTGTACTTGAGAAATTCAATATGTTGGATATCAAACCCATGAGTAATATTATGGAAATAGGATGCAAGTTAAAAAATTATGATGAGTCTCCTAAAGTTGATCAATCCTTGTATAGATCTATGGTAGGGAGTCTATTATATTCTAATACTTTTAGACCTGATATTATGCAATCAATAAGTGTAGTTGGAATATTTCAAGAAGATCCTAGAGAATCTAACTTGAATGTTATTAACATAATCATAAGGTATCTTAAAGGCACAATGAACTATGGTTTGTGGTATCCTAGGAATAAGGAATTCAAGATAAGATCTTATACAGATGCTGATTGGGTAGGATGTGTTGATGATAAGAAGAGTACTAGTGGAGGAGTGTTCTTCATAGGTGAATCTTCAGTATCTTGGTTGAGTAAGAAGAAATCTTTAGTATATATGTCAAATATAGAGTTTTAATACATTACTATAGATTCTTGTTGTACTTAAGTCATCTAGATAAAGTAGACCTTATAAGATCATAAGGTAAGTCAAGATGGTCCTTGTCCTATTATATGTGACAATAAAAGTGCCATAAGAATTAAAATAACATATTGATGCATTATAAGACCAAGAAAATACATATCAAGTATCATTTTATAAAAGAGAAGGTTAGTGATCAAGTTGTCAAATTGGAATATGTACTTTCTAAGGAACAACTGATAGATATAATGACTAAACCATTGCCCAAAACTACATTTGAATATATAAGATCTTGTCTAGGGGGAATTAATTATTTATTGAATAAATGGTGAGTCATTAAGAGAGTTAAATCAGTCAATCCAAAGAGTTGATTCAATTACTAAGGTTGGTTGTTTGTTCAAAAGGTATGCTCAAGTCTCATAGTCCTAAAGTGCATTTTTGATCAATTTTTGATGCCTTGGTTAAGTGGTGATCTGAAGGAGATGGATGAATGTATTTATATGAGGTAATGAGGAAGATTAAAAAAGTCATTCCTAGGTGGTTTTAGTCATTAATGAGCTTAGACATGAGTTTTGTGGTCAAAAGTTAAAGTTGACCAATTTTGGTAGTAATGACTACCTAGAAAGTGCCCAAGTTGCTCACATAGTATTCTAAGGTGGATATAAGTTTTAAAGTGAGTTTTTAAAGTTAGTTTTGATGTGTAAAAAGAGGTAAGATGTCTTGTATATGTTTATGAGCTGCTTAGATGTGATTTTGACCTTTTGATCAAGGTGTATATTGTAGGTTTTGGTTTGTATGCCTAGTTTACTTGGTTTCAAGGGTAATTTGATGAATGAAGATGTGTCATGAATATTTTGATGCTTAGTAATGTATAAAAATGTGATTAATACATTTTAAAAGTGTTTTCATAGGTTTATTAATGTTTTTGTGCCTGGTAGAGTGTTTTGAGTGGTCTCTAGCTCTTCTTCTCAAGAGCATGTGTTTGGAGGCTTAGAGGAAGTCAATGTTCCCAAAGGTGTGGAGGATTTAAATTTGGCATGGAAGTGAGTTTTGATGGTATCTATGTGTGGTATCTAGCTTAGGTGTTTATGTTTATTGGAGGTTGACTTTTTACCAATTGTTGCTTTGAAGTCCTAATAATTTGGGCATGTTTGGAAAAGTGATCAAGATTTGGATTTGGAGGATAAAAGCCTCAAAAATAGTTGAATGGGATAAATGGATATCTAAATCAACTTTTAAAGTGGTCTATAAGTAAGTATAATTCATTTTATTTAAATTTTAGCTCATTAGGAGGCCTAATTAGCTAGTAGGCTAAGAAAAGGAGTATGCTAAGGAGGATGAGTTGGAGGCTTAGTTTTGGCATGTCTAAAGGGGAATAGTAGTGTATCTCAAAAATGGAGATTCAGGGTTTGAAGTGACTATGGTAGAGATTTATGAGGTCTACAGTGACCAGATAGGGCTACAAGGGGTTTAAATTGGCCTAGTGGAGAAAATGAAGATTATTGAAGAAAATTTCCAAATAAGCTTGGAAATTTTGGTTCCAATTGAGCATCTTGGTATATTCTAAGTATGATTCAGGTATGGTGGTATTCTTGAAGTTTCTTTGGTGATATTCAAGGTGACTTGAGTGTAATGATAAATGAGTTTTCATGATATTTTGGTGATCTTATTACTATTTGAAGTGATGGTAGCTATTCTTGGAGGTCCTATAGGTGTGCATGGGTTGTATAGATTGAGGGGGAGCTTTTAAATTAGAGAAAGGTCCTAGGGGGAGCTATGTTACCATGTAATTGGTGACAAATCCAAGGATTTAGGTAGCTTTGGAGTAGTTTTTAAGTAAAAACACATTCCAAGGGGGATTTATGCCTATTTGAGGTTTGAATGGTCAATTTTCAGATGTATTCCTATAGATTAACTTCTTTCCATGTGTTTCTTGTAGCTTACTTAGTTAATTCTATGGTGTCTAATGTTGAAGGGTGTCCACTTTATCATTTAGGCAAAGGGAGAGAGAGAAAAAGAGTGTTTCCATAAATGAAAAATGGGGATATTATTGGGATATTAATATTAGGTGTTGTCATTGATGTCTATAAGGCATGTGAAATGATAAAGTGGTTTATTAGGTACAGTGAGATAGAGCATGGTGATCTAATGTGCTTGGTGTAGTGAGATGCTTCCATTTAGGTTCTTTGGATGAATGTATGGTGGAATGGAACATGGTATGATATTGAAATACATGATCCTAGAATTTTATATGCAGTTCAAAATTTTTCATGAGGTTCTCGTGAAGTATGTAGGTCTAGTAGGTTTGACCATGCATGGTTGCCTATAGGGTTTTGAGTCTTATGGCTTATATGAAATGATATGGATCTTAGTATGCTTTTAATATACATTTTTAGGGACCCAAGAGGCAAGGTATATGACTTCCAAGTGGTTAAAAGTGGTTTGTAAGGTTGTTTGGCTCCTGGCCTAGTTGGCCTAGGTGGGCTTATGAGGCCTTGTGAATGATCAAAGGGTGTTTTTAGGTTGGCGAATCTTGTATTTACATGGTATATGGTTAGGAAATTTTTTTAAAGCTTTTTTATGAGGTTTTAGGTTAGATAAGGATACAGAAATTTGGAAATGACATCATGTGCTTCAGAGGGTGCTTGAATGGTGCATTGAGCTTGAGAGGAAAGTTCTCATGTTATTTAACTCATGTATACTTTTCATGGGGATATAATCATTTTTTTAATATTGTATAAGGTTCATAATAAGTTTTTATAAGTATTATTTCATTTATTAATGGCCTATTCTTTATGAACAATTGCTAAGAAGGTAAACAAGTTTTTATGTGCAAAATTCTTAGTCTTACACCCAATGTTGAAGATATTTCTTGTTGATGATTAATAAGGTGGTGTATGTCCATAATGATTTTTTAATGTTGTATAATACTCCTCTAGGTTTATTAATATGGGATTGGTTAGTATTGACTATTTGTGGTTCCCATAGAAAAGTGTTTCCCATAGAAAAGTGCTTCTCAATAGTGTTTTTGATATTGTGAGAGATTTATGAAAGTAACCAAACAAAAAAATAGGTGTGTGATGAATATTATAACTTGATTCAAAAATTAATGGAAATTTTTATGAATATTAATTACTCTATGTCAAAGTTATAGATCCTCAAAGTTGTCTATTCAATATGAAGGAAAGGGTGCCATGAGTGAGAATAACCACAGAGTGAGAAGTGGAATTGGAAGGCCTAATTAGTGAGTATGGATGGGTATGATCTCTTGGAGGTGATGTAGGGGATGTATTACCTCTATTCATGCAAATTTTATTTTTCTTAGTCACTTGGAGATGAGTGAATGGTTGACTCATATTTGACCATGATGTTTTTGCTAATAAAAGGAACTTGGTTTGGATGATTGAGTTTGTTTGCAGGGCAGATGGTCAAATCAAGTATTATTGAGTATTATAGAGTGTTTAGGACTCATTTAATTAATTATGTATAGAATTTTAAGGTTTTAATAATCTTTTATTATTCAAATATAGTCACATAAGTGGAGTTGTGCTGCATTTGTAAGGTGTTTTATGACATGAGCTCATGTTATGGTATAGAAAGCTTGTACAAAGGATCATGGATAACATTTGGAGACATAAATAATTATTCCTAAATTTTTATAAAGTAAAATTTCTGACCATAATTAATAATGGCATATATATAAGGTGTTTTATGTCTTTTATGAGTGTATCAAGTGAAGACAAGCAAGTGTGTGTGTTGATATTTGAAGACTTTGTGCGAAGGTTGTTGGGGGTATTGGTGAGAAATTTTTGTATGGGATTGAGTAGATAATAATTTCATTATAATTATAATAATTTTATGATTATATTTATTATTTTGACTAGATTTATGAGTGCATATTTGTATATGAGAAAAATATTTGTGAAGGGGTTATTGCTTGTGTTGAAGAGATAGCTTGGTGTTGGTGACTTTAGTGGAGTTGTATACTTGGAGAAGAGTGTTATTTTAGGGTTTATCTATTAGTTTGAGAAGCAATCATAGTTCATTAATTTTCCATTTGATAGGTGTTGTGTTGGTGTTTAACATCTTAGGCAAGTTGGTGCTTGTCATCTTTAGGGGTTGGTGCTCCTTGTGAAGTGGGTACTTCACTAAAGTCTCATGTTTATAATCATCTTATAGGACTATATTCCATTATTTTTTACACTAGAGAGTGGGTTTTCTCCCCCATGAGGTTTTTACACATAAATATTTGTGTAATGGTTACTTTCATGTTTTCTTTGTTTCATCTATCTTGCATATTGATGTGATTGGTTAAGTAGCTTAAAGAGTTAGGAATTGAATTGAATTATTTTTAACCATTGATTCACCCCCCTCTCATTGGTTTTTACCTATATAATTTATATTTGAGGTTTATTCCAAGCCTTTTAATCTTATTGTAATGAATTCATGTGAATAACTTAAGACCCTCACACATACCAATAATAGCCTAAAGTTTGAAAATGATATGTTATTCTCTAATGTTTGTGTACTTTAAGAGTATATGGTTTAGATAGTTGAAGAGAATGGGGAAAGAAAAAAAACCATAGTTATGTCTCTCATTTTTTGAAAATATGCCCTCATCCACTCATTACAGGACATAATTAAACACTAATAATGTAAGATTATATTATCAATGTACCTTCATTTGAGTCAATTCCATATTGTGTCACATTACCTATTTCTATATATGTTATGTATCCATTGGATGTGCTTTTAGATTTTGATATACAAAATATCATGTTCACTTTTATAACTAATGTACTAGTTGTTTCACCCACTTTTATCCCCACTTTAGATCCACTTGCATATGTTCTTAGATAATTTGATAAGCACACCATTATATTTATATCATACCTACTCCATTCGATGGATCATCTT
This sequence comes from Torreya grandis, assembly GCA_037957365.1. Classification (NCBI taxonomy): domain Eukaryota; kingdom Viridiplantae; phylum Streptophyta; class Pinopsida; order Cupressales; family Taxaceae; genus Torreya; species Torreya grandis. The sequence continues at coordinate 1,029,755 of JARHVA010002533.1, read as the reverse complement.
AGCATAGGTATTGGTAAACAATCATAAGGCATTATTTACCCCCTCCAACCTATTGATTAGATTATTCACCAAGCCATTGGTTATCAAGTAAGTATTTAACTTCCATTTGGATCACTTTGTGCAAGCTCAACTCTAATTTTTTATTGCTCCACTTTATGATGATGTAGAGTGAAACAAAATTTTTGTTTCACCTTCACCTAGGAAAGATAACTTTGAGATTGCTTATGTCAGGCATGAGAGTCCCAACACACTTTTAGATTTAAATGTTTTATTACATGTCACATTTATGCAAATATAACCAAATCACATGAAAATATATTAATCAACCATACATATTCATTTGAGATGGATATCAAATTAGTTGTGGTAGAAACATTAGTGCTCTTTATGAAGATTTTACTATCATGATTCCTCCACCTTTTAGCTACATCATCAACACACTTTTAGTATTGTGTATTAGTGATCATGTTTAAACCTTTTTGGAATTTAAGATATGAGACCTAGAGTAAAATTAGGTCCAAATTTCATATTTAAAAAACTCTAGAAATAATTTAAAAATTTTACTAAATTTTATATTGAATGGAAGAAGGAACCAATCCATGAATGGAATAATCTTTAAATCATCTTAAATGGCTACCAACCAACTTGAATTCCTTTAGAATATAAAAAACCATTATCATGTATTAATATGCACAATTATACTAGCAGGTAAATCACTATACACATATACATTGAATAACTTAACAACCAAAGATGATTCAAACAAAGGCTTGAGCCAAACTAAAACTACTATGAGTACATTATGCAAATGTTAAATATAAATATGGTTATAAATACACATTCAATATTCAAGTCAATAGACCTTCAATATAGTGACTGAATCATAAAATTGAGAATGAAACAAAATGCCCATCTACTAGAGCAATGAACATTAAGTAATTTATTAGTGATTCCTATTTTTATATATTGAGCCCATCCATTTGTGGGTCCTTACCCACCCTAACCATCAATTGGAGATAATAACACACACCCAATGGTAAACCCAAGATATATAGGTAAACATTTAAGGGAAAATGTGAATGAGATCCATAAAGGGGTACATGTTTTAATGTAGGAGATATAAAATATGCAAAAATAAGTAAATGTAGGGTATTAAACCAAGTAAATCAAATTCATAATGACATGACATACAAATAAACTCAAATGTTAAAACTAGAATAATAACCCATACATAATCATATTAAGCATCATGTTGGAACACAACTATCTATTGAGGGGGGGGGTTGAAATAGTAGACTGACTAAATTAGTCCTTTAATACTTTTAATGTAGAGTAAAACATATATGTAGATATCACAAAAAAAAATGGACACAACACCATATGTATACATGGAAACTCAATATGGGAAAACCATGATGAGAATAACTACTAGAATAAACTATTTTAATCTAGCCTCATAGTTAAAACCTCATTGGTTACAATGTTTAAGGGTACTAACCCTAAGGAGACATCAATCCCATAATTTAAGAGAACCTACTCTAAGGAAGCACTAAATCCCTAATTGAGTGCCAACTTATCTTATCTGATGGCACCTACCAATCATATTAATGGAGCTATAACTCCAAATTACAATATTAATTCATAAATGAATCTAATTTCAATTCTTTATTACAAGTCTATTTTTTAACTACTCAAACTCTACTCTTCATCTCTCTCTTCTCTTCCACTCTTCCCCTCTTCCTCTATGTCTCTATATTTTCTATTTGACACAATTAAACCACTTCAACATATCTACCTCTCTTTGTCAATTCAACTCTATTCAATAGTAACAACCTATATCCTAGATGACATATACATATATTTATATATATATATATATATATATATATATATATATATAAGCATTTGATCTAGGTTTCACATATTCTCTATTGTCACACTTATTTTATAACACATCATGCCAAATTTGGACTTGGTTCAAATTTTTTGAACAAAAAGTTTCCCGCATCTTAAATTCATGCTCCACCACCATGATTCTTGGTCTCATTACTATTTTTAGCATATACTAGGCTCTATTTTTGATGCACATGCCATATTATGTAATTTATATCGATCACAGTAATCTATTTCATTGTCTATATTGTATAATGCATCTTTCCTACATGGTGCTTTGCTTGAATATTGTGATGAAAAAATATTTAAATATTGACCATTGATCTTAAGCTTTGCACCATAATCTGATGATCCTTATTTAATTTTCTCAACTTTAAAACATGTCCATTAGATCAAGTTCCAATAAGCTCACATGCTCTATTGTATTCTTGTACACTTCTAGACTTTAAGGTTTCAACTTTAAAATGCATCCATTGGATGTTTTGATCTAAACTCCTGCATGTAGTTAGATATTCAAATTTGTATGAACTTTACCTCTATCTAACATTAAACCTCAAGATCTTAATCTCATCTTGATTCTTCTTGAGTCTTTATAACATATATATTATGTTGATCTTATGAAAGTAGCTCAATCTTTAACTTACCTCTATGTTTTTAAACATCAAGCACCTAATCTCATTGAGTCCACTCACTCCATTATATCTTTATTTCATGATCACATTCTCATCATTCAATATTTTTATAAGATCAAACTTTATTTCTAATAAGCTCCCATGAAAGTGACACTTGGCATCCTCTCATGCCTTCTGCACATTTTCTATCAGTTTTCTCTATTGTGACACTTGGCATTCCCACATTAATACTTAAATATTTGACTTTAAACCACTCCATAGATTTACTATGAAAGCTCTATGATTATAAAACTTGTCATTAACACATTTACTCATAGGTTCCTTTGATAAATTGACTTTGTTATGCTTCATTAGATCTTGAATATATGATTAAGGTCTAAATTTTGATTGAAATGGGGAAAATATTAAGTGTAAGACATAGGAAATATTAAGTTCTTTGATCACTACTCAATATACTAATTTCTAGGTCAAAGGGGCCAATTACACAATGATGACAAGGACTTAAGATATAACTTAAGTAACTAGTTCCCACCTATATCAAGTCAACATAAAAATAGAACATTCTTATGAATGCCATATCTTAAATCCTTGGGGTTTAATTAAGAAATCTTGTAATGTCTAAGAGATAAAATAAATTATTTTTTAGCTCATTTCTCTTCATCTTATCTTGTGGACCATATATCAAGGATGCACATGAAAAATACATAACAAATATTCAATTAATTTCTCTTCAATTAGTCTATAAATAGTCTCTATAAAATCATAACAACTTTGTACTGTGTAACTTTAAAACATGATTTTATCTCCAATATCATGCCAATAATCTCCCTTTTAATATCAATGAAAATCATATTACCAACACATCTAATAAAAAAATCATCTTTCCACAAGTCATATTTGTGCCATATAAAGAAGAGATTGAACTCCATAGCTTCCAAAATAGAATACCCTTGGCCATGTGCCAAAACTAGTTTAGGTCTTATATTAATATTCACATAATAATTCCAAACCATAACATGATTTTTAAAAAATAAACCCCAAATTTTAACTTTTCTTAAAATACAACAAGCACTTACTTGTTTTTAAAATAATGATACAACTAACTGATAGTTGTTCAACCTTTTCTTCTCCCTTTCTTTTTATCCCAACTTTGTTAGTTATTTTTACTCACCATAACCAATATATTTAAGCACTTCCATATATACACCTAAAATATCTAATTGGGGAACATCCCTTATTTATACCAACTACAACTTTAGTTGAGTACACCATAACAACCAATATTTCTATATTAATCTATTCTACATGCACATCAATGCATTTATACCCTCATCACTATCCATGCATAATTAAAATAGTGCCATGAAAAACCAAAAAATTCCTCACAACCATTAAATACCATTTGATATCCTTTCAAACAAAACCCTCATCAATAATTAGGTTTCCTAATATAAGTCAATCAATAATATCATTATCATGGAAACTACACATGTTCATAGTGGCCCAAAATTCCATTTAAATTCATCCAAAAATATTGTATTTAATTACTATACAAATATATAATAATTTTATATGATATTTATGAATTATATAACACCTTCATCTTGAATAGTTGGAAAACTTAAACCTTGGTTATTCCTCTCAGTTGTAGACCTTTTCTTGCTTCTACAAGTCTCACATATGCTCTCTCTTTTGCCCTTTGGCCTATCTCTTAATTTGACCAATATTATATTAATAACCCATTATCGTATCTTCCACCTCTACAATTTATAAACCTATACCTAATTTTATGCTTTCTAGACACTTACAACCTAATTAGACACCTATGTTGATACAAGCATCCTTACTCATTGTAAGTGTCTAGTTCCATAAAGTCATGCAATTTTCAAATGAAATGTATCTTAATGGTCATGTTAAGTGATATTATGTGATATATTCTTAAAATGTATGGGTATAAATATTATATTAATCCTCATTCATTCCTCACGTAGCATAGACCAAGGTAACTTATCAAAAGCATTCCATCAAGCATTCAAGTGAGAAAAACATCCTTATTTTCTCCTATTTCCATATAAATCATAGGGAAAACACATCTATAGGTCTAAAGTATTAAAGGATTATCCCAAGATCTATATTTTATAATTTAAAAAATAGGTCATTATTGTAATTATTTAACACACATTTCAAGATTAACATACAAGCAAACACATACATGATATATACATAACTCTAAGACCCTCTTGAGAGTATTAAATATGTAGGTAGAACTCATTAATAGAGGGGTGTTTAGGGAAACTTAAAATTTTATTCCCACTAACCTCATTTTCCCACATCTAATATGAAGATGAAAAACTAGGGTTTGATCATTTTCAAGGAGTGACAGTCCATGACCTAGATTTGAATGCACTAGATTGAAGGTGATGAAAAATCTAGAAATAACTAAGTGGTTTCATCCTAGTTTAGTAGTTATTTTATACTAGACACATTCATCTAATCTAGACACTAGCATTGATGTAATTATCCAAGGATAATGTAAGTGTTCATAGTTATAGATGTACTTAACCCAAAATTTGGTGACTATTCTAGAATACTCTTCCAATATGCTCCCTACATGTTCCAAATCTATATTTGTGTTAACATTATAACTAGATAAGTATATTTTTTTCATTATCATTTCAATATCTATCATAGATATACTTTCCATTTTTATCATATCTTAGCATAATAAATTTATTATATGTTTTATCTAAGTTTTATAATTAATTGGCTTTCTATAGATCTATTTTTCATCCTTGTGCTTATTTATTTATATATTTTTAACATTGTATACCAATAAAAGGATCTACATCCAATTTAGGGTTAAAAATTTGGTTAACCTAACCAATGATCTCAAAACACTATCTAGATTAGCATTTTCTATTCTCTAAAATAAAATTCTGATTCCTAATATTCCATAAAAAAACTACAGAAAAATTAGATTCCCTTTTCTATCAATATGTGCAATATGGATGCATCTATTACCCATTTTGGGTTCCAATTTAAATTTTTTATGGTGGTGTAATATGTAAATTTCTTGGTAAAATATATTATTAAAATAAATAAGATATAACAAGTTCCTTCTAAACCTAAACTCATGAAAAATGGTCTTATTGATAAATCAGGTGGCATGTATCCTAAGATTTCAATCTTCAAACTTCTAAAGCACTCTACTATATATAAGGATATCCTATATGGGGTATTTCATGATACCCAAGTACCAAGTGATATAACATTGGCTACTTTCATAGATATTATACAAAATATAACATGTAACACAAAAATTATAACCTTTGGTTATAAAGAGGTGTCCTTAAAGAATACCATTTATCGTAGCTTGTCTTATGTAACATAATTTCCTTATCACAATCAAGAAAACCAACATGAGCATATGATAAAAATACCAAAGACATATAATTAGGGTATGAATAAAATTTTCCTATTAGACTTGTTACAAAAGTCACCAACTTACAAGGTTATTTTTATGAAAACATTACATATGACAAATGTTGGCAAATTTTGGCCCACATACCAAGCTTATGCCTATATGGATGAGATAAACATAATTTTGGATGGAATGAGTGGTCCAAAGATCACATACATCTTGAAAATATTTTGAAACACTTTAAGTAAAATTAAAGTTTAGTTTGTCAATATTTGAGAAAGCAAGTTCTCATGGTGATCATGACCTTCATGAACATAAATTAGGTTTCATAGATATCAAAAACTCATTTTGAGCCTTGAAAGTTATTTCACAAGCATAGAAGATCCAAACCATCATCAAAACATCACATAGAAATAAATAGGTTAATTTGATTGCATATTTAATAAATTCCCTTAGAAAGTCTCTTAGGCTAAAATATCACATGGACATGAAGTTCTTCATGCCAAGATCATCTTCTATAAATTTGGTATCTTAATGAGCTTGTTATCTCAAGATATAAGACTTTAAATTTAGATTTGTAGAGTGAAAATGTGTGTGTAGGCATCAAGTTAAAGTTACAAAAAATTGATATTTGAATTCAAATGATCCTAGGATGAATGCACAACTAACAAGTGTCAAGATCATGGGAGCTCAAATCAAGATCCAATGGTGTGTATCAACTGACAAGGCTAGTGGGTCTCAAATATCTAATGGAGTGCATTTGATCATGCATCAATTATCAATGGTGAGCATCAAGTTAAAAGGTCAGCTTTAACACATCGATGACAAGTGTTAATATCTTGGGTAACTAAATAGAGATCTAATAGTGTGTGAAAAATCTAGTTGGTCTAAGTAGATTGATGGTGCATAATCAATCATACCAAAGTAAATCAATGGCAAGTGAGAGGTAAAATAGTTAACAAATCTTTAAAATGAATGAGAATATGCCAAGCGCCATGACCACAATAGTTATTAGGTAAGTCAATTATATGAATTTGAACTATGCAAAGGGATATATATGATGTGTATGAGGTCAAGGAGTTAAAAGAGATGATAGTAGGATCTTGATAATGAATGAATAGCTGATAGATGGTACAATTTAAGAAGGCTCAAATCAAGATTAATGATTGATGTCAAAAGTCAAAAGCTAGGTATTTCAAATGGAGAATGAATTAAAATAAGATTTAAAAAGAAGAAATGTTTCAAAGGGCATATATCACCATTAGAGCTCAATCAATCATCCATAAAGTAGATGTAGTAATAGTTAAGATGGTTATGAGGAAGTCTTGTTATCATTAAAGCACAATCTCACCTCTTGTTTAAATATTTAGAACTTACAAGGCCCATTTTCTAGGATCATAGTATTATTTTGGGAATGTGATCATTGCTCTTTACAGAATATTTATGTAGATAATGAGTTTTTAGCTTCCATAAATGCTTAAAGGCAAATAATACATTTATTTTAAATTAATATAAATCAAGAACAAATCTATGTGGCCTGTAGGATTTTCATTGATTGGATAATTATAGGAAAACCAATAAATGAGATTAGTTTTCATCTATAGTAGACCTATGTTTAGATATTTAAATGGGGAAGATATGTGATTATGAATGAGTGTCTCATATTATAATATAGTCATAGCCTTGATAAATAGGTACCTACCACTACTCAAAGTAGACATAGCATGTCTCTATTAGGCCCAAGGATATAAAAACTTTGTCTTTATAGTGAAAGCAAGTGGAAGGTGGCATGGAAGATTAAAGCAAAGAGATATGGCAGTTAGAGAAATAATTTGAGCATTCAATGTTGTTCAAATCTTATGGATATCTCTTCCTTGATAAGATCATGAATCATCAACTTCAGAAAACTCTTGTCCTATAGTGTGTTTTTCAATCAATAAAATGATTTATAGGCTATTAGGACAAAATAAATATTTCTTGTCAATAGAGAAGTGGAGTTGATATGATGAAAAGGTGGTGGTATCTCATTGATTGTTCTTGGTTAATGTATTCCCTCATCTCTCTTCTCCCTTTCTCTATATTACCCATTATTTCTCATTTGTAAAAGGATTCTCATTTTTAGGAGTATCAGAGTACTCTATGAGATATTTAAAAATATGTTCTTCTTGATTAGGCTTAATCCTATTAAGCATTTGTAATAAATTCTTCTTGATGCAATAATAGACATTCTTTACCTATCTATTACCTTGGATTAGTGTTTAGTGAGTTGTGCATGATGACATTATGTGAAATAAAATCTTCCTCATCCATTATCCTCCTTTTTGACCTAATTTAGGTTGTTTTCAAGCTATTGTAGGTCTGGATTAGTGTTCTAACTATACCTAGTCCATGAAACACTTATGCAATTAGTTGTTCTATAAGATTGTGTGAGCTAGAATTACCTTGTGTAGATCTAGTGTGGGTTCAATATTATGGGAGTTTCCCATTTTTACTTGGTGCATCAACTTGTTATGTTTATTAGGATCCCTTTCCCCCTTTTTGACCATTTTCCCTATAGTATAATTAGTTTATGTCATTCATTAGAAGGAAGCCAACCTACTCCAAAGGTTTAGCCCCACCATAGGTGAACCACAATTTGGGGTTGTTCCTATAGTGTAGCTCAATTAGATAGATTCTAAATAACCTTCTCCAAAGGTGTATATTGATGTTATAACAATTTATAACACATCTAGTGGGACTTACTATGTTGTTCACTGGTGAAGAGTTTTAGTGTTCTCTTCATCCAATTAGCCTTTGGATGGAAGTGTTAAAACATTAATGACAACTCTGAGAATCTAGCAACTAGTTTAAGCAACCTAACTAAGTGCCTAATCATTATAATATAGTATGTATAATAAACCATATATTGGTTAGTATGATTATTCTTTACCTCAGCATCACACTTATCAGGCAAATAATGTTTATGTGTTCCCCCCAAGTGGCCCTCAAATAGCCTATAAGTGTTATCATGGCCTTTGTCCTCCTCCCACCCTTGCATATTTCCAAGTTTATCATCCTTTGCATTCAAATCAGCCTTATAATTCCCCTTGTCAAAATTAAGCTTATCTTGTTACATCCTTGTCAAGGGTCAAGAAAGCATTATCTATTTATATTGAGTTGATAAGGGAGATTTGTAGGGGTTTAGATTTTTATCTAACCATCCCTATCCATGTTATACAAAAGGAAAGGAGTTCTCTTCAGTTGGTCAAGAACAAATGGTTAGTTTGGGAGGGTGAACAATGCTCATCTTTTGAGAATGAGGACATAACAATGATGAGAAGCATGATCCAAAATGTAGACAATGTGTTGATATATTTTGAAGAGAAGTAGGCTCATTTGGATCAATTTTATGTGTCTTATCCCCTCTAATATATTTAAGATTAACCTTCAAGAGTTCCTAATTATCCCCCTAGTCAACCTTGTCAAAGTCCATCCTTATCAAAACTTAGAGAGGCAATACTAGACCAAGGTATAAAAATCATGAAAATAAATGAGGGGGTTAAAATTGGAAAATAATTCCTCATTCATTTCATGGATGGGATACAGATCTTCTTGAAATAGTTTTAGAACATGTGGGCATCCATTAAGGAAGCTGACTATCCACAAGATGAGAAGCAAGAATTTAAAAGGTGGGTATTATCCATTAAAAAAGTATTTGAGCAGTGGGTGAAAAATTATGTCAAACTTGATCCAAATAGTTTTCCCTCTCATACCCCTATGCCCATTCCCACTTAATATCATGAAGCTATGATATCATGGATCTTCTCTAACACATTCACCCCTAGATATGTCATGCCCTCAATTATGAGACCACCCTCTCCTATAACCATTTAAATGGAAGAAAAAGTGTCTATTCCATACTCATTTCCATAATGGAAATTATTTTAGAAGGGAATAAGAAAGGAGGAATTGTTGGTTGTGGAGATCCATGAACTAGTTCAAGAGCAACCAAAGAAGCCATTAAAATTCCCTAGTTGTAAGGACATTCTCTTAAGATACAAGAAAGGTTAGATTATTCACCCTTCCAGCATATCCCTCTTGGAGAAAGAACCTATTTTATAAAGGATAGAGGAGGAAATTGCAGTCATAAGTGAGCCACAAGAGGACAATGCAAGTGTCTATGAAGAGGAAATCATGATAGGCATCCCAGTTCATAGGGAGGAACATGTTTTAGCTTTCAATTTGTAGGAGCTTGATGAGAAGCAAGAGGAAAACCTTCATGAACCTATTATGGAGGTCAAGGGTAACTCAAGTAATTTAGAAGATCAATGGTAGAATTTGTGATTAGATTTCTTGAGTGAAATGGAGTAGCTTAGTGTTGAAAACTTTCCTAAAGAGGAAAATCCTTAAGATGAACATGGGGTAGACCTTGACTGGACTACTGAAGGTCCATTATACATATATGAAGAGGATTAGAACTAGGTGATTGAGGTTGGTCCACTTCAAGATGAGGTATGAGTTTAGGATATCCCTAATATGTTGGAGTTAGAGGAAAGTAGATCAGACCTTAAGCAAGATAGGTATGATGTTTTAGACCTTGAATTGTCCATAAAGCTACCTTGTTCCAAAGCAAGGTAGTTTTCATCTTGGTTTATTACAAGTGAATGATACTCAATTTTTTCCATTTGACCTATGAGGGAGGTGCTTGTAAATTTTTGTATAATATTTCAAATTATAGATTAGATTTAATTCTTTCCTCTAAGTGCCTTTGTACACATTTGTCTAGTAGGTTAGCTATTTTTCTTTCTTCCAAGTGCTTGTATGCACTTACCTTTTTTTGTTTTGTTCTTGTTGTTATTTTTGCTTCAAGAGAGGGTTTTTAAGAAAGGGAAAAACTTACTCAATTTATATTAGCTTTTGACTCCATACCTAATGGATTAGACAAGGCAACTAGTCTGGGTTCTCAAGCATATCAAGTATGCTTCCTTGTGAGTTGCCAAATATGTTGGCCACTTTTGGACCACATACCAAGCTTCTCCCTGAATGGATAAGATAAACATAATTTTGGATTGAATGAGTTGTCCAAAGATCACACACAACTTGAAAAGCTTTTGAAACACTTTAAGTAAACTTCAAGTGTAATTTGTCAAAATTTGAGAAAGTAGGTTCTCATGGTGATCATGACCTTCATGGACATAAATCAGGTTTCACAGGTCTCAAAAACTCATTTTGAGCTTTGAAAGTTCTTGTATAAGCATAAAAGACTTAGACCATCATCAACACATCATGTAAAAAAAATGTGTCAATATGATTGCACATTTAATAAATGCACTTGTAAGGCCTCTTAGGCCAAAACATCATATGGACACAAATTTATTCATGCCAAGATCATCCTATACAAATTTGGTATCTTGATGAGATTTATATATCAAGATATAATCATTTAAATTTATACTTTTAGAGTGAAAAATTTGCATAGATGTCAAGTTAAAGATACAAAAAATAGCCATTTGAATTCAAATGATACTAGATGAACGTGTAGCTAACAAGTGTCAAGATCTAATGGTGTGAATCTACTAACAAGGCCAGTAGGTCCTAAAGATCTAATGGAGTGTATTTGATCATGCTTTAAAAATAAATGGTGAGCATCAATTCACAAGGTTAGTATAAATGCATCGATGACAAGTATCAATATATTAGGTAATTGAATAGAGATCTAATAATGCATGGTAACTGATAAAGCTAGTGGGTCCAAGTAGATCAATGTTGCATGATCAATCATACCAAATCATATTAAAATCAAGTGAGAGGTCAAATATTTAGTGGATATAAAAGATGAATGAGAAGCTACAAAGTGTCATGACCACAATAATTGTTAGGTAAATTAATGGTACATGTTCATGTTGTGTAGAGGGAGATATATGGTGTGCATGAGGTCAAGGAGTCAAAAGAGCTGACATCAAAATCTTAAGAATGAATGAAGAGTTGACAAATGGAATAATTTGAGAAGGCCTATATTAATATCGATATCAAAAGTTGAAAGTTAGGTACTTTAAATGGAGAGTGGATTTGACTAAGGTTAAAATAAAAGCAATGTTTCAAAGGGCATATATCACCATTAGAGCTTAGTCAAGAATATGTCAATAAGACACAATCATAGTTAGGATGGTTATGATGAAGTCATGTTTCCATTAAAACATAGTCTTGACCTTTGGTTTGAAGATTTAGAACTTAAAGGGCCCATTTTATAGGGTCATAATATTATTTCATGACTGTGATCATTGCTCTTTAAAGAAGATCTATGCAGATAATGAGTTCTCAGCTTCCATAAATGCTCAGAGGCAAAAAATAGGTTTATTTAAACCTAATAGAAATCAAGAAAAAAACTACATGGATTTTAGGCTTTTCATTGATAGGATAAGTATAGGAAAACTAATAAATGAGATTGGTTTTCATCTATAGTAGACCTATGTTTAGATATTGAAATGGGGTAGATATGTGATTATGAAGGTGTATCTCATCTTCTAATATAGTCACATCCTCAACAAATAAGTACCTACCACAACTCAAAGTATACATAATGTGAATCTATTAGGCTCAAGGATATATGAAATTTATCCTCATAGTGAAATCAAATGGATGGTGGCATGGAAGATCAAATTAAAGAGATTTGGTGGTTAGAAAATTAGTTGGAACATTCAATGTTGTTCAGATCTTAAGGATTTCTCTTCCTTGACAAGATCATTACTCATCATTTTTAGAAACATCTTATCCTTTAGTGTTTTACTAAATCAATGAAATGATTCGAAGGCTATTTGGATAAAATAAAGATTTATTGTTAATAGAGAATTGGTGTTGATTTGATGAAAAGGTGGTGGTAGTTCATTGATTGTTCTTGTTTAATGTGCCTCCTCCTCTCTCTTTTCCTTTTCTCTATATTACCCATTCTTTCTCATTTGTAAAAGGATTTTCATTTTTAGGAGTATTAGGGGACTCTCTAAGATATTTATAATTATGCTCATCTTGATTAGGCTAAACCCTATAAAGCATTTGTAAGAACTACCTCTTGATGAAATAATAGACTTTGTTTACCTATCTCTTGACTTGGATCAATGTTTAGTGAGTTGTGCATGATGGAATTATGTGAAGGAGAATATTCCTCATCCATTGTCATCTTTTCTAAACTTTTAAGGGTGTTTTCAAGCTATTTCAGATTTGGATTAGTGTTTTGCCTAAACCTAGTCCATGAAACAATCATGCAATCAAATAGTTTATGAGATTGTGTGAGATAGAATTATCTTGTGTAGATCTATTATGGGTTAAATCTTATGGGATTTTCCCTTTTTACTTGGTTCATCACCTTGTTATCTTTCTTAGGATCCCTTCCCTCTTTCTAACCCTTTTCCTTGTAGTAACATTAGTTTAGGTGATTCATCAAAAGGAAGGTGACCTTCTCCAAACGTTCCACCACACCATAGGTGACCCATCGCCTGGGTTTGTTCCCATAGTGTAGTTCAATTGGAGAGAACCTGAAGAACCCTCTCTAAGGGTGTAGATTAATGCTATAACAATAATATTTCCATGGAAAGTAGAATCCCCACATGTGGTCCTCATGTCAAATCCATCAAATGGACCAAAAATAATTTATCTTTTGAAAAGGGGGATCCACCATCCTAACTCAAGATAAATAGATACGTGCCACTCTATATCCAAGTGTATGTTTGTAATAAAATAATAAAATGATCTATTATGGATAATGATTCAAGGATGAACATTTGCAACATATATTTTCTCTCCTTAATTAGCATTGGACCTTCAGATTTAGAACCATCTAATATGAGCATCAATGGATTTGATGATATTTCATTATAATTATTGGGATAAATAACATTGAATATTATTGTGGGTCCCCATACATTACCTATATTATGCCAAATTATGCCAAATGATGAAAACTATAATATATCATTAGCATAACATTGGATACATGAAATGTATGTAGTTACTTATAATTTTCATACCTACTTAAAATTTAGTCATCAAGCATCTATTTACATATTCTAATGGATATTAATCCCTTTAAACATCATGCAATAGTCCAAAAAACAAGTTATCCTACACCATAACCTTATAAACCTAATTTTATCCTTTGATATTTTATCAAATATGGATACAAAGGATAAGGGTTGACAAAACATGAACATGGTATAGCTCAACCCATATATCATACAAATAATACAACATTGGCTGATACATTATTACAAAACCTAGGTAGATTGTTTATCTAAGACACAAAGGAGACATTTCTCACATTTAATCACGTCTCTCACTTCATTACTCTTATGTATTTTAGAGTGTCATATTATATATTTCCATTATCCTATAGAGGTTTATATGAATAAAAATATACCTAAATGATATGATGCATATGCTTATTATGATTATCACCAAGGACTAGGGCATTATATAAACAAATGTTTTACCTTTAAGAAAAGATCCAAGACCTCATCAATGATAAAAAAATCACATTTTATGATCCTAAAAAAGAATTTAGTTCATAACTTGGTGATTGACATAGAAAATAATTATAAATTCTTTGCAAAATCATTAAAAAAAGGATTAAGAACTACAAATGGCATACAATGAATAATAGGGGATTCAAATTAAAAAAATCAAATGGCATACAAGAAAATAGGATTTAATAATCACATTATTCATGGGTGGTGCTTATTTTTTTCATAGCCATATTGATCTCACACAAACAAAAAAAAATTCAATATAATAAGTTTTCAATAGGTTAGATTTGATATATAAGACTTTCAAGAAAGATCAATTGTAAAAAATAATTTGGCCACATAACAATACTAATTAATTGTGTTCCTAAATTAATTAAAAAAATAGTTTGGGTTATGTGTACCACATATCCATATGCATTTACATTTGGCACTCCTTGGTTATAACAAATGGAATCACAAATTGAACAAAATAAGCAAGGTATTTATTTTTATCTTAAATGTAAATTGATCAATATTCCAAATGATTTAATTACTTCTTAAAATGCACATGTAAAATGTATGGAGGAATATTATATGTACCATTTTGAATTATCCAACCATGATCCAGTCAATTAAATTGATTCAACATAAGGTTGTGAGCTCTCATAGATTCCAAAAATATACCAAAATCAAAAGCTTCAAAAATCCAAAGATATTTTAGTATCTACATATTCTGATTGATCTTTGGCATCTATGTATTAGTTATATGTTGATGGATAACATATCAATTACTTTTACATACACATGTTTCACACTTCTCTTTAAGTGTGATATAGGCATACACAAATATATGATTTATGAACTTATGGGTGTTGGGCCATCCCTCTACTCACATCACCAAGACATTAGGGCATCCACTTTATTTGATCATGATACTTATAGGTTATATCATTGTATGGTCACTTTAAATTATTGTGTCTGAGCTAATATGTACTTACACATGCCTTTATCCATGATTTTATATTTCATAGTATACTTGATTTGCTATGTTCTTGACATTTTTTACTAATACATTTTATCCATATGATACTATGATATGTTTATGCTAGTTGATTTTATTTTCATTTATGCACTTCCTTGAGTGACTTACCTTGCTAATGTTTTATTTTTTGAGAATTTGAATATAATCCATTATTTAAAGCCCCTATTCATTTATTTACTCATTTTTACATTTTAAATATGTCATTTATTATTTTATGTACATTTTAATAAGTCATTATTACCTTTGTATACATTGGACTAAATAATATCCATTTGATTATGTAGAATTTGAACTTGCTTCTTGTTTGTGATCTTCTTGGACCATTATATTTTGATTTGATTTTGAGAGCCCTTATGTGTGCTTGATATCTTCTTGATCTTGTATTATTAATATTCATAGATTACCATGATATTTATCATGTATATTATGCCTTGATGTGATCATATTATATTCACTTTAATTATACATTTACATAGACAGGTTCTCTTCTATGCTACATGGTTCATTCATTATTGTATGGTTATCTTATTATTTTGAGGTGAGGTAACTACTTGTTTCTATCTTCCCTTACCTCAAAGGGGGAATATCAGTGGGGGAATTTCTTATAGACATGGCTTCCACACATTCATATTTTAGATTCTATGGGGGCATGTCATATGGACATTGCTTCCACATGTTTAACATCTCTAGATTATATTGGGGGCATGCTTTTGAAACATGTTATCCACACTTACTCAATATTCAACATCTGTAAATTATAGTGGGGGCATAATTTGGAAGCATGTTATCCACACTTGCACAATTATTGAATTGTTCAAATCACATAATTATATGATTCAGATACACATGCCATAATTATATACATTGGTACCATTATTATACATAGTTTTAGCATGAGACATATCTAAGGTGTATATGATATGCAATATGTGCATAATACTATAAAATCAAATTAGTTTCAAATTCAAAACACTTTTAGGGGCTGTCATCACCCACTAGGTCAAAATTTTATAGACTATATTTGGCTAATATAATGTAGTAGTTGGTTCTTATTTTGATATGGTTGAGTTGATTAAATTACTCAATCTTACCAAGTTTTCAAGTTGGACTTGATTGTATCATCTAGCCTCACAAGTTTGATAGTGTGAGTTGACTTGGTTTACTCACACTCACCAAGATATAAGTATGATGGGGTTTCATGGTTGATCTAGTCTCAACTTCCAAGTGGTAATCCATTTTTTCTCCAAGGTTTAGGGCATGTTCCATCCAATATATATATATATATATATATCTCTTAGTCTCATTAGATATATACACTTTGTATATTTTATACTTTTCCTAACCTCATTTTTAGTGATTCATAATGACGCGTATTCAAATGAAATTTAAAAAAGTAAATACAATTAAATAGATACATAGGTTTACTCCTAAACCTTCCTCTCTTTCAATTTCAATCATTTTGACACTTTCAATTTTAGATTATATACAATTATTATATATTATAACATGTTTTTGGTTACAGGTCAGTCACTAATAAAATACTCAAGTTAGACTCAAAAAAATACAAGGTGTGTTATGCACACCTAGTTACACATTAATTTATTCTAAACTAGCATTTTCATTACTAGATTAAAGGGAGAGGGGGTGGGTTGATGTAAGAGCATCATCAAGAACTATGTATATTTTAACTTGTTTAGCTTAATAGGTCAATAAAAATATTTTGTAATAAATTGGTTTTTTGAGAGTGTGATAAATATTTAAGGAAACATTATGAATTTATTAGGTCATTAGGATGTAAAAATTTGGACTTTATTGCATGTTTATGATTTTCCTACCAAAACTAGGAAATTAAAAATTTTAAACTAGTTTTGGATGTTTTGAGTAGTTTTCTCACTCTCTACCAAGTGGTGAGGTCATATATGGTTATTTAAGGGTAATTTAAGTCATAAGGTATTTTATAAGGTTTTTCATAAATTTTTTAATTAATAATCAATCATGTAAACTCGAAATAAGAAGCATCCAATGCAGGAGAATGATAAGCTATAAGATTATGGAGAGATATTTGGTCTTGAAATAAGACAAAACTAATTATAGATAAATTAATTACAGGGATATAAAATAAAAAACATATAAACATTATTTAATAACATAATAAAATGAGAGATATATGAGTAAATAAGGATAGTGGAGGAAGTTGATTGCAGGTCTCTAGGTTTGGAGTAACTAATCTACAAGTTTACAGAGTTGTATGTTTTGGATGACATTTGAATAAATAAAAAATAATTTATGACCTTGATGAATTATAAAAACTTTTAATATGTTTATTTATATATTTTTTATTTTATTTTATCTCAATTTATGTTTTTATGGTGTTTATAAGGAGACAAAGGTCTGAAATCATAGTAGTTGCATGACACAGTCATAAGAAGTGTTAATTTTCCATCTTAGAAGTTGTTTTAAGGTTTGAATTTGATTTTATAGATTAAATTTAGTGTGTAAGGTCTCAAAAAAGTCTAAGTTATTCATAATAATTAATAAAATTTGATTGCATATGGTTAAAAAAGTTATATTTCAGGAAATAGGATACTAATTTGTAATAGTTAAGAAGAAAAGAGTGTTTTTCTTATCATTTTAAGTTGGTTCAAGCCTAAAAATAATTGTGATAGAATTATATATGTATGGAGAATCTAAAAAACATAATATTCCCATGAAAAGTAATTATATTTTAAATTTATTTTTTTGAATGCTCTTGGGTCTATGAAAGTCTACAAACCCTAGGTCAATATCTTGAGTCACTAAAAAGGAGATATTTTACAAATGAACCAATCAAAGTTAATGGATTTTGGTAAAATTGTGTATTAAAATTAAAATTAAAATATTGAAGTGGTTTTATATCAAAATAATCTCTAGAACAAGAGATATTTATGAATGTGTAATAACATACATGTAATTAGGCCTAAAATAGGGGTTTGAGGATCAAAATCCTCTATAACTTGAGTTTAATTACCAAAAAGGATTAAAATTTTATAATATGGTGTGTTGTGATACATGTGAAGTTTTAAAAATTACTACAAATTCTTTTTTCATAAATAGGAATAAATATTTTAGAACGTAAAATGTAGACAATATTTATGAATTACATAGAAACTCTATTTTATACACTTGAAAAACTCAGACCTTGGTTTTTCTTCTCAGTTCTAGACCTTTATTACTTTTTCAAGTCTCACATCTACTCTCTCTTGTGCTCCTTGTCCTATCTATTAGTTTGACTAAATTTATATTTATGACCCAATCCTTTTATCTTTCCAAAAATTCTTAAAACTTTCTTATCTTTCAATTCTACAATTTAAAGACCTGGACCTACTTTTTTTCTTCCCAAACACTTATGTTCCAGTCAGATGCCTATGTCAATGCAAGTGTCCAATGCCCTTAATCTATATAATTTACAAATGAAATGTATCCTAATGGTTCCTAAGTTATATTATGTGAGATATTATCCAAAATGATTGTTATAAATATAGGATCAATAATCATTCATTCCTCACCTAACACTAACCAAGGTAATTTATTAAAAGTATTCCATCAAGCATTTAAGGGAGAAAAGTTTTCTTATTTTATTATATTTACATATCAATCATAAGGACAAAAATAACACATGTCTAAAGTAATAAAGGAACTACCTAAGATCTATATTTTCCAAGTTAAAATATATGTCACTATTGTACTTATCACACATTTCATGATTCACACACAATTCAATATGTATGGGAGAATGACATAATTTTGATGCCCTCTTAAGAGTATTGGTTATATAGGTAGTGCTCATTAATATAGGGGTGTCTAAGGTAGCTCCACATTGTGTGCCCACTAACCCATTTTTCCCATAAATGATATGTAGGTGAAGAACTAGGGTTTGATAATTTGATAAGGAGTGATAGTAAATGACCTAGATTTGAATGTGTCAGAGTGAAGGTGAGGAAAAACCTAGAAGAATACAGGTGGTTAAATCCTATTTTAGTGGTTATTCCATATTGGACACCCACCTCCAATCCAACCACTAGGTGGTCACAACTATATAAGTCTAACACAAGTGTCTACTACTACAAAAACACTTAATCCAAGATTTAACATATATTCTAAAATACTCTTCCAATCTACTTCTTGCATGTTCTAGATACAAATATGTATTACATCAAAACCATATAAGTATCTTGTTTTCATTATCATTGCAATATCTAATATAAATGTACTTTCCATTTTTAACATATATTAGTATAATAAATTCAATATATGTTCTATCTATGTTTTACAATTAATTGACATGCTATATATATTTTTATCACCCTTGTGCTTAACTCATTTTTATATTATTACCCCTATCTACCCATAGAAGGGATCTACATCCAATTCAGGGTTAAACAATCATATGCCATAGCCTTGTTCCATGGCCTACCATACCTTGTCCTAGTCTTAGTGACAATGGGACTATAATTAAATAGATTTAAAAAATTGTTAAAGGTTCAAATTACCTTCAACCTCTATAAACATATGATAAATACAATCTAAAATAAATATGTCACAAGTTCTATTCATGGCTTGTCTCATTAGTGTCAAAACAAAATTATTATTGACCCATGAACAACTAGATTAATTTATCAATAACAAGTAAAAAAACCAAAAATAGTAAACAACAATAAGCACAATTGACCAAAAATTAAAGTGGATTACACATTATGTAGGGAAACATAGTACATGACAAGGATGAGAATAAAACAAAAAGGGCCATAGTTTAGGTTAATATTTTGTTTACATTACATCGTAAAGTATTCATGTATACCTTACTTTTACCATTAAACATCATGCTCCTCTTTCCAACCTAATTCATACCAAGGTAACACCTATAACCATATAAAGAGATATATCAATAGTATCTAGCCAATATAAATACATACATCAACTCAATTAAATATAACACTAAATTAAACCAATTTAATAAGTTTGAAACATCTCAATATATTGAAAAATGTAAAAAGTGTCCCAATTCATTATTAATCACAACATAAAAACTTAAATAATAATTTAAACCAGAATGTCATGTAGGTGTGGTCATGATATGATTTTTGATGGTATATATAACTAGCATGGCCATTCCTATACTATTGTTTCAACTTGCATTATGTGTCTTCTATTGCCAATTTCATACCACAATGTTCTATACTAATAACATCATACTTGACACCAAATATTATCTACTCTCCCACATATTACCTATTTCCAATTCCTAATGTATTGATATAGATTCTTATAAATAGTCTAGAATGCTAACTCAAAGCCTTGTGTAGCCCATGGCCACATCTTATGACTAGCCATATGATTGTTGTGAGATCTATACCCAACCTCATGTTGCCTTAACTATAGCTCTTGGTCAGCATAAGACCATGTAACCTAAACATAAGCTCCTAATGACCTAAACTAGCCCTTAGGTATCATATAATAAGAGGATTTGTGTTTAATCCTATAGGGTTGTCATATTGCCCTCCTAGGGAAATTTGGACCTAATTTCACTCCAGGTCTCATATCTCTTAATCCAGGAGGCCTAAGAGCTCTAGTTATTTTTATTGCATTTTTATTTTGATGCCCATATAATGAAGATAATTTTTTTTTCATTTTTAACATCTATTTTTTCTAAGATCACATATATTATATTGAAATACTATTGAATATTCCATTTAAGAACCTTCCCACACTCATATATTGAGATCCATTGGGAATTTTTGCATGAAGTTTTTTTAAATATGATATTTTTCAATAAAATTCTATTAACATTCTTATATATAAATTTTATTATATATAATTAAACATTTAACTCTCTTTTATTGTATTTTTATCTATTTTTGATATTGTAACTCACACAACAAAGTTATAACTCGTGAGAGATTTTTCTTCTTGTGTTTGTAACCAACAACTAGTTTTTATATTTTTAGGGAGCACTTTTTCATTTGGGAAAACATTGTAATATATGAAAACATTAAAAAAAATTCATCATTATGTTTAAACATAAATTTGATATGGATCCTAATATGGGGTACATAGGGTTAGGAGTATAGAAATTAATAAGCACAGAGGTGATAAATAGATATATAGTAGGTTGATTAATTGTAAAACTTAGATATAACATATACTAAATTTATTATGATGAGATATGATAAAAATAGAAAGTATAGCTATGGTATATATTGTAATGAAAAAGAAATAAGACACTTAGCTAGTTTTTTATGCTAATACAAATATAGATCTAGAACATGTAGGAAGTAAACTGGAAGAAAATTTTGGAATAGTCACTAAATTCTAGATTAAATGCTTTTATAGTGTCAATAAATTGCATGAGCTTAGAATAGTTTCATTGAATCTACTATATAGATAAAATATATGTGTTGAGTATGAAATACATATTAAAATTGGATGATTCTAGGTTCATCATCACCTTTTATTTAGTGTATTTAGATCTAGGTTATGGACTATCATTCCTTGTAAAATGATCAATATCCTAGTTTTTCATCTTCATAGTGACCTTGGTAAAAATGAGTTAGTAAGATCATGATGTCGATCTACCCAAAATATTTTTATCTAATTGAGCACTTACTACATATATAATACTTTTAATATGTCCTTAGATTTCTATAATTCTACCTTACATGTTGGCTTATGTGTGAATTAGGCAATGTGTGATAAATAAGTACAATACTGATCTAACTTGTAAGTTAAAAAATATAGCTCTTGGATTGATCCTTCAGTACATCAGACCTTAGATATTTCATCCCTATGAATGACATGGAAATAATATAAAATAAGGAATATTTTCTTAATTTAATGCTCTTTAATACTTTTTGGTATGAATGTTTGGTCTTTTTAGGTCTGTGATAGGTGAATTTAGAAAGAGGAGTGATCATGCATACATACCACTCTTATCAAGAGAATATATTTCATAATAGCAATTAGGTTGACCATTATGATATGTTTCATTTGTAAATGAGATAACTTTAGGGCACTGGATACTTATGTCAGAATAAGACACATGCGTCAACATAGGTGTTTATCTGGGATGAAAGTGCCTAGGGATCAAGGAAATAGGTGCAGGCTCAAAAATTATAAGGCATAAGATAAGTAGGTTTTAAGCACTATGGGAATGATTTAAGGCTTTGGTCATCAACATAATACTTCTCAGACTAAGATAGGCCAAAGGGCACATGATATAGTAGATGTGAGACTTATAGAAGTAGGAAAGGTCTATAAATAAGAGGAACAACCAAGTTATAAGTTTTCAAAGTGTACAATACTAAGGTGATATGTGATTCAAAAATATCATACACAATTTCCTCCTTTAATCTATAAATGAAATTACTAGTTTAAAGGAAATGGAATGTATATATGGGTGTGTATAACATGCCCTGCCTTTACTTAAGACCAACTTGAATGCTTTGTTGGAAACTAAAGTGAAACCAAGAGAATGTTACTATATATAATACATGTATATAATCTGAATTTTAAATCATTGAAATTATTTAAATTGAAATATAACAAGGTTTATGAATACACCTATGTATCGATGCAACTACCTTGTCTTTTAGCAATTTCATTTGAAAGATGTATCATTATGAATTAATAAAATTGAGATTAGGATAAATATAAGTCTAAAAAGTCCATATATATGAATTAATAAAATTGAGATTAGGATAAATATAAGTCTAAAATGGCATCTTAATGCTCACTTATCATAAATAAGTTCTTGATTCACCTAGGAGTAGTGTCATCTCTCCACACGACAACCTAACACTCATCCAAGGTGGGTTTATTTTTGTAAGGACTTTAAGTTATGCCATTGGTTAAAATAAAGGTACTCCACACATGATACTTGGATCAAATCTACCAAACTTAAAATATACCACGTGGCATCATCTTGAGAGATCATAGATGAACTATCTATTAGAATTGAACTCCATGGGTTACGTGTAAAAATCCCTCATCTTATGAGTAGGTCTATTCAAATCCAAGCTACCATACATCTTAGTATAATCCAATAGTTCATGAGATGATGTCACATGTCCCAAGTGCAATGTGAGAGCATTACAAGATTGACACATAGAAGCTCTCAAGCTGTCAGATTTAAGACTTGTGAGAGCCTTCTAAGATCAAAAAGTGTAAGAAACTAGACTACCAGATCTAAGACTTGATTGTGTTTAGTTGTTCATGGCCCCATCTAAGAGATAAAAATGTCCCTATAAAGGACATGTGCCATGCCTATACTATTCCCTACTAACAATTTAAAGGAATCCTCTAAGATCATACCAAAATGATACATGTCCTCATATGAGCCACATGTTTAATACACATTTATTGAGAGTTGTGAATAATGTCCCTAATAAAAATCAAAAGGTGTTGTGTGGTATGGAATAATGAGTCATCCACATAGAGCTACATCTAAAGCACCCTAGACCAATAAAAAAATGTCAAATGTCTAGATTTGATCTTACTAAGTAGATTAGTCGCATTTAAGCCTCGTGAATGCTTAGCTAGATCTAATGTGGCATGCCACATGTCAAGTGGTAGCTAGAAGTAATTGAGTGGAACTTAAGTCATTATTAGAATAAGTAAATGTATAAGTGGACACCAGACATAAAGATATGAGCACACACCACCCTCTAACCTTTTCAAAGAAATATTTTATTATTTTATGCACATGTGTACCCTCAAATAATCTTACCACCAATCCTAGATTTAATCCACTAGACAAATTTTAAAGGGCATGGCCATAGTACCATAAAGGAATTAAAAGCTTCACCCATCACCCCAAGTGGTGAATTTATTGTAAAATAGGCTTATTCACTATAAAATTATATTTCTTCACTTGTAAAATAGGTCAAAATATCTTTTTAACCCTACGTTGTTGAAATTTGCCCTTTAAGATCACTTGTATTAGATAAATATTATAGATTAATGAGAATTAATTTCACCTTCTTTCATTCTTCTAATGATCTATATGTTATTTATGTTTATTGATCCTTGTCTCTAGGTAATGTTTACCCCTCTCACCATTTTCCATTCCTAACACCTCCTTATTGAACTCAAAACTCACTTGCAAGTCATATCCTATGTGCATTCAAGTTTGTGTTGATATGTTTTATGGATCATTTTTTGTCCCTCTCAATTTCACACTACATTATTGTGCCTTTATGTAAAACACTTATGAATTTTGAGTGTCCTTGGTAGAATATATGTGGAGATATATTATTCTCAAAGGTTTATAGTGTGTTTATGATAGTAAGATCACTCACTCTATTTTGGGCACATTACCTCTCTTATTTTAATAATTTATTACATTCTCCCTCCACTTTTCCATTAAAATTTTAGGTTTAGGCTAGTGGTATATTTAACTTTCTAATATTTAGGCTTACGTACTAGTATTAAACTAGGTGCACTTAGAATAGAAGGAATCTAGCCTACTGTAGAGGTTCATCCCAAGGAGTGCAAGGGTCCCACATTTTAGGGACACTCCCATCATTGAAATGATAAAAATGATGCTCATTTACACAAATGAGTGATAATTATTTTATTCCTAGTGTCATATATTCTTATTCCCATACAAGTCCTTCATGCTCAGTGCCCTACCACAAAGCTCCACTGTGTTGTAGAACATTTATAGGTGCATGTTTTAAATGAAAATAATTTTTGACATGCCTAGTAGTACCAACATTTGAAGAAAGAACTAATGAATTGGTGTTATATTTAGCAAATAAGTATAGTAAACACTTATTAATAATACTTCATGACTCCAAATATATATAGTTTGTAAAAACCAACCCCTATCTACATGATAAAAGAGAAAAGATCATCTACAAGAGGCATTAATTTCCATTTTAATGAGATTACAATGCCATCTATAAGAAGGAGAGTTAGAGCATCTTTGTCCCCTATCAAAAAGAGTAGCACAAGATGGTCATCCCATAGATCACAGTCTACTCCTCTATTTGAAAGGTTTTCCATACCTAGAAGGGGCCTATAACTAATCACATTCATGGTTATACCAAGGAATCAAGTGTTTATGCCTTTCAATAGAGGAATCTCATTTTTTCTTGTGTAATATGATGACATTTCAGTGGTATCCCTCAAAATTTTGTCATATTTCATAGGCAAAAATTCAACTTCCCCCATGAAGTATATTCAAGATATCATGAATATCTACTCAATGCACCATGTCATTGAGGATAATGTCACATTCAGGATACTTACTTCCTCACTCAATGGAAAAGCCATAAAATGGTATTGAGGCTTGAGAAAAAACTCCATTCATAGATGGGATGATCTTGGTGAAGAGTTATGCAAATAGTTCAAATATTAGAGTGATCACTTGTCCCTGATGGAGCATCTCATGACATAAACTAAACCCTGCATGAGATGGTGGTTGAATTCAACTTCATATTTAAGAGGTTTTGGGATAGAATCCCACCTTTGTGTAAGCCAATCCAAACACTACATTTTTATATTTTCTAAAATCCCTTAATAGTGATATATATATATATATATATATATATATATATATATATATATATATATATATATATATGATGATGATGATGATGATGATTCAGTCTATGGGAGGTGTAGTCCTACCTGATGCCTATGAAGTTATGATACGCATAGATAATTATTTGATCAAAGTGAGTAATATCATACCTAGACACCCTATGTCCATATTTACATATCTAATTCTTAGACAAGCAACTACACAACCTATGCTATCACTTATTCCCACTATAATGAACGCACCTAATCCATCCACCATTTATCCAAATGAATTACATGAGGTAAAGACACTACTACAAAGTTTTATAAATGAGCTTATTTCTCTCAAAAGGTAGAAACCATAGTATCCTAGACCTCATCAACCCTTCACTCAAAAATATCTCACATATAATAAAACATCATATGCATAGAAGGTTGATGTTGCTAGCACCTATAGATGCTTTGTCATAGTAAAGAACAAACTAACACAAGATTCAGAATGGTGCTTCCCATGTAGCCAAATGTATAGTCAAGCTACATGGACAAATGCAATCATGAACTAGGTACTTATGGTACAAAGTTTACCTCAGCCATAATAACAAACAAGTAGCATAACTCTACATATGGGAGAATTCTAAGTGTCAACTCAACCATAGGATGGATCTACTTTCATCAATTAGTAAGAAGAGGAATTTAACTATGTAAATCAAGGTAGTGCACCTAGTAGAGGAAGCATTCTAGTTACTTTCAATATGAGAATCAAGAGGAGAACTATAGAGGAAGCCATACCAACTACAAAGCCCTTACCTTCCATGCACTAGATCACTCATGCAGGTGTGAAATATGAGTCACCCGTATAACCTTTGCACCTATAAAAGGCTATGTAAAAGGAAGGACCAAATCAAACTAGTGTGTTGACAGTAGAAGAGACCATTCCCTTAAAGCCACCACCAAAAATATCTTAGGTTCCCTTCAACATAGTAGAGAAGATGAAAAATTTGAACCTCAATGTAACTATGTGGGATGCATATACTATTCCATCTTAATGTAATTTGTTATAAGATGCATTAAAAGGTTTTTAGGAGTGTAAGGCACCCTAAATATCACCTACTACCTCTACAAGTCTATGACAACCAAAAATAGAAGTATATGTGTGCAATAGAAATAAACCACGTCCATTTTATGTCTCCTTAATCATTGACCAAAATTTGGTACATAACTACATGATCAATTCAGGCACAAGGAGCTTGATGATGCCTAAAAATATCATGAATATGATGGGAATTATGTATTACCTTATTTCAAAAGGAGTGGTCCAAATTGATGTCACAAAGGTTAAAGTTGTAAGGGTCATCAAAGATTTGAATCTTACACTACATGTATGACCAAGCATCTCCATTATGCAAGATATTGTATTCATTGACTTAGCTCCCTACTTCTCTATCTACCTTTCTTAAGACTTCTCAATGAAGATGGGTAGGTATTTATCTTTAGACTAGTTACATATATTACTAAGAACTAGAGATGGTATAAAAGTGACCATAAGGGTAGAGCCTATTTTTAAGAGCCATATTGAACCATACTCTCCTAGCACAATTAAACAAAATTTTTCAATGTTTGACCAAGAGGAGAATTTGATTCTCTATGAGGCCATGACACCATTAGAAGGGATCCTAGATGAACTACTAGATGAATGGGCACATGAACATTTTGAGTGTGGTCCATATGATAATGCATAGATAGGGCTAGGCACATATTATATCATGGATGAGTATTTCATGCTTCCTAAACTCATAAAGGTGTGCAAGAATCCTAAAGATACATGGAAATTATACTTTGATGGATCTTAAAGTAAGAACAGTGCAAGATCCAATGTCATGTTGGTCTTACCCCACAAGGATATTTACTTTCATGCCATTATAGTATAATTAGCTTGCATTAATAATGCTACCAAGTATGCGGTATTGATCCAAGGCCTTCAACTTGCATAGAATAAAGGAATCAAATAACTACAGGCATTAGGTGATAGTGAACTAGCTATCAACTAGGTTAGAGCACAAAGTATGAACAAGAATAGCTTGATGAGAGCCTACAAGCATAGAATGTGGTATATGATTGAAGGCTTTGATACATTCAACATCATTATTATACCAAGAGCACATAATGTTAATGTAGATAATCTTGCAATCATAGGTCCATAGTATGACATCCGATGAAACATAATGAAGGAGTCTGAATAGCTCATCAAACTCATGGTTAGACTAGTAGTTCCTAAGAATACAAAGAACTGGAATGTATTCTAGAGTGATGATAAAATAATCAAGTTTATATAGGATGAGGTAGAGTTTTACACCTTTAACTAGGCATAGTTACAAGCCCAATATGAAGATCAAGTCATCCAATTAAAGGGAAACAAGTTTCCAAAAGGGCTAGTCACCCTAGAAAGCATCTTCAATTTTGATGACCAATTCAAAGGAGAGAGATGTAGCATGACCATAAAGGAGGATATCTCTATACCCATACTCATTTCATAAGGGAAGAATTTAAATTCAATAGGGTATGTTTCCCACTAAAAATTGAGAGATTTATTCAACTCAATAAGAAATATGATGACATATTTTCATGGAGATATAAGGATCTTAGAGGATTTTACCTAGGCTTAGTGAAACACAAAATCGAGCTCCATCCTGATGTGCAACCCATGCACCAAAATTAAACACCTATCAATCCAAAGATAGATATATTATTATGCAAAAATATCTCAAATATCATTGAGGCTAGTATAATACTTCTGATAAAACACTCCTCATGGGCCTCTAACATGGTACCAGTGTAGAAAAAGAGTGGGTAGATACATCTCTATGTGGACTTTAGGAACCTAAACAAGGATTATCTCAAAGACCACTACCCTCTCCCACCAATGGAGAAAATCTTACAAGCAGTCACAGGCACAAAAATATTCTTACTATTTGATGGTTTTTTAGGCTATAACCAAATCCTCATGCAGGAATGCAATCATTAAAAAAATACATTCATCACTAATTGGGGAAACTTTGAATACCATCCATGAAATTTGGTTTTAAAAATGTAAGCACACCCTTCTAGAGATCTATGGATAAGTCCTTTAACTAACTTATCAACAAAATCATCTTGGTATACCTTGATGATATAACTATTTTATCCAGGCATGTAGAAGATCATTTATGCCATTTAGAGTGAGTCTTTCAAATGTGTCAAGAGTTTGGAATATATTTGAACCCTAAAAAATACATCTTCATAGTTCATGAAGGTACACTCTTAAGACATATTATTTCTAAGGAGGGACTAGTAATTAATCTAGAGTGAGTCAAGGTGATCTTATCTCTTCCTATTCGAAACCACAAGAAAATTCTCCCAAACTTCTTAAGAATAATAAAAAAATTTAGAAGATTTGTGTTTGGTTTTCCCATACTAACCAAGCCCCTCATTGTGATGCTAAAGAATAATGTTGTGTTCAGTTGGACTCATGAGGGAAAGGATAGTTTTGAGGCCATCAAGTGTGCCATTACATAGGATCCCACTCTGATCAATCCTAAGTATAGCAAGTATTTCATCCTTTATGCATTCAGTGGGATTGAAGGCATCTTAGCTATACTTATGTAATAAAATAATGATCAATTGGAGAAACCAATTACTTTCTTTAGCCAGGTGCTAAAGTATTATGAGTTTCACTATAGCTTTATAGAGAGTTATACCTTCATTATTATGAGAGAACTCAAGAAACTTAGATATATTCTCTCCAAAAATATAATTTATCTTTTGGTAGAACACATGAGCATCAAATAGTTTCTATTCAAAAAGTACATCAATGATAAAAGGGCTCACTGGATCACAAAGGTGATGGAATATGATGTAAACATCTAGGTCACCAAACTAGTGCAAGGAAAGGGACTCTATGAGAAATTGGCCAAAGTGTAGAATAATAAGATGGTGCATTCTTAGTGTCACATGAGGTAGAGAACAAAAAAATAGAAGCCTTGATTGACAAGGTGCAGGATATGAGAGCCTTCTTTCAACACAACATATATCCTCTTTGGCATTGATAAATCTAAGTGCAAGCATTTCAAGTTACATTATATTCTATATGTTCTTATAGAAGGTGCAATTTTTTGGAATTATCTCAATGGAATTCTATTGAGGTGAATAAAATTAGAGAAAACAATAAAAATTATTCAATAATTACATGACAACCCTATAGGAGGCCATTATTTTCCTAAGACCACTGCTATGAGAATTATGCAAACTAGCTACTATTGTCCAACTTTGTTCAAAGATATGCATGAATATGTATGAAACTTAAAGAAATGAACCTTATTTATAGGAAAACAAAGGATATTAGCCTTACCACTATGCCTAATTCATGTTGATCAACCCTTCACATAATGGGGCCTCAACTTCATAGGCATGATTAACCCACCATCAATTAATGGGCATAGATAGATTCTCATAGCCATAGACTATTTCACAAGGTGGATAAAAGAATTCATGCTTAAAGAGGATAATGAGACATCCATCATCAACTTCTACAAAGGCATTATAATGATATTTTGTCATCCCTACCACCATTTTCTCTGATAATACACTAGTCTTCCTTGGAACCAGGATCAATGAATGGACCATCAAGTACAATATCTATCTGAGCACTTCATCAAATTATTACCCTCATGGTAATGGTCTAGTCTAGTCCACAAACAAGAATCTAATCCACATCATAAAATGGAATTTAGAAGATAACCAATGAGCTTGGCATATGAAGCTCAAAACTACCCTTTGGATTGATTGAATAACACCCAATAAAGTGTTGGTAAATTTTCCCTTCATGCTAGTTTATGGAAGGGAGGACAAATTTATTACATCCCTCAAGTTACCTTTATTATAACTCATGCATTAGTTAGAGTTTCTTGAGAATTATCCCCTCATAGTAAGATTAGCCAATCTAATGGATCTTGAAGAAACTAGAGCGTAAGTTACATGCACCATGGAGCTCTAATAGGCACAAACCAAGAGGGTTTTTGACAAGAGCGCCACTAATAAGATTTTCCAAGAAAAAAATTATTGCTCAAATGGGATGTAGATAGAGTAAAATATATAACACATACTAATTTCTATGTAATATGAAGCAAGCCATATAGCATAACCAGTTATAATAAATCTAATGCCTTCTAACTTACCAAATTAAATGGGGAGGAGCTTCCTATCCTAATCAATGGGATTCATCTCAATCACTATCTCCATTGACCCTTGTATATTTGTAAATAAGTAGATTAGATGTTTTTAATTTCCCTAAGTTCCTTGTGCACCTAGTTTTAAAGTAGTTTCAATTCCCTTAAGTGCTTGCACATAGTGTTTATCTTAACTTATGTCTTTTCCCTCTAAGTGCCTTTGACATAGTTCTTGTTTTTCCAAGTGAAGTCTCAATCCATTCAAAAGTTGAAGGTATAAAACTAGCACATTCACAACTTAAAAGACTAGAAGCTCCACATACTTCATGCCCAATGGTTTTCTCAAAGGCTACTAAACTCTTTCTTAGCAGGAAAGTGGCCTATAGAGGTCACCAGAAGTGTTGAATTTCTAAGTCATCCCCAATCATTTTTTAGGCTTTCCAAGTCCCTAAAAAAGATTTATGCACTTACAAGGACCTAGGCACTTCGAATAAGATGTGTGCAAGTGTTCCCCACCCATTTTTGGTCCTAAAAAACATAGACATAAGTTTGAATAATAATAATATGATAGTTCACACCTATGAGGAGCTCTCAATGTGTACATATGCACAAGATCCTTTGCTACATGATTTAAGTGGTGCATAGGTTCAAGGATGCAAAGTCTTAGGTTTTAAAAAGACAAGTAGAAGAAGTGCATAGGGAAACAATTATCTATCATGAAGGGTGTGCCTAAGACATTTAGTCTTTGTTAGTTGTTTTAGCCTCCTCTTTTTCCTCATGTTATCCTTCTTCAATTTTGGCTAAGTTTTAGCTTCCTTTCACTACTAACACATGACATCCTAGTGCTCACTTATCATGAATAAGTTCTCAATTTACCTAGGAGTAGCACCATCTCTTCATGTGGTGATCTAACACTCATCCAAGGCAAGTTTATTTATATTAGGACTTCAAAATATGACATTAGTTAAAAGAAAGGTGTTCTGCACATGAAACTTGGAATAAATCTATCAGACCCAAAAGATACCATGTGGCATCATCTTGAGAGGTCATAGATGAACTAGCCATTAGAATTCAAATCCATGTGTTACACGTAAAAATAACTCATCTTATGAGAAGGTCTATTTAAATCCAAGCCACCATGATTACAAGTATGATATAATATTCCATGAGATGATGTTTCATATCACAAGTGAAATGTGAGATCTTTCCAAAATCAACACATCGAAGCTCCTAAGATTTTGGCTCTAAGACTCATGAGAGCCTTTTAAGATTGATAAGTGTAAGTACCCAAACTATCAAATCTAATACTCAATGGTGTATAACTATAAATATCCCCTTTTGAGAGTGATAAGTGTCCTTCCAAAGGACACATGTCATGCTCATACTCCTAATAGATGACAATACAAAGGACTCCTTTGATATCCCACCAAGACAAGTTGTGTCCCCATCTGATCTACATGTTTAATATAAAGTTTTTGACCACTATAACTAAGATCCCTAAGATCAATCAAAAGTGTTACATAGTAGGGAACAATGATTCATCCACAGAGATACATCCATAGGGATTGAGACCAATTATAAAATGCCACATGTTTATATTTGATCTGATTAAGCAACTTAGTCACATTTAATCCCCACAAATTCCTAGCTAGGTTTGATGTGGCATGCCATGTGTGAAGAGGTAGTTAGAGGTATTTGAGTGAAACCTAAGGCATTATTAGAATAATTAAATACATAAATGGTCAATTGAAATTAGGATATGAGTACATGCCACCCTCTAACCTTGTTAGGGAAATATTATATTCTTCTATGCACACATGTGCCCTAATAGAATCTTACCACCAACTCTAGATTTGATCTATCAGATAAAATTCAAAGGGCATAACCATGACATTGCAAAGGAATTAAAAGCTACACCCATCATCCCAATTGGCACATTTATTGTAAAATAGGCTTATTCACTATAAAATCCTAGTTCTTCACTTGTAAAAGAGGTTGACATATTTTAACAACCCTACATTACTAAAATTTTCCCTCCATTAACACTTATATTTGCTAAATCTTGTAGATTAATGATAATTAAATTCACCTTATTTCATTATTATGATGATCTATGTGTTATTTGTGTTTTTTTATCTATGTATATGGGTAATGTTTACCCCTCTCACCATTATCCATTCCTAACACATCCTCATTAAACTCATAACTCACTTGTAGGTTGTGTCCTATGTGCATGTGGGTCTATGCTGATATTATTTATGGATCATTTTTTATCCCTCTGAGTGTCACACTACATTCCCATGAATTTATGTGAAATACTTATGAATTTTTAGTGTCCTTGGAAGAATTTTGTGGAGATGTCTTGTTCTCAAAGGTTTTTAGTGTGTTTACAACAATAAGAGCACTCACTCTATTTTAGGTGCATCACCTCTTTTAATTTTATCATCTCTTACCTTCTCCCTCCCCTTTTCTCTCAAAATTTTAGGTTTAATATAGTGGTAGATTTACCTTTCCACTATTTATGCGTACACACTAGTATTAAAATAGGTGCACTTAGAATAGAAGGAATTTGGCCTACTTCAGAGGCTCATCCAAAGGATTGAAAAAATTCCCACATCTTGGGGAAATTCCCATTATTGTGATAATACAACTAATTCTTATGTGCACAACTGAGTGATAATACTTACATGTTAAATGCCATAGACTCTTACACCCTGTGCAAGGCCTTCACGCTTAGTGCCCCATCATAAATCTCCCTCACACCAAAGAACATCCATGTGTACACATTTAAAATGACGACATGAACACGTTATGTAACATATGCACATTAGATATGTCTCATGATGAATCTATGTATAACAATGGCACCAATTTATAAAATTCTACCATAAATGTATATCTGAATCATATAACTATGTGCTTTGGTCAATTCATAAATTTGAACAAGTGTGGGTGACATGTTACCATAACATTCCCACACTATATATGGAAAAATATGAAAACTAATATAAGTGCCAATGTGGAGGACATGTTTCCAAAACATGCCCCCACTATAATTTGGGCATGCTGCATATTGAGTAAAGGTGGAGAACATGTTTCTAAAATATGCCCCCACTAAATTTGAAAACTAGGAATGTGTATAAGAAATTCCTCTATCACATGAATCAAATTATTTACCCCTCATTTGAGATGAGGGAATAATATAAATTAGTAATTACCTCACCTCAAAAGGATAAGATAACCATATAACTATAAATAAACTATGTAGTATATAGGATAGCCTATCAATGTAAATGTATCATTGAAGTTCCATAATATGATCACATAAAGAACTAATATGCATGATGAATATCATGGTAAAAAATAGATAGTAACAATATAATATCAACAAGAAACCAAACACACACACAAGAGCACTCAAAAGTAAGTCCACAAATAATGGTCTAAAGAGATAATAGAAAAAGGGCATGTTTAAATGCTACACAATGGAATATACATGCATTATTAAAATGCCTATAAATAAATAAATTACATATTCAAATTTCAACATACAACAAGCAATGTAATATCAAGTATAAAAAAATCAAACAAAGACATGAGGGTTGTAAACAATAGAGCATATTCAAATTCCCAAACAAACAAGATGATAACAGGAAAGACACTCAAGGGATTGCATAAATGAAATCATAAGTAACCAATATTAACATATCATAATATCCTTGTATATATGTAGGAAAAAATACTAAGTACATAGCATATCAAGTACACTGTAGAAGATATAAGCATGGATAAAGGCATGTATAAGTACATAAGCTCAAACATGATAATGCAAAAAAGACAATAGAATAATTTAAATTTTTTGTATTGTGATAAAATAAGTGGATTCCCCCAATTTACACATGACATGAGTAGAATAAATTCACAAAAATTGAAAGTGGATAGATCATGTATCTGTGTCTGCCCTTATCAAACTCAAAAGATGCATGAAACATATGTGTATATAGTAATTGTTTAGGTGCCCTAGATATCTAAATATGGTGTGTAGTATAAAATAATTTAATTTAATTAAATTTGAAATTTATTTGTAATTAATTAATCAATGTATGTAATGAAACCTGGTTAAAAATAATAAAGCTTGACTGTAATGATCAAGTGGTAATGGAAATACTAGTTTTACTTCTATCAATAATTTTAAAGTTTTTGTAAATGAATAAGGAACTATTCCATAATATGATTTTAACATTTTTAGTATGCCATTATTTTTATTTATGTGCACCTCATATGTTACTACCTTATACACATCCTAAGTTATATGGTTTACCTTTCCTTTATCTATATTTGGTTATATACTTTATGAAGATGGATTCAACCTATATTACTAGATCTTGTAGGTATAAATTAATCATGTGGTAAGGTATCAAGTGGAACAAAAAAATTTTTATCAATTCTTTATCTACCATATTGGTATTATGACTAATATCACCATTATCATAATCATTTATAATTGTGCGCTTTTTTTCAATATTAATCAATAAAATGAATCTCACATGGTTTAATTTTTGGTAGTTTTAGTATCATTGGTTCCTTTAGTAATTGTATACCATTTGGGATTTTTTAAACCCTTTTTAATGTTATTTTCTCTATTTATTTATTCTTTGTACCTATCTCCTACTTTAAATTATCTTTTGGTACCCATATTTGTTTTTATGGAAATTGTGCTTTAGGAGAGATATTCATAGTGTGAGTTATTTTCTTGGTTTATGTATCATTGATATGATAACCACTATTTTTATGACTTTGAATTTTGTTCTTCAATGGAAAAGAATAATCTATATGATGCCCATGTATTCTATGATATGAACAATACTATTTGGATATCCTTATAGGATATGGAGGAGATAATTTGATCACCTTGTTTTGAAGTATTTATCTTAGGATTTCACTTGGAATATTAGTATCCTTTTGGTCAATTTTTGAGTCAATTGTTCTGTATTTATTCTATTTTAGCTTTTCATTTAGATATGAAACATTTTTTCACAATATTGGTAGATGAGGATGCAAACACATGATTAACACTACCATGTTTTGAAATCTATAGAAGTGTAATATAATTTTGTAACTCTTTTATTAAATTTATCATAATAGTGATTTTATCTCTTAGGGATTCACAATCACAAACTCTAGGTACCTTATATTGAACATACATACAAGAACCACCTACCTTACCCATTGAAGGAGTGATAACATAGACCTAGTTAGAGGGATGGTAGATATTACCTTCCTTAGGTTTAGGACTAAGAAGAGGATCATTTGTATCCATTTTAAATGTTCTAAAAAAATGTATGAGAATAGGATAAAAAATACATAAAAATTATAAGGTGCAATCAACTATGATACAATAAAAATATAACAATTTCAGACTATTGGCTGAGTTTTTTGAAAATCTGAGATAGTTTTTTTTTTTTTTTCTTAAAGAAATGAGATGAAACTATAAAAATAGTGGAAAAGAAGCATATTGTATGACATGTTGGTATAAATTTACCCAAAATAGTAAAATTCTAAATTTTAAAAATTCATACAATATTTTGGCAAATAAAAAGAGGTTTTTGAGTATATTATCTTGAGTAAAAAATACCTATTAGGAATTTTAAAATGGCTCTTTTTGGAGGCCAAAATATTCCAATAAATTAAAAATCAACTTGAATGTATATACACACAAATCCCTTGTAACCAAAGAGTAAAATACTAGGGTAAAGTTTCAAATCTAAAAACACATCACAATAAGCTAAAACCCTAGGATGTTTGGAATTTCCAGGTTATTTTTTTTTTTGCATTCACATGAACAATGTTCACCAAAATTTTAACCCTAAATTGGATATGGATCCTAATATGGGGTAGATAAGGTTAATAATATAGAAATGAATAAGCACAAGGGTAATAAAAAGATTTATAGTAGGCTAGTTAATTGAAAAATGTAGATAGAACATATACTAAATTTATTATGCTGAGATATGCTAAAAATGGAAATTAAAACTATGCTAGATATTGTAATTACAAATAAATAAGATACTTAGTTGGCTCTAATGCTAATACATATTTGGACCCAGAACCAGTAGGATGCAGACTGGAATACTATTTTGGAACAATTTTCAAATTCTAAATTAAACGCCTTTGTATCCTCAGACACTTACATTAACCTAGGATAATTATGGTGATGCTACTATCTAGATTAGACATAGGTGTCTAGTACAAAATACCTTATAAACCTATATGTGACCACTTGGATGATTTTAAGTTTATCATCACCTTATATCTAGTACATTTAGATCTAGGTCATGAATTTTCACTACATGTTAAATGATAAAAACCCTAGTTATTCATATTTATAGTGGCCTTGGTAAAAATGGGTTAGTGGGCTCATGGTGTCAAGTTACCCCAAAGACCCCTCTGTTAATGAGCACTACCTATTGACCTTTTCAATCATCATTATTTCCATCATTGAATATGTTTATGTTCATAAGGTATTTTATCATAATTTTCATCCTTTCATTAGTGCCAATATGCTTAGTGAAGTTACATTGAGGTCATATTGAGAGTTTCCCTTAGTTTATGAGGCTAATTATAAAAATTAAGCATTTATTGTACCTTATGAATATGTTTTAAAAATATTTTTAAAAATTAAAGCTATTTTTAACAAAATAAAGGTTATTTTTTTTAAATATATCCCATGAATTTATGCCATAGATACTCTTATTTAAGTTTAATTCTTCATAACCACTTCTTGGTTGACCATATCAAGCTTTTAAAGCATGCCAAAGCATGGGTGAAAGAAATTAAATAAAAAATTGCAAATAAAATAAGGATGGCACATATTTTGAGGTTAGTAATAAGTTTCAAGTCTTAAATCAAGGACATTAATCTTACATGCATGCATATACAGTAGTTGTGAATATATTTAGGGGTCTAAACTCATATGCAAAGATGTATGGGTAGTTTTCATGCATTTCCAAAGGTAAAATATTAAATTTTTATTGGTTTGCAAGTTGGTAAAGGATTATTCATAGATTTATAAACTTAATGGATGTTTTTTTTTATACATTTTATAGTGATTAGAAACTCAAACTATGCTTGAATTATACTAAGATAGCTTAAATCTCTCTCAAAATTGATTTTCAAGCTTAAAATTGCCCCAAAACCAACATGATATCTTGGTGGAGATGTTTCATGGATCATAATGGTTTATGAGAGGATTTAATGTGGTGTTTTAATCTCATGTATTGGTGTTTATTATCAAAAATAAGGTTGTATCTTTATGAACAATAGTTAAGAAGCAAGATTGCTCCAAAACCCTATCAAGAGAACATGAACTTTAAAAATTTGATATTTTGAAGTGTTTTTAAGATTTATAAAGCATTATGAATTATTTTTATTCCATTTAAATATAAAAATACACCTTATACGAAGTTAAAATTATTAATATATGTTTTATATCCTAAAATGGACCAAGATGACAAGTATACATCAGAAATGAGCACCTACAAGCTTACAGACCTAAAAATTCATTTTTGGATGTATTTGATAACAAAAATGAACTTTAAATTATTTAAATATTAATAAGGGATCCATATATTCATTTAAAAAAATAATTTTGAGACCATTTATATATAATTTTTTTTACCAAACTAGCATGCTTGTTGCCCTTGGAGAACCTAGAAACACAAAAAGGAGAATAACTTGAGTTATAGTGATACAACACTTATGATATTTAAATTAAAGGTTTATTTTATTATTTAATACATTTTTGGTGTGTTATAATGTTTTTATTATACTTTAGGATGGATACAATTTAAAATTATAGGCTTGTGCATGCAAAAATGTTGAAAATTAGTTCTCAAGAAGCCCAAAAGTGCAAGAACTCAATTTTTATTGATCTAAATGAATTTAAAATTTTATGTAGGTGTTAAAAGGTTATATAAATTAAATAAATTTGTTTAAATCTTTGGAATCAAATAATTAATTAATTAAAGAAGAGATATCTCTTTCTCAAGAGCTTCTCAACCACTAATGGAGCTCACACCTACAAGTTTAAACTAAGTCATCATCAAGAGCCATGAATTAAATTATGAGATATCTATAAATAAATAATATCAAGTATATGTTACATTATGTAACTTTTCATTTAAGTTTTTCAATTCTTAAAGCATGCCCATAAAACTTTTAATACAAAATAAGAATGTGAACATGGTCAAAAAGTCATCAAATGAGGAGCTAAATTTGTGCATCATCAAGCCACTATAATAATTGACATGAAAAACAAGAAATAAATAGCCTAAAAAATATCATATATTCCTTATAAACCAAAATAAAATATAATAAGTCAAATCAAACAAGGACTTCTCAAAGTGGAGTTTCATCATGCAATATTGTAGGAGTTGGTTGAAGATAAAGTGGAGTTTCATCATGCAACTTGATATTAAATGAACTCAAGCATCCAAAAAGTAATTTCATACCCAATAATAAATGTTAGAATTAAAATAAAGTAACATTATGTTTTATAAATAAAAATATGTCAATTTAAAATTAACTTCATTTATGTTTCAGTTTTAAGCCTTAATAAGGAAGAAGATGTCAACTGAAGGTTAAGTTCAACCATGTTTCAATTTTAATATTTTATGAGGGTATGGATGACAAATTTTCATGATTTTTACATAATTAAAGACTCATTTCACTATATTTTATTTTTTTCAATTAATTTGATATATCTATTGTTGGTTGTGGCTCAATCCTACCAAATTCCAAAATTGTAAACACATTCTTGAACAATAAAGAATATGATTTTACCTTCTCATACTATAGTTATTATGTGTAATTGATGAATTTTTTATGTAATCTCATGATAATTACATAATATCCCTAATTTATGTAAAAGGTTTCATACCTTTATGGAAAAAACTTGATCTTGTGTAGGTTATAGTTTGTGTCTCTGAGAGTTTACACAATTCATAGTTGTGATGTATGTTATTTGAGCTTCCTAAGAGAAGTGGTCATCCTTATAAGTAATATTATAAGATAAATACTTTATAAAAAACACTTATTCCCAAAATTAATTGGTGAGTTTGGTATGTGTTAGGGCTCTTTGAGCTCATTTTGTGTGTGTCCAAGCAAGTTGAGGTATTCAATTTTAGTGCATGATCCCATAGTTAGTCATAGAAGTATAAAAATATCTCTCTTTTTTATTATAAATAAGTAGTTTAGGTGAGGATCAAGGTGATTCATCAAGGGAACTAGCCCTATCTAGAGGTTTAATTTTATTATAGGACACCCATAACCTAGAAGTGATTCCATTGTGTCAATTAGGTGAGAAAGCCTGAAGGCCTTCCTCAAGGGTGCAAGATCAATTTAACAATATTTTTTGGCACACAAAATGGGACCATATTTCAAAATATTTTTAAATATTGGTTCTATTTTTAACAATTTTTAGTAGAGACATTAATCAAGTACTCAACATCTGGTGACTCCAAGTTCTATAGAGCTAGTTTAAGCAATCCATGTTCCTAAAGAACATCAATTGGTATGTATTTCAATCTTCAATTTTTTGAAAATGCATATTTTTTACCTTTATATCCTTCATATAAAATTTAGAATATGTATGGCTTCACCTCAAGTATCCCTAAACCAGTATGATATGATTATTATCATGATATTTACCTCACTCCCACCCCTGCTCTTGTTTCTAATTAGCCTTGGTAAAGTCATGCTATTTCCAATTAACATGAAAAAAGTATGAAATAAATAAATATTGAATTTGAGAGACAATGCATGGAGATTTATAGGTAAAGGGAATACAATAGGCATCAATAAGATTTTGTATATTAGGCCTATATACATCAACAAGAGGTAGAATCATTAAAGAGATATAATGAGTTTATAGGAGAGAAAATAAAATATCTTCCCATAAGTACACAAATAATTGAATCCAAAATCCCAAGTTTAAAACAATAAAAATTCCCTAAACCTTCAAGTTAATCTACTTATTTCAAATTTTTAAGCTTTAGGACTCCCAATCCTATGAAAGATCATATGCTTGCGAAAAATCCACCCATTCTTACTCAATTCCCTCAAACTCCCCAACCAGGAAAATTTCTAAGTTTATTGAGCCCTCCATCAACCCCTATATTTGGAGTTTTTTATGAATATCAAGACATATTATAATGTGAGAGGTTTATTTTTGAGAGTAAATATAAGAATGAAGCATCCCTAACACAATTTTATTTCCCTCATTTAAAATAATTATTGAATAAAATTACTAATTCCAAATATCAAATTATTTTTAATGCCTCTTCAACCAAAAATTCCATTCAAGAGGAACCCATAATGACCTATATTCATATGCCACCAAATGGAACCTCTTTCCCTCCCACCATCTCCCTTTTTGAAGGAGAACCTATTATATGGAAGGTAAAAGAAGAGCATCTAGGTAAAGAGGAGAATTTATCAAGAGAGGATGATCAAGAGTTGTGTTGGTCAAATATGATTAAATTTGACATATAAGAAGATAATGTTGCAATACTTGAAGAGAAAAATAATATTACATTTAAAAGGGATCCTTAATAATTCTATAATGAAGATGTTTAAG
Source organism: Torreya grandis (assembly GCA_037957365.1). Lineage (NCBI taxonomy): Eukaryota > Viridiplantae > Streptophyta > Pinopsida > Cupressales > Taxaceae > Torreya > Torreya grandis. Next base: position 987,896 of record JARHVA010002533.1, on the reverse strand, counting down.
ATGATATGGTAATAACTAGTAATATTGTAGTACTGGTTTCACAAGGTAACAACCCTAGACATAAACTAAGAAAAGATACAAAAGAAGATGTATTGATTATTAGTGAAACTAAAAAAGCTATAAGTGAGGATAAAGAAGGTTTTTATGACTTATGGTAGTAGTACCTCAATTTGATTCAAGACTTTGAAAATCTTTTTAGACCTACATCTCCTTTTAAAGACATTGATAAAGTAGTTTTGAAGGTTGGAAAACATGCTCAAGAAGATGTTAATAAAAGTATATTTAAATAAGATCCTAATTAAAATAGGATGTAAAATTTATAACTTATATAAGATCTTGAAAAAATTTCAATAGTTGACAAGCAAAATGACATCTTTCAAAATGTCATATAAAGCTAAAAATAATGTTATAGTGATCTATTAGAGGCTAAAGTTGTAACTATTCCTACAAATATAAATGTAACTATTCCTATAAATCTAACATGAGGTGATAATTGAATCACAAGAATATTTTTTCTATATTAGAGATATGTTTACTTTAGTTGATTCACTTGGAGACAAGCCAAAGAAGTTGACAAGCTGGAAAGGAGCTAGTCCAACTAGAATGTAACTAAAATAGAAGCTTGTTCCTCATCTTTATCAACCACATGGAGAAGAATTGAGAGGTTTTTAATTTTATCTATGTGTATTTTGGTTATTGTATATATTAGTGTTATATTTTCACTTTCCTCCAAGTGTTGTTATGCACATGTTCGTATGGTAGTTGTAGTAGTTTTCAATCTCCTAAGTGTTCTTGCACAAGTATTGTTATCACTTTGAAGACTCATTATTAAGTTTAAATTCTTTATTAGGAAGGTATATTATTTTTTATCATGTTCATATCATATTTGGTGATGATTTTCAGGATTCCATGCCCAATGGACTTCTCAAGGTAGTTGGTCTTTTACTTAGCAGGCAAATTTTTTTATAGAGATCACCAAGAATATTGACATTTTCAGTCACCATTATTTAACTCATTGATTATCTTTAAGTCAATAAGGTATTTCATCATAATTATAATCCTTTAATTAGTTCCAATATTTTTAGTGAAGTTATATTGAGGCCATAGTGATATTTTCCCTTAGTCTATGAGGCTAATTGTAAAAATTAAGCATTTTAATATGTTTTAAGAATATTTTATATAATTTAAGGTATTTTTAAAAAAATTAAGGTTAGTTTTTTTTAATATCTCTCATTCATGTATGCCATATAGAGTCTTAGTTAAGTTTAAGTATTCATAACCACTTCTTGGTTTACCATCTCAAGCTTTTAAAAGCATGCCAAGGCATGGATGAAGGAAATTAAAGGAATAATTACAAATAAAATAGGGATGGTACATATGTTGAGGTGAGGAATAAGTTTTAAGACTTAAATAAATGATTTTAATATTCCATGCATTCATGTATAATAGTTATGAATATCTTTTGGTGCTCTAATTCATATGCAAAGATGTATGGGTAGTTTTCATGTATTTCTAAAGGTAAAATATTGGATTTTTATTGGTTACTAGGTGGGTAAAGTATTATTAAAGGATGTATAAAATTTATGGATGTTTATTAGACATTTTATAATGGTTATTAACTCAAAATATGATTAAATTATTCTAAGATAGCTCAAATATGTCTCAAAATTGATTTTCAAGCTTAAAATTGCCCCAAAACTAATGTGATATCTTGGTGGAGATGTTTAATGGATCATAATAGTTGATAATAAGGTTTAATAGGGTTGTGTAATATAGTTTAATTTTTTTTATTATCATAAATAATTTTGGATATTTTTGAATGATTGATAAGAAAGAATATTATAAATTTGATCTTTTGAAGTGTTTTTAAAAACATGAACTTTGTAAATTTGATGTTTTAAAGATTTATAAAGCATGATGAATGAGTTTTATGACCTATAAATTCTATAAATACACCTTATAACAATTTAAAATTATTAAAATATGTTTTATAGCTAGAAAATGGACCTAGATGATAAACCTATATGAGAAATGAGCACCTACAGATCTATAAACCTAAAAATGTGTTTTTGGAAGTTTTTCATTTTAAAATGAAATTTAAATTATTTGAATATTTATATGGGATACATATAATATTTTATAAAAATAATGAGATCTTTAGACCATGTATAGATCAAAATGTAAAAAAAATACTGAACAAACCCTGGGAGAACCTAGAAACACAAAAAAGGAGCATAACTTGAGCTCTATTCATCCAAAACCTATGAAATTTGAAATAAAAGTGGAGGTAAATATTTAATAACTTTTTTTTGGTGTTATATTTTATATAATATATCTTAAGAGAGATAAAATTTAAAATTATAGCATGTGCATGTAAAAATGTTTAAAACTAGCTCTCAAAAAGCTCAAAAGTGCAAGAACTCAAGTTTTTTTTAATCCAAATAAATTGAAAATTTGTATGTAGGTGATATAAGGTTATATAAATTAAATAAAATTATTTTAACCTTTTTAATCCATTCATGAAATAATTTAAGAGATTTATTTCTCTCAAGAGCTTCTCAAGCACTAATTGAGCTCACACCTACAAGTTTGAACTAATTCATCATAAAGAGTCATGAATGAAATTATGAGAAGCCTAAAATATATTATATTAGGTATATGTTTCATGATTTAATCTTTAATTTAATTTTTACAAGTATTGAATCATACCCATGGGAAAAATTTTAATGTAAAATAAGAATGTGAACATGGTGAAAAAGTAATCAAATTAGGATTTGAAATTGTGTATCATCAATGAAACACCATAATTAAAATGAAAAAAAAGACCTAAAAAACCTAGATAATATCATATATTTCCTCTACACAAAAATAAATGAGAATAATTCTAATAAAATAAGGACTTTTCAAAGTGGAGTTTCATCATGTAAGACTGTAAGAGTTGGTTGAAGATAAAGTGGAGTTTCATCATGCAAATTGATATTCAACAACATCAAGCATCCAAAAAGGACTTACATACCAACCTCACAAATTGGATAGTTTTAGATTAAGGTAAAAGCAAGTTTTGAAGGGGTCCCAAAACCCTATACAGAAACAAGAAAGAATAAACATTAACGCTCACCAGGTAAAACATACCTAAAACATACTACATAACAGCATCAAAACAGGTTTTTAGGGACCTAAAACCACCAAAATATACCTTTAGAAGCATGCAAATTTTGCTAAGACCTGAAACCTAAACAATACCAGGTTTAACAACTTGAACACCAGGTTTTATGAGGACCTGAAACCTCATAAAAAAACCTGCACCCAACTCCAAAATGAATAGAGCAGGCTCCCAGGTACGAACCAGCAACCCCAAGACCACAAAGTTGAAGGACTTGCTCAAAAACGTCGGCCATCAAAATGTTTCTTTACTAACCCGCCGACTGAAACCCACGATGCCAGGGACACCATTCACTTTTAGCGCCTCCACTATGAAGGCAGATCTGCCACACCCATCATTTTTCCTTGAGCAGGGCTCCACTGCAGCTTAGGTTTTCTCCATTTTATCCCTTAACAGTGTGCTATGACTCACACACAAACCACAGTGGAAACAGAGTTTCCCCCATCCAAACACTATTTAATTCACAATCCTAATCAAAATGGCCATCCACCTCAGGCTAGGAATCCACCCAAGGTTCCATCCGATACAGAGATTCAAACCTCAAAATAGAAACACGCAATAAATGATCACTCATTTCCATGCCGTGCCTAAACACCAAGACTCCCACCGTCCGCACCACTTGCGGACTGGGATCTGGTTGACAAAGTCTAGGATGCGGTCGTGGATGCTAGGGTTTTAGCATGACTACACCCACAACCACGCTCCCTCTTCCCTCAGCCCTCTGTGCGTGTGCATATCAATGGATTTACACAAATTAGATAGTTAACATCAATTAATGATACATTTTAGAATGAATAATATGTCAATTGAAATTTAACTTCAACTATGTTTTAGTTTTAAGCCTTAATGAAGAAGAAGATGTCAATTAAAGGTTAACTTCATCTATGTTTTAGTTTTAAGCCTTAATGAGGGAATGGATGCAAATATTTCATGATTTTACCCTTGTTAAAGTCTCATTTCACTATATTTACTTGTTTTTTTATGTAATTTGAGATACCTCTAGTTGGTTGTGGCTCAACCCTATAAAATTTTAGACTTGTAAACACCTTATTGAGCAATAAATAAATTGATTTTACTTTCTCATATGTTATTTATTATGTTAAATTTATGAGTTTTTAATGTAATATTATGATAATTATAACCTTTCCCTTATTTATGTCCAATTTTGTGCACATTTATTTAATAAACTTGATCTTTTTCAAGTTGTAGTTTGTGTTTCTAAGAGTTTATGCAATTCATAGTTGTGATGAATGAAATTTGAGATTCCTAAGATAAGTGGTCATACTTATAATTAATTTTTGAGGTGATTTGTGAGTTTTTTATGTTTGAGATATTTTTTTATCTCATTTTGTGTGTCCAGGCAAGTTTAGGTATTCAATTTTGGTCCATCACCCCATAGTTAGTCATAAAAGTATAGGAATATCTCTCTCTTTTCATAGTATATAATTAGTTTAGGTCAAGATCAAAGTGATTATTCAAGATAACCAGCCCTTTCTATAGGTTTAATTCTAGTATAAGACACCTAAATCCTATAAGTGATCCTATTGTGTCAATTGAGTGAGGAATCCTAAAGACATTCCTCAAGGGTGCAAGCTCAATTAAAAAACACTACCTATGTAGCCAATACTTTGAACAGGGTATAAAACTTATGTAGCTATACCATAAATATTGTATTATATGTGAATCATGAAATATATGATAAGAAAGTATAGTAGTGACACACCTTGTAACTTGTAAAATAAAGCTCTTATGTTGCTCCTTCAGTACTTTAGACATGTAGATGTGTTGTATCTATGCTTAATATGGAAATATGATAAAATAAGTAAGATTTGATTAATTTAATGTTCTTTGAATGCTATTTTATGTGAGTGATAGGTCTATTTAGGTCTATGATAGGTGAGTATATAATGAGTGATTGTGTATATATACCACTCATATTAGGATAAATTTTCACATAGTAACACGTAGGGAAATTATTAAGATACATTTCATTTGTAAATTAGATGATTTGAGGGCATTAGACACTTGTGTCAAAATAGGACACTTGAATCAACATAAATTTCTATCTAGGACATAAGTGTCTAGGGAACATGAAAATAAGTGTAGGATCAGAACTTGTAGAGGAATAATATATGTAGAGTTTAAGCTTTCTGGGCAAGATAGAAGGCTTGGGTCATTAACACAAGACTATCAAAATAAGTGATAGTCCAAGGGGCACAAGAGAAAGTAGAGTTAAAAATTATAAAATAAAGAAAGGTCTAGAATTGAGAGTAACATCCAAGGTCAGAGTTTGACAAGTCTATAATAGTGAGGTGCTATATAATTCATAAATGTCATCTACACATTATAAGTAGTTGGGTTTTTTTCTCATCTTGTGAGTGTGTTTCTATTTGAGGTTCATTATAAGGCATTTTTTTCCTTATTGTAATGACTTCATGAGAATAAATTTTCACCCTCACATAGACCAATAATATCCTAAATTTAGAAAATATTATCTTATTCTTTAATGTTTATGTACCACAAGAGGATATGGTTAAGATAGTTGAAGATAATGGGAAAATAAAAAACAAACCTCCTTATGTATCTCACTCATTTTTAGAAAATATACCCTAATTCAATCATCACAAGACATAATTAAACACTTAAAATATAGGATTTACATTATATATGTTCATTATTTTGATTCAGTTCCATAATGTGTCACATTACCTATTTCTAGATTTGTTATATATCCATTTAATGTGGTTTTAGATTATGACTTACCATATCTTGAGTTTAATTTTTAAAATGATATACTTTTTGTTACATCTATTTATATCCCCAATTTAAATCCACATGAATATATTCTTGGCTCATTTGAGAAGCACACCACTAGATTTAACTCATGTATAGTCTAATCAATGGGTCAATCTTGGGAGAGGTATTGCTAAACATGCATAGGGAATTATATTCCCATCCAACCTATTGATTAGATTATTAACCAAACCATTAGTTATTAATCATGTGTTTAATTTCCATTTGGACCACTTTGTGCAAGCTAAACTTTACTTTTTGATTGCTTCACTCTATGATGACATAGAGTGACATAATTTTTATTACACCTTCATATAGGAAACAAAGCTCTAAGATTATTTTTGTCAAGCACAAGAGTCCCAACACACTCTTAGGTTTATATGTTTCCTTTCATTTCACATTTCTAAAAATGTCACTGAATCACATTTAAACATATTCATCAACCATACAAGTTCATTTGAGATGGATTTTAGATTAGTTGTGGTGGAAATATCAATGCTCTTTGTGAGGATTTTACTAGCATAGTTCCTTCACCTTGAAGTTGCATCATCTACACACTTTTTATATTGTGTTTTAGTGATCATGTTTAACCCTTTTGCAATTAAGGGTTGGGTTAATATCATAATCAACTATGAATGGAGATATTCTAAAGCAAGCTAATTAAATAAAACATTATTTTGATAAATATACTAAATTTTAAAGTATGCTAATTCCAAATAATATTATGAAAGTAAAAATATGAAGGATAAGTAACACATATATTATGAAATGATGCAAAATTATATCTAAAGGCATAGGTGTGGAAGAAGATAGTTTGAATATCTACCTTGATTCATAAAATTCTATAAATTAGGTTTATGTCAGTTAGGAACTAGTGTTGGATTAAAGACATTAGAATAAAATTTATGTCCTTGTTTTAATACTTCTATCCATATTAAATTAAATATATTTTTATATAAAAATTAGTTTCATAGGTTAGGCTTACCTTGTAGGTTATCAATTTAGATCTATGCACAAGTTCCTAAAATTAGTATTTTGCTCAAAATCCTAGGTCTTCCAATTTAAGCATGTCACCTTTTAAAGTAGGGTTATTAGGATCAAGTGAAGTTGATTTGAACTAAAAATCCCCTCTATAAATGAGTGCTACTTACATATCCATATAATATAAGGAGGGACACAAATCAATGTAGTTGTCCCCCTTCTATGGGCTTGTGTGTCAAAAATTATGCAATAAGCTATATGCCAGTGCATCTAGTTATCTAGATTGTAACTTGAAAAATAATTCTCATGGTCTCCTATTTAAATTCTTAAAATCTATAAGAATAATGTTTCTATGACTAATTTGGAACTATGGAATAATATGGTAGTATAACTTAGTTGTGCAAAGTAATTTTTAGTAGTGTAGTGTGAGATTGAGAGGTATTTTATTGGTTCATCTAGATGGATAATGAATGACCCTTGATTTGTATTTATATTTCACATTTTGAAATAATAGCTTATAATAGTTAAATAAAAAATAGGCCAACCCATACATATTGATAGATTAAAAATTTGACCATTTAGAAGGTAGGGAAATTAGTGTAAGATTTGGACACTAACATCAACACTAATGTCATAATCTAGACACTAGTGTCATGAAAGGTAAAAATATGTTGAAGATATATAGCTATATGTGTAGGATGTAAATCAATTTTTGTGCATATTTTAGGCTACATGTAGTCTATGTCATTAGAATGTTAGGGTCATAATATAAGACAAGTAATTACCCATATTGAGATCGTGAGCAGAAGCCTTTGAATAGTAGAAAGCTCATATCTAAAGGGTTGATCCATTATTGGTATTTGTCAAGTGTACAAGACTAGTATGTCATATAAAATCAAATTTTAGTATCTACATTTACGACTTATTTAATCTAGTAATGTATAAAGATGAAATTACTATGTGAAAGGAAAGAAATGTGTACCTTGGTATGTAAAACATACCTTAATTTTTATTGAGCCCCATTTGAGATTGTCGTTTATGCATTACCTATAACCTAGATAATATTAAAATATAATAAGTGAATCTAATATGAAAATTGAATAATTAAAATGCTTTTATGTAAAGATAGTAGGGAAGAAATACACATGTGTGTCAATAAAACCACATTGACCCTTGGTACATTACTTTGATGATGATGATTTCTTATTGAATAATTAGAGATAGAGGTTCAAAAATAAACCTTAGATATGTGAAGTGTGGAAAAGGATGGTGATCATGCCTCAAATCTAGTGTAAGGGTGAGTTGTGCCAAGGACATTAAAAACACTAAATCTCACTTATACAACTCAAGTGTAAACATAATCTAGCCAATCTAGCCAAGGTTAAATGATGTAACCATCTCAACTTGAAAATAGGATTAGTTCCAAGGCTATTAAAGGTGATAATTATTGACCATGCTACTCAAAGGAGCTAACTATTATAGACACATAAAGATCAATTGGTACATCTTGAAAAGGTTGGTGCATCAATGTGTGGTGAAAAATGAATGAACCTTATTCATGTTCTATCATAAAATATATTTTAACTAATGTATAATATAAATAGGCATCTATGGTTTGGTACATTTTCATGTAATATGCACCTCTAATATGTCTCAAGCTAAATTATCTATCAAAATTTAACCTTTGCTCTGGAAATTGTATATGATATCTATCTCAAATTTGAAAAACTTTATCCCAAATTTGTGAAAAACAATGCCAAATGCATAATATTTTATCCCAAGTGTATATTTGGATCATGTAAATTTTATCAAATTATTCCAATTCTACCAATTTTATGTGTGTGGAATCATGTCTCTATAACACACCCCCACTAATATGACCCCTCTTTTGAGGTGAGGGGTATATAACCTAGTAGTCACCTTATCTCAAAATGATAATATAACCATGTCATATATATATATATATATATATATATATATATATATATCAAATAGTAAAACATATAATAGTGTCTTGTCTAAGTAGATTTATCAATAAAACTTGTAGTATCCAATCACAAGCCCTAAGATGCATGATAAATATCATGGTAATATCTAGGAGTAACAAGCACAAGTTCAACAAAAAATAAATCACACATGTAAGAGTGATATAAATTTTAAGGTATTATAGAATGTAAAACCTAGGTTTTTAAAGGGTATGAGTACTATAAATCAAGGAATATCTATGCAATAAATATAGCCACTGATTTGTACAAGAATTAACTTAATTTGATATTTATAAAAAAATAATGAATGACATAAATAAGTAATTATCTATAAACTAACTAATATAGATGATATAGAGGATAAAATATGGTGTGAAAGCTAATTTGAGTGTCAAAAAAGGTCTAAGTGTTGCAAACCCTCCTAAATAGTAGCATTATACCTTAACTAGTAGCATACTATGTTAGTCTCCTAATTTTAGTGCTAATGTCCTTTATGTAAAAACTATATAATCTTTTAGATGCTCTTAAGACTAAGTTTGATCTACTTGTACCTATGTGGATGATCCCTAATTCATTATCTATGCACTATTTTTAACTTATTTAGGAAAAAAGCCTATACCTCCATGTTTTTAGGGTATTCTAGTGGTATAAGTATCAAAAGTCTAATGTTCACTATGTAAGCTATACATCCTTAACACCCCACTATGTTGAGAGTTGCCTACATACAAATAATACGAGAAGGGATCAAGCCTGGTGTAGTTATCTTGCCTAGGTGCTTAGTGCAAGTGAAAGTGAATGCTAGTATGAGTATCAACTTGAGTGATTTCAATGAGGCTTAAGATTGAAAATCTATGTGTTCTAGGCTTGGGATGGATATAGATGACTCTATGTAGAACTAAGGCATAATATGGATCAATAACATTGATTTTGCACAACTTTATCTAAGATTGTTTATGTATTTTGCATATGATTTCCATATAGTGGATAAAGGGACAAAACCCATGTATTTATATTGATCTAGTGCTTGTGCAAACTGTGAATTAGTTATATACAAATTCTAGGTGTCTTAGGAATTTAAAATATATCTATTAGTGTTGAAATTTGGCAAAGGACATTAGCATTATACCTTGGTCACTAATGCAAAGAACTAGTGTCCAAAGTATAATGCTAATGTCTACATGGCAAAACCAGAGGCATTAGGGGCCTGAATCCCTAGGGGAGGGTTTAGGACTAATTTTGAGATATCTAGGGATGTGGAAGGCATGCATAAAATCTAGATAAGTGTAAAAGTAAGACATAATATAGGTATAATTATAATTGAGGGATGGGTGGTCTCAAGTGACATCCATTGTACTCAAGTGACATTTTATATGATTATATTTCCCCCCTTTATCCTAGGAATGAAACAAAGTGAAATAACTAAGATAAAGGAAAAATAAGCATACCTAGACTTACCTATGAGGTGAAGCCCATGAATATTTGATCTTCAAGTGAGAATCATGCTTCATTTCATATCCTAAAAATTAAATATGGATGAGTTGGTCCTTACTTAAGAGATATCAAAAGTAAGGACAAAAATAAATAAAGAGATAAGAGAGAGGAAAGGAATGAATACACCTCACTATGTACACAAACCAATCCAAAAACCTAGTGACATCATATGTGTGTGCATGTAGATAAATATCAAATGGTTAATATCTTAGACTAAGATGATGGATTGCTCAATCCCCATGTGTGGGTGGCTTAAGAACTCAATCCAATTTTGACTCCATCATTACCCACCCTTGCTTAATAGATCATACACTATGAATAACTTGGATTGGACTAATGGATTTTCCAACCCTCCTATGTAGGTGGTTTAATAACTCAAGTAAGCTATAACTCCATCATTACATACCTATGTGTAGTAGATACATTTATCATTAAAATTATTCATTATAAATAAAACTATACAATGTAACTGAAACTATGTAGGATGGCCTTGGGGCCATTTAGAAACTATAAAACTAAAAGAAGCCAAGGGGCCTTTATGGCACTCAAGAATGTAGATCAGGTACTATATAGAAATTCTAACCAATAAATGGAATAAGAAATGAATTTGGTGTGAACCTAGAGCAAATGGTGTCTAAATCATACCACATAGAGAATGAAATGGAGTTTGCCATTCCATTTGAGATGATCTGGTGCAAAATTAATCATGTGAAAATAATTTATCACATATATGTCCCTAATACTGATATATATGCTTATGGATTCTAGATTGAGATGTAGTAGTATGTGTCTCTGTTTATCTTAGACTGAAATGGGAGCGATCATGCTATGCATGATTCCCCTAATCTAAGAAAACTTGGTATGATTCTATTTAAAACCAAGCATAAACTAAATCAATTTGACAACACATATTAAAACTATGTAAATCTAGGTTATAATTACTATGTTCTTCTATCAAATATGGATTTTCCTATTTTTGGGCTACTAGATAGTAGTGTTGTACCTTACATAGTAGTACACTATGCGAGTGTCCTACTTTTAATTCTAGTGTCCTCTATGTTATTTTTATACCAAACTAACTATGATCTCTATTTGAATATTTTCCAATGTGTTTTCCTAATTATGGGATCTATAATTTTGTGTCTGCATGTTGAAAATTGTACTTTGAGTGATCTTAAATGGCCTGATATCTATGATAAAATCTTGTAAATTGCCCCTCTTTTTGAGGGGATTTGTACCTATACAATAACTATCCTCAAAATAAAAATATATGCATGATGTGTGTTAGACTAAGCATATATTATATCTATGTAATAAACCAATTTAATGTGTATACATGACATCCGAATGTAAGATAATTTGAGCATACGTTGGTAATGTATGATGTATTTTAGATATAACATTCACAAGGTTGTAAATATAGATATATCAATGTAAGAATGTGTATAAACTACATAAACTAAGAATAATCTTTGAAAATACCTAGGGGGAGGGGGAATTATGTCCATAGAGGCACACAAGGAGGAAGGGTTTGTGTATGAGGGCACCCATGGAATATAAAACTAAGTGTTAGTATAAAAATAAAGAGAAAAGTGTCATGGCCATGATACATACATGAAATCATACATACAACACACATGAATCATGAAAATTAGGCCAAGGGTCCATAATATAAGGGACATGGGCACATGATGCATGAAAATTTGACGGAAGATCAATAGTTCATGAGTGCTCGTACTAATAGATATATATGGTGTGAATCGAGACAAATAGTCAAATGTACAGAAGGCATGTAGAGTTGCCAAGTGGCACAATCATGGGACATCTAATCTAAGATCAATGGTAAGAGTTGAAATTTAGGCCAAGGGTCCATAATACAAGGGACATGCAAATGTGTTACTAAATTTGATAAATAAATACATGCAATTACATGTTTAAATGTCCACATATCTAAATAACAAGCAAGGTTGGACTAGATCCACATTTAAAGACATGTTTAAATGCCCACATACATAATCAAGAAGGCACACATAAGGACATGGGCACATGTCAAAATCATATACAAAATGAAAGGAAGTGGCATAGAGCCATAGAAAAATAGCATATTAAAATTCCCTTGAATAGATTTAGAAGTAAAAAGACACAATCAAATATAAACTAGGAAATATATAAATGAAAGTATGCATGAACATGTACAAATATGTATAGGAGAAACTAAGTACAAAATATGAGTCTATAGTATTAGTATCCAAAAAAAATATGAGTAGTATGGGATGATAAAAATAAAGATATAATCAATTCTAAATCTATAATACATAGTATATAAAGATGTAACTTTGCAAACTAGAATCTGTGTATGCGATGCCCCCAATGGGTGAATGTATTAATGATGAATCTATGTAGCTATATATCTACCTATAGTGGGTACATAGTATAAATTCTAAATATTTGTATATGAATTGAGTCTTTTAATAGTTTATTAACACTCTAAAATAATAAGTGAAGCATGTATGTATGATAAAATTGATTATACTAAAATATCTAGCAAATGTAGTACCTAACAAATATAAAGAATGTAAACATGGATATGAAAATAATATAAATTTTGTGTTTTTGATAAATATTTGAATGTTTTTGTATTTTTAACATATTATATTATTATTATTTTTTATTATTATATAATCTATATATAATAAATCATGAAAGTGAAATTATATACGAGTAAGGTAATAGAAACTATGTATATGTAGAGAGAAATATACTACCTGATGAATCTTACAAGAGACTCACAATAAATGTGGCATGTATCAAATAGAGGGATAGTGATAATTCATGATATGAAATGATGTATCTAATATCAAATATTTATATTCACTAAGTGATATAGATCTAAAAATGCCTATGGAATAGGGCTATGAATTTGAGAAGCTAACTAGACTAGCCTATGAACTCTAGGGATCTAAATCTATGAAGATGACTAAAATGGCTTGTGAAATTAGGGTGTTTAGGGACATATATATTAGAATAAGATATAAATAGAGTGTATATTCTAGTGGTGGATGTGCCTAATAAGTATATTGAACACTTGAAGTGCCTAATATCTCATTAGATGTATGTTTTGGAAATGGATTAAAAAATATTTTCAATATTTTCATTTCCATTTGTTGTGGTCTAGGTGCCACTATAGGAGTGATGAGATCAATGATATTATATTCTATCAAATATTGTATCTTATGTCTCAAAATAATGCATATGTTTTTAGTATGGCTTGGTGACTTGTGATAGTCACAAAATACATTAGAATCATATTTATTTGGAAGAGGCCTAGTTGTATCAACCTCTTTGTAGTCATATCAACCTATTTGATTTGAGGGAGATATATGACATTGAATTTCAAAAGCTATTGTAGAACCTATGATGGTGACTAAGGAAGAGTCATGAAAGGTCTCCTTAGAGGAAATAATAGGATCATGTGGGGAGGTGGCTCTAAAGCTGTATTAACTATCATTTTTGAATCATTCTTGTTCTCATTAGGATTTACCTTGTATGGGGGCTTATTGAAACTCTTAGCAGTTGAATATGATCTAGTTGTGTAATTTAATTTGCCCATGGAGAGAATCTTGAATTCCCATTATTTAACTATGTGATAAATATCTATGAATGATGGAAACTTATTGAATAGGATAGCTTCGTGCAATGCTAGTAAAAAACTCTGATTAAATATGTCTTGGAGTTATCTATTTGCCATGAGGCTAGTCATATTTGATATTATAGTTTTATATCACAAGACATATTCAGATATTGGCTCATTTGATTTTTTATTAGGTTATGTAACTTGAACATAAGAAACCTTATCACTGATATTGATTGAAAATTGTGCCAAAAATATATCTGCTAGTAGATTAAATGTTGTGATGGACTGATTAGGAAGATAATAGAACTTTCATAGTGCATAGTCCTTTAAAAAATGAGGGAACAAATTAGCAAGGAGATAATCATTAGAAACATGGTGCAAAAATTCTATATAAATCCTATATATGGTACTGTAGGTCACCCTTACCATCATACAAAGTAATCTTGGGTGCCACAAATGTGGATGGAAAAGGAGTTGCCACTATATGTTATGTTGAAGGTGTATATAAAAGAAAATGAGAATACACAGCATGAGGTGGCCTAGTATCACCCTAATGAAGATGTAACACCTTGGCCTATAGATCATGGATCTTATACATAAGGGATTATACATCTGGAGAGGAGGAACTAAACATAGAAGGTGTTTCCATTATTGAAGGTTATCGATTTAAAATAGGTTGTTGCATAATCCAATTTTCCCTCAAAATATATGCAATAATATTAGTATCTTGGGGGTTATAAGATTGAACATTATTGGATTTATAAATATCTTCATGGATAATATGGATAAGGTCATCTTGAATATTTAAATTTTTATAAATGAAATCTTTAAATTGTCTCTTATTGGTCTCATTGAATCAATTATTGAATTATACCATTATAGGTTTGATTTAGGAAAACAAATTTTTGTTTATTTTAAACCTTTTAAGAAATTTATTCTATTAAAGATTGCCAACATAAAATAATAAATCAGATCTAAGATTATAGAATTAAATTCTAAGCATAAAAAATAAAAGGATACAAACCCTAAGAGCATATAGGTCTATGTTTTGGGTAGTATTCAAAGTAAGTTGGGTTCACCAAATAATTTAAATTTGAAGGGATTATAGAATGTAAACCCTAGGTTGTTAAATTGATAAAGTAAAATAAATCAAGGTATAGATATGAAATAAATACAACCATTAATTTGTGAAATAATTGACCTATTCTAATATTTCTAAAAATAGCAATAAATGACATAAGTAAATACTTAGCTGGAAACTAACCGAGATAGAGATCTAGATGCTAAAAATTGGTTTAGAAGATGATTTGAGTGTTAAAAATAGGATTCAAGTGTTGAAAACCCTATTAGATAGTAGAAATATAACTTGGATAGTATCACACTATGTTAGTGTCCTTTTGTGTAGAAACTAGGTGCACCTCTAACTAAGTCTAATATGACTATACCTATGTGGATGATCCTTGATTCACTATCTATGTAATTTTTAGAATTGACTTAGAAATAAACCCTAGAAATTCATGTTGTTATGGTATTAAAGTGGTAATATATCAAAATTTTAATGTTAGTTAGGTAGGATAGACATCCTCAATATCCCACTTTGTTGATATTTTCCTACATACCAATATTCTGAGGAGGGATCAAACCCGATGTAGTTTTCTCATCTAAGTGCTTGGTGAAAGTGTAAGTGAATGTTAGTATGAGTGTTGGCTTGAGTGATTTTAATTAGGATTGATACTAAAAATTTATGTGTTCTAGGTATGGGATGGATGTAGATTCCTGTATGTAGAAGTAGGGTAGAATATGGTTCAATAATCTTGATTGTACATGACTTGTTCTAAGATTTTTTGTGTATTTTACATATGTTTTCCATTTAGTGGATAAAGGGATAAAATTCATGTAATTATACTAATTTAGTGCTTTCATAGAGTGTGAAATAGGTCTAATCTAACCCTATATGTCTTAGGAATTAAAAATATATCTGTTGGGGTTAGATTTTAGAAAATGACATTAATGATATACCTTGGACACTAGCATGGGGTGCTAGTGTCCAAATTATAGCACTAGTGTCTAGGTGGTAGAACCTAAGGCACTAGGGGCTTGGATCCTTAAGGGAGGGTCTGAGGCTAATTTTGATATGTCTAGGGTTATGCAAATCGTACATGAAAGTTGGATAAGTGTTAAAAGAGGATTTAATATAGGTCTAGGCCTAAACTAGGGATGGGTGGTCTCAAGTAACACTCATTAAGCTCAAGTGAAATTTTATATGACTACAAAGAAAAATAAATGTCATTAAAAATGGGTCTAAGGAGAACACAAATAAGGGATATTTTAAAATATTACACATTCAATGGGAGGATATGTTCAAATGTATGTTCACCAAAGAAATAACACTTAGTAACTATGGCCAACAAATAATGAACATATTCAAATGTTTCACAATAAAAACAAGGTATCAAATAATTACACTCAAGTAAACCATGTAATAATATGAACAAGTGAAACATAAGCAACCAACACAAGCATATCATATTATCCATTTATATATGTGTTAGTGAAATATATTATAACATAATATCTTATAAGATGTATGCATGAGTATATACATGTAAGTGTTAGTATATAATCTCAACATGATAATGTAAAGTGATCATAATATAATGTAACTTGTATTAATCATGATAAATATAGCATATGCCCCCAATATAGTGTGTCACATGGGTGGAGGAAAAGATACAAAATATATATGCTCATGTGCCATGTATCTAGTGTATACATATATCATAATCAAGTACACATGCAATATATGTGTGTATAGAAAGGAAATAATATGCTATCTACTAACATAAAATAAACAACATATAAGCAAAAGTTAAAAAACATGTGTATGCTAATTTTTTTTGTATTTTTGATTTATTTAAATTTATTTCTATATTATTTATTATTTAATTGTTTTTGAATTTTTGCATATTTTAGGGTGAAATAACTATTCCCAAAATTACTCACACTTTGGAGGTAAAGGATTTATTGGTGGACCTATTAAGTCCTTTATTTTCCAAATTTTTATACTAAATCATTGTTACTTATTTGATGTTTTTTGGTAGTTTGATGGATGAATCTATTATTATTGGTTTATGATTATATCCATCATGTGGAATATAGATCTCTTTATTTTCAAATTTAAAAAAGAGGCACATATTTTTAGTATCCATTTTTTCCATCATATTGGTCAACCAATACTACCAAAAATGTAAGGCCAAATGTTATTTTTGATTCCTTATCTAGATAGTGGTATTGATTACCTTTGGTACACATGTGATGGGTAATACAATATACCCAAGATATTATAAAAAGAGTGGAAAATGCTATAACTCATATATATCATGTCCTAACTATTATAAACCTTTAACATTAAAAATTATGTCCTAATTATTTATATCAATTATGAGATGTCTATAGTAATCCTCATCAATATTTATAGTAATAATTAGATCTTCTTATCATTAAAATTTTATAATATGATTTTTTGTAACTTTTGTTACTGAAAATTTTGAGATTAAAGGTCTTTTTTGTTGTTCTTGCATAATCTATATACATCCTTCATTTTTGTACTTTTGAATTTATTTCTACATTACAACACAATGATTTTTATTATGTCTTGTGATTCGATGATAATTGAAATATTATGATTCTTATATGCGTACTAGTATGCCTCATAACATGTACCTATTAGGAAGTAAAGATATCATATTTTTCTCAAGTAACATAAAAAGTATTATGTGTGGAAAATATTATATTATGATTTATAAATATTGTTGTGGTGATCTATGTGAGAATCCCACATTATTAAGATGTATAGTCAGATAAAATGAAAAATTTGGTAATTTGAGTGTGGTTAATGACACCCAATCCATAGGTCCATCTTACTTTCTCTCATGACCCTCATAGGCATGTTTTCACTGATTCTAAATCGTTGGTACCTCCTAGACTAACCCTTTCAGACCCATATTACTCTTTCTATGCTAAGTCCATCCCCCAAGTCCTATTAGCTATGGATAATAGCTCCCAAACTTGGACTACAGTACTAAAACTCAGGGTGTCCTATTTTTGGTGTTATTTTCCAAGTGTATTTTGGATTCTAGTGGTCATATTATTCTAAATCCTTATCCTAATTCATGTCAGTATAACATGAATTAATTTAACCCAAATCATTAAATCCCCTATAAAATACCATTCAAAGCCTATTTAGAAGGGTTGGCATTCAATTACAAGAGAGAAACAAGACTGCAAGTAAGACTACTTAATCACTTTTCCCTATTCTCTGCATATAACCATCCAATAGTATTTCAAGCTTATTTAAACCTTTACACAAAAAGTTTATCATTCCAAGTACACCCAATTTCACATTTACTTACATTTTCATCACACTATTTCAATAAACACCTAAATAAGAGAACTACATATAGCTTGATCTCTCCTCAAAGTATTGGTATGCAGGTATCACGCCCACACATGGGGTGTTAAGTGCATCCACTATATCTTTTATAGACTAACCCCTCCTCTCCTTTCTCCAAATTTTACATTCAAATTCAATCACAAAGATGACCTAGGGTATTGAATACTAAAGCTGGTACATAGTGAGCTCCATAGAGTTTTAGGCTTTGATATTTCATAGGTAAGGTCACATAGATTTGGTGCACAAAACCCAAAAAGCTTAGATCACCAAAATAATAGTGCTAAGATAAGACTACAACACCAAAATCTAAGGTGTCCCACTTTTGGCACTCCTATCCAATCAAGAAATGAACTCTAGATTCATATTTGTGATAGTCTCCCAAACTTGCACATAGATTTCTAGACCTTGTCTTAGTTAGAATAACACAAAATCATATAATTTTAATTTTCTCTCTCTTACTACTATTTTTTTAGAAAATCCCTAACTACAGTCAAATTTCACAAATTAGTAGTCTAATTATTGTACATTATTTATTAATTTTATCTACTTAGACCCATTTATTATTTAGGAATTAAACATCTAATTTTCCTAAAATAATCAATCATTTGTTGAACCTGACTTACTTTAAATTTTGCATAAAAATCCTAGAAACCCTAAGGTAAATTCCTAGCTAAATTTTCCCATTAATTTTTTATTGAATATTAAAATAAAAAAATCCTCTCAAATTTTAAAATTTTATAGTAATTTTTAAAATATATTTATTTCAAACCCTAGTTACATACACTAGGTCTGAGTAATTTTCCAACATTAATCTAATAATTTCCTAATTTTTTGCTTGCACATATAAATCAAAATTTCCTCTCAAATTTTAGTTTTTCTTTTATATTTTATAATAAATTTATTTCAAACCCTAGTTGCAACAACTAGATCCCAATAATTTTCCAATATTTTTTGTCATTTTCTAAATTTTTAGTTGCATATTAAAAATTAAAAAAAACACTTCAAATTTCAAAACTTAATAGTAATTTTCAAAAAAATAAAAAATCTCAAAGCCTAGTTGTATCTACTAGGTCCCATTAAATCAAACACTTTCCCATAAATTTTTGATTTTTTTCTTGAATTCTTAACTCAAAAATTCAAATTCAATTTCAAAATTCATAGTATTTTGCAAAAATATTTTTGAAAAATCCCTAGTTGCATGTACTAGCTCCTACTTTGCTTCTTGAGGTATCACCTTACATCCATACTCAAATTACAAAAATTTTGCTCATTTATTTATAAATTTTTCTTACATTTCTTTAAAATAATAAGGAAACCATAATGGGGCTTATCATGTACATGAATGATGAAGTCTATCATATGTTAGTACAAAGTTTCATTCTTTGCATTTCATGCCTATTTTTCATTATATGGGATGATGTTAACTAGATTAATCTTAAACATGTTAATATATCTCTTACATCAACTCCTTTGGATCCCCTACCACATATCGAGTTATGTTGCATGGTACACTTCACTCTTCCATAGGTCACTACCCATCACTAGAGATCTTAGTCGACACCTTTTGTCCTTCCACCTCCTTGACCTATCAATTATCTTATCTCTTATCCCATAACTACTACTAATCCTCTATAGATAGTAGATAATGTAGTTAGAGCTATTACTTGACATACCACTATGCCTCCTCCACTTACCTAGGGGCCCCATCACCCTGCTATTCCTACCCATCCTAGGCCCAACCCTCCCACATAAGCAAATTTGCACAAGGCATATGACATTATTAATCAGTTGAGAAACACTCCATCTAAGATTTCCATGTTATAACTACTTCAAAAGATAATATATTCAAGGACATTATTTATCAAGCACTCACTTAGACTTCTATGCCTATTGATTCAGACCTTTCTTATTTTACATCAGTGGTCAACACATTAAAAACTATAGAAGATATAATTTATTTTGATAGTAAATACATGCCTTCTCAGACAATTATTGATCAAAATTTTCCACTATTCATACAAGTTCAAGTCAAAACCAACACAGTCAAGAGAGTTCTTATTGATAGCGATTCTAGATTAAATATATGTAATATCACATTCTTATATGCCATGGTCATATACTTTGTCATCCATGAAAAAATCATATTTTAAAATCTAAGGGTTTGATGATATGCCTTGATAGACATTGGGTAATATTACTTTAGATATCATGGTGGGATCAAAAACCCTCTCTACATAGTTCCAGGTCATGCCAAGTCCTCTCCACTATAATATTTTACTTTAATGACCTTAGATACATACTATGGGGTCATTCCTTCTACTCTCCATCGATGTATTAAATTATTCCATGAGGGCTATCTATACACATGTTGAGCATACAACCAACCATTTAGATATTATCAAACTATAGAGTCATTTTAAACTATTTTGCTAGATACGACACCATATATCATAGTACAACCACCACCTCATAGTATTTCTCTTGATTAGATACATACATATGAGGTTGGAGAGACTATTGCTTCACACACTCAACATAAAAATTATAGGTTTTAATGATATACTAATGACAAAGTGTGCTCATATTATAAGGAAACCTTCACCTACTCAAACTAGGTAATCTCATGATCTTATTTCTATAGAATTGTTATCAAGTGGACCTCAAAATTAAAAAGTATAAATATGCATATGAATGGACATATTTGTTTGAACTAACCTATTTATATAGGTTGAATTTTAGTTTTAAAAATTTATAATTATTTCTTCTAAAACTCATGCACATCATATATCGAGTGATAATTATTAAAAAAATCAGCATTGGATGTGTTGGAATACACAAAATGTACTATTATACATGGTAAACTTTCCATCATGCTTACTAACCATTTAATAAATTCCAATTTTTGGGCTTATTTTCCTATAAATGGATTATACCACACATTTTTTACTATCTCTAAATTATCTCACTATAACTATTACCTTTGTAAATCATTGTGTGATACCCATCAAGAACAGTCATCAGATTACAATGAGACATTCAAAAAAAATTAAGTGGTAAAAAATATAATGTATAAAAATGATCAAATTCAACATCTATTTCATCAAAAAAATTAAAAATTAAATATTTGATGCTTTCATAGTCCATTTTATCAATAAATCTTTTTTGGAAAAAACTATGCATGAGTTGTTGATGCTCAACATTTTAGACCATCTTCCATGATCCTTCATCATGAGAAAAAATGATAAGTGGAATATCAAGAACATGTAATTTTAAAGAAGAAATGAGATGACTATTGGAAATTGGGTTTCTAAAAATAAAAATTTAGCCATTACAAAATGTTTCTAAAAATAAAGAAATAAACCACTATAAATAAAGGAAAGAAAATTTAAGTTTGACCAAAAAATAAAAATAAAAACCATCACAAATAATAAATTAAATAGAATATAATTATAATTTTAACTATAATGAACTATAGAATTAATGATTAAAAATAATGTTAATTATTATTATTAAATAAATCAAAACACCATACATAATATATAATATTAATATTTTAAAATAAGAATGATGTAAATAAAATAATGTAAATAATCAATCCCACAAAGACTAACAATGAAAAAAGCAACCCAAAAATGATAAATAAGGAGGGATAAAAAAGAAACCATAAATCATCTAAACCAATGGCTTCTTTACATGACTAAATCCTAGTCTATTTATATTTTGTTGGGTCTAACATACCCCCATTTTTTTGAATTAGGACCCTTGAGAAACCCTAAGAATAAAACATGGAAATTTTATCATGTCAAGGTATTTTATATAATTTCAAGGTCATCCAATTTGTTAAAAGGTAGGTGATCCAAAACTTATAAGCTTTGGTTGAAATAAATTCAAGAAAAAAGAACAACACAATAAAAATAATACTATCTCTGAGAAGAGATGTTTTATTATAAAAATATGCAGATCCAAACATATGCTTATCTCTGAGAAGAGATGTCTCATTTCCATTTTTGGTTACATATTAATTTATACACATTTTTAAGGTATGAGGATGATGTGGAAGGTCACCAATCTCTAGGGAGATTAAGTGGTTCAAATTCCATGATTTACAACAATACAAAAGTTGATGGCTTACTATTTTTAGACTGCACTACTAAAATTGAAATTTGGGGCACTTTCATTGGGTTTATAGGGGTTAAAATCCATCAAGTTGATATCAATTAGATCTCATCATGTTTTCCTCATTATATATTTCCAATGGTTCAAATGGCGAGTCGATTGGAGTTACAGTACAAAAGTTATGGCTCCCAAAAGTCCTGTCACCAATTGGGGTAGAACCATCACCCAAATTGTCCCCTAGAATGTTGCCCAGATCAGTAGGATTATGTGGTTTTATTTTTTTAATCTATAATAATAGTGATAATGAGATTAATTTGGATTTTATTTATAGTTTCCATCCCTTGTGTTCCCAATAATTATGTATTTTAAAACCCTAGCAACCCCTCAATTCAAATTTGAATAAAGGTGGGAACCATTTTAAAATTCATTTATGGACTTGAGTATAAAATGCATATTCTAGGACTAGTATTATTTTTAACACAACCTAACTATAAAACCTGGTCCCCTTTGATATTCCCTTACTTTTCTAAAGTCCCTTATGGCCTAACTAATGTCATCTTACAGGGTCCTTTTAATATTTCCCAACTTAGCCTAAGGTTTTAATACTAAGGCCCTGACATATTCATTAATATAGTCATGACCTTAATCTTAGTTCCTTAATCCTAAGTATTTTATGTCTCTAAGGTCTTAAATTAATTTCTTTCAATTTTGTAGGATCCTATGGCTATTGCTTTATCATGGCATTTGATCTAATAGAGTGAGGACAACTTGAACTTTGACTTAAATAACATACATATTTTGTTATCCAATGGTTCATGCATACTCACTAGGACATAATCAGATGGAGCAAATAATAATTAAAAATTCAAAAGGATACAAGAGGTTTGAAATATAAACACATGGTGTTATTACATTTGAGAATTAAAATGCAAAGGGTCCTTCTTGACAAAGTGACCAACCACAAGCAAGCTCTCAGATCATGATTAATAGCTGATGCTTTATCACTAATTTTGATCTAAAAAAATGAATGTAGTCCAAGATCCTAGGAAATATCATGGATGTGCCAAGTGGCATTCTCACACTGGGCCTTAATAATTTGATGATCTTAAAATTGACTTTCATGTGACCATCATTTGACGTCTGTGAGGACGTATTTGACATCTGCATGATCATCAAATTTAAGCCCATCAAATAAAAACTTCACTAGTTTAAAATTAACATTCACATAACCATAATTTGACATTTTTGAGGATGTATTTAACTTTTGTAACACTATCAAATTTAATCTAATGAATTATTGTGCTCAGGGTCAAAATACACACCCAAATCTTGCTCAAAGGCTCAAATATGGCTTTATAAGCTAAAAGAAATGCTTAAAAGATGCTCAAAATGGGAATCTTCAACCTGTGAAATATGAAAATGGTCTTATGACCTAAATAGTTAGTCTAAATTTATATGGAAGTGTTCCCATGGCTTTTTATCTAAAAATTCATGAACCTTAAACTATGAGGTTATGTTAAGTCTTATTTTAAAAGGGAGGTCCTTGTCACATGAAGTAAAAGCTAACCAAGGGTATTCATATGTAGTGGCCTAGACTATTTAGACCCTCACCCCTTTATTATAAATTAGTAAACTTAGGCATAAATTCCTTATCCTAGGGCTTATCTCAACCTTAATAAACATGAAACAAACCTTAGCCTAAAGAACTTAAGCCTAAATCATGACTTTAATAATGTACTGACTTAACATTCAGGAATTTTTTGTAGATCAATGATTTTCACCCCATCACTAGATTTAATCCAATGGTGTAGGGATCCCAAAGAATTTTCAACAAATCCCCAAGGGCCCATGAGCTTGCCACATGGCCAATACTCATTTGACAAAGGACTGAAAAATGATTTGGAGCATGGAAAAGGCACATAAAGTACCAAGTATCATGAGCATTGGGTTTGCAATAGAATGACCTAATCATGGCCAAAGGCTTAGATTGTAATTAATGACTCATGTTAATCCAAGATTTTGATCTTACAGTGAAAAATGAAGGTATTTTAAATACCAATGGCTAGTGTTCAAATTGCATTTATGAAAAATGCCATTAAAGGTCTAAACCAATGCCACATAAGCACCACACAAGTAGAAAAGGAAAGATTTTGAGATCTTGTGGGATTGAAAACACAAAGGTATAAAGGCAAAGGTAGAAATTAAATCCATGGTATGTATAAGCTAAAGCCTAGATATATTCTACCATTAAAGCTCCAAAAACCCTAAAATCTACATAAAAGTGACCCGAACAGACTCAGTTCATTAGAATTTGATAAAAGGAGAACTTAATTATGTTTTTGAGGTGCAAAAGATATTTCATAGAGATCATCTATAATTCAGTGTGAAAAATGAGCAAAGATAGAGACCATGGCAACTAAAAAGCATTAATTGAAGGAAGAAACCAAGCTCTATTTAATAACAGATAATGAGGGCTAAATCTTCAAGGATATTGAATTAGACCTTGCAACATTAAACATCTAGGGCATTAGGAATTAGTCTAAGATATTATTCATTATAAAATAATTATAACCCATTTCATAGGAGGAATATAGGAATGCCACCACAAGTAGGTAATACTATGACCTAGTTGTAGTCTAGGTGGTTGGCTGTCATCACACCATGGCAAAACTAGAGGTATTACATTGTATTGATGTCCTTGACCCCATATTTATTGATTGTAGAATATAAAATGAATGGATCATTGGGGAAGGGAACTTAAAAGATTTATCTTACATTTACCTTATTGATTTTGATAAGTACTACAAGCTCCCTCTCCCCTATGTGGATCTTTCCAAAATCAAAGATTGGACCAACAACCATGATCTGGACTCTATCCTTAGACCTTGGCTATACCAAGGACCTCATATATTTAGAAACCTTGAGGAAAATATCCCTGTCATCTAATTTAGAGAGGGAATTAGGGTAATAATAACCATATTTAACTAAGCCTTTGATGCCCCTCAAACTACTTATATGAATAAGATCTGGATCCCATATGTGCACTACATGGTGGAGGAAAAACTTACCCCTCTAATTGGAGACTTAATTAGTGTTTTCTTAGCCAAAAAACTCAATGCCATAAAAATAAACACCTATAAGTAATAATTTTTAATGTCATAGCTATTTTATGCCCTTATTACCTCAATCACCTTCCCTAAGATTATAAATTGGTCCCTAGGGGGAAAGATAACCATTTAACATTAATATTCCAAATTGCACATCTTTAGGTATATGTATCACGTGTAGTTTATTTGTGACTATGTTTATGCATCTATAGTGGAGGACATCAGAGGTGTTCCCATGCCTAAGGTATACCCCTTCATCAAGAGGTATGTTAAAATGATAGGGGACATATGGTATTACCCTAATTTTATACTCATCATGATAGAAGGAATCATGTCCCAACCTTATAGGCTACCAATATATGTTCCAAATAATCTTGCAGAGTAGGAAATTTCCTCCCAGCTCATCCATGGCATTAATAGGACTTGAAAAGAGAAGAGTAAATGTCTATGCCACCCCTTCCCCTTGAATATTGGGAAAATCATAATAAAAAACTAGAAATAGGTAGAAATCATGTCTGCACATAGGGATTCATTTAGATTCTAGCTAGATAAACTCTAGATGTGGGATCTAAGGAATAAATTAGGTGATCATCTAAAGGATAGAAAGCTTCTAAAGATAGAATATGTACATTCACCTGGTGTCCATGACACTCTATATATTAAGGTTAAGAACTATGAGGAAGTATTGGTTAGGGTGTAAGGCTACAACATCAATATTGAACATAGGTTAATCAAGTATAATAAGTCATATGGGGAAATATGGAAAATGTATCCTTTATAATATCACTTACTACTTGGGCCATATGGAACAACCCATGAGCAGTTGTAGGCAGAACAACCACAACCACAACCCCAACCCCAACCCCAACAACCAATTGAGCAAGTTTAAGGTGAACAAGGCAAGGGAAAAGAGAAAGTGTGAGAGGTTAAATTGGAAGAGAGGCTTGGATAGGGGACCCCATATTTATCACTCCCATAAAGGCTACTTTCCCCAATTCAATACCTAGACATGATAACCTTAGAGTTGGAAGAGACACTTGAGGGTGCCCTCATGGAAATTGTATAAGCCTATGACTATAATAATGAAGGGAGTCCTAAAGAAGATATAGGAAGAGAGCTTAACCCAATATCATCCCATGAGAAGAGGAAGGCAGAGCTAGCATTGGTCCCTATGAGACCAAAGAAGAGACTAAGATTGAACTTCACTCATCCCACTAGTAAAGTCAATCTATTCAGTGATGAGTTCCCAATTCTTGAACTAGTCATTCCTAACTAGTTCATCTATGGACATTTTCAAAATATTCCCTCTCTTTCTCATCTTGGGCCATGACAAGGGTTATTGATGTTGAAATACAAGATGATATGAATCCTTAGATAAGGGATATAGTGAAGGATCAAGATGAAAGTAAAATTATGGATATTGAAGGACTAAAAGGTAAAAAGGTAAATGATCTAAGAGAATCTAGTAACTCAGGTATGGGAATCCCAAAACCTCCCAAATTTAAGGGCTAGTTACTACCATTTATTTCAACCCTAAAATAGCTAGTTTGGAGAGAATAAAAACAAAGATAGATATAGTTAGGATATAAGAATTCACCTTTCAGAAGGTGAAATAATTTATAGGATTAACCCTTGTGGGATAAAAACAACTAGGTGATAATACCAATCATGAGGAATATGTTGAAATTATAACTGAGCCCAATTAACACAAGCTAAAGTTGGAGTTTAGGGTTTAAAGCAGAGGATCTAGAATTTACAAAAGGGGAAAGAAAACTTGTAAACATAGGCAATTCTATAAGTTTTAGATGAAATGACCAAAATGCTTGATGATTCATTTTATTACATGTTTGAGGCACTTAAGTCAATGAAACTAATGTAAAGTGTATTAGAAGGGTAGTGTTTTCTATCCAAGAGTTTATTTAGCTAGTGGTAGGACTTAGAAGATAAAATATCCCAATTCCTCAACACTCAAGAAAAGAAATAGATGCAAAACTTCAAGACCATTAGTTTGGGACATTAGAGTAATATTATAGGTATTGTGATTAAAAAGGTTCAAAGTTTAAGTGCATGGCATAATGGTGTGTAAAGGGTCATAAATGATAATAATAAACTAATTACAATAATTGAATAACTTCTTGGGACCATGCTTATAGAGCCTACACAACCTAATGACCTTGGTATCATAAGTGATGAGAAATTCAAACATAGGGATACTTTAGTAACCCAAGAAATTAAAGGAAAAGGCCAAGGCAAATCTGGGGCTGATAATAACAAAATCCTAGACATGATATTCAATGCAAGGGAAAGGATAAATGAAGCTAGGATCATTAAAGAGGCCATGGATAAGAATGAGAGAGAATTTAATGACATGGTAGATCAAGAGGAGGAGAAGATCATGAATCTTGCTATGGATTTAGAGCTAATTAATGAGCAACATGAGAAAGCTATGAGCATCCTCCAATAATGATAATCAAAGGCCCCACTAGCCAATTAGAAAATATTTTATTTTGTAGAATTAAGTAAACATTTTTAAATAGAATATTCCATTGTAAAGGCATATTCTATTTTGTTAGTATATTTTCCTCTAGGTTAGTATGATTTTAAAAATCACATGTATTTTAAAACTTGTAAGTATAATTATCCTTATCCTTATACACCTGTATCTTGTTATTGATTGGTATAGTACCTAATCTTCCTATAAAGGCATGTATTACCATTTGTAAAATAGTATAGATTTATAGGCAACTTTGTATATTTTTAAGAAATTAATATAATCAAGGGAATTATACAAG
Source organism: Torreya grandis (assembly GCA_037957365.1). NCBI lineage: Eukaryota > Viridiplantae > Streptophyta > Pinopsida > Cupressales > Taxaceae > Torreya > Torreya grandis. Next base: position 959,381 of record JARHVA010002533.1, on the reverse strand, counting down.
GATTGTCTATGTTTGATGTGTTAATTTTCATTTTATCTTTTCTCTCAATTGTTAGTTAAGGTCTTGAATTTGAATGGTGTCTTGGAATTTTGAGTTGTATCCTTGTAATCATAAGGTTTAAAATTTGTGCAATCTGCTAGATTAGTTGAAATATCTTTAGTTCTCCTTTATTTTCATTTTACTCTGCTTTCAGATGTGCATTTGCAATTTGATAATATTAGTAAATATTTAAAAAACTAGTTCTTACTTGTGATCCTTCATACTATCCTTTGAAATTGGCTTGTTATATAATGGAATTTAAGCTTAGGCTATTTTACATTGTATATTGGTTTGAATGCATTCTTAGTTGAAATTGATGCTTTGTCATAATGTTTAAGGCTAAAATTGGTAATCACCCTTTTCTTTTCTTCCTTACCATTCTCTTTTTTACCTTTTTTCCCCAAGATCATTTTCATTTTAGATTCATTATAAATATCCAATTAGATTAGTTTTTATCTTAAATATGGAATTTAATCCACTAAGCATTAACATAGATTCTTAGCAATTCATGAAGAATAAACCAAGGTGGCTCCCAACCACCAAATTACATAAATATTATGGAACATTTTATCTTACTCTATTACTATTTCACCATAGGAAACTAGATTTCCAAAACCTATAACTCATGCCTTGAATTTTTTAATTCTAAAATGAGAAGTGTTCTTTAAACACTAAGATCACCTATGGTTCAATTAGAAGAATCAGTAAGAGAAGTTCCACTAGAGCTAAACGGAGGGACTTTCTATGTGAATTATTTGGATCTTTGGTGATCTTAGTTTATTTAAGCTAGGATTAATGTATCTTTATATTTTTGAGTGAAATATTAGCTTAAAAGTATAAAGATCATTGATATTTGTTGTCTACAATGCATCTTTGTGCTTCCTTGGACAAAAGTTGAGGTTTTTTGAGGTGTTGATGATTATTTTTGGAAAATTCATCTTAAGATTTAAATATCCATAGTATATAAAATTAGAACAACACATTTTGATCAAAGGTGGGCATATAATTCATAGATCTAGGTTCATTTATACTTAGACTTATAAAGATAGATAATATTTACGTATTTGATCACATCTTTGAGCTAATTTAGTCAAAGATCAATGTTATTTATTGATTTTCATATCACCTCTACAAAATAATCTCAATGTGTAGGTCTAAATCTTATCCTTTATAAAATTTAACTTGATACATCATATTTTAAGTAGGATCTTCAAATCTCAAGCTAGAATTGCCCAGGATTAGAACAAGATCACACTCAAAAACTAGGGAACCTTTACTTGAACTTGAAGTTCATATAAAGGCCAAATGTGAAAAAGGTAGATGTAGGAGGTCTATATTTTTGCCAACTTCACCTCTTCAAGGTATTTATGCCTTCAATTTTTACCCAACTATGTCTTGGCTAGGAGAATCTTCTGTCAATGTACTAGGTGTGGTACATGACCTCTCACGTAACCCTAAGAAGTATTTGCATACATTTAGTCTAATGGGTATAATAACTACTGAGGAACATATAAAGTCATTTAAGGATGCCTTAATATTGCTTAATGTTATGCATGAGGATGTATCTTGTAGGTTATTCCCCTGTACATTTAAATATGTTGCTTATGAATGGTTTTTAAAATTACCTAATAATTACAACACAAGATAGGATGATTTCAATAATGTGTTTATTGATAAATTTGGTAAGATTGTTAGTCCTTATGTTATCTATCATCATTTCACCACTATTAAAAGAGATGTAAGTCATCATATTAGGTCTTTCAATGCTAGATTTCAAAAAATGTTTATCAAGACCATAAACCCTTATAAACTTGATGATGTCTTAGCTTTGGAGATTTACAAATATGTAGTAGATCCCATGAATTTTGTGTTTTTTAAAAGATCCATGCTAGCCATAACTTAATTACCTAGATCTTATGCTAAATCAATAACCATAAATGATCAAATGCAGCCCCAGGGGTAAATGGAATATTTTATGCCAAACATCAAACCCTAAATTCCTATGATTAGCTTGTTCCCAAATAATACCTAGAATATCCCAACATTAAACCAAATCCCAAACCTAACTCAATTTCCATTGAGTCAAACATCTCCCAATCAAAATTTAGGATTCCTAAACCATCTTGGTAATGGCTTTAATCCAAATGATTAAAGGGATTTGGTACCATATACTAGCAATAACCAGGTGCATAATTATAAAACTCCTAAAAATGAGAATGAATATTTCCTAAAAATGGTCCAAAATTTGAGCACTAATTTTCTTTAGTTACAAAAACAAGTTAGAAGTACTACTAAAATTTTAGATAAGAACTTCTCATTTCAAAGGTATACCAGGCCAATTAATAGGTTTTATAATGATATTTTTCATAATAATAAGAATAATGAGCCATCTTCTAAAAAGAAGACTATAGACATTAACTTCACTAATATTGCATTGCCTAACTATTACAGGGTACATTACATAGCCAAGCATGGGGAAATTGATTGTATAGATTTTTTCAAAGCCTTTGAGGCTTTCCAAAAGGATTTGGATACATTTCAAGTGGTCCCTAATAAGGATAGTGGTGAAATCACCTATGTATTTAATTCATTTGATTAAGCCTTCATGGTAGACACCTTTGATTTCCCCTTTTAAGAGGAAAATGAACCTCATGAGATTCCTAATGAAATCCAAGCCTTTCAATAGTTATTGAAAAAGACCTATCCCTTGAGGAATAGGGAGTAGAGGTATACTTTGACTACCTTAACACTTCTAAATAATTTTGGAACTCCTCTAGACACTTCTTCAAGTAACAATCTTGAGCCACCTAAAGGGAGTACTTATAAACCCAACATTGAAATCCCTAGTTCTCCTAGGAATGGTTATAACATAGTTAAGGACATGAAAAAGATAAAGGCTAATATCACTTTACATGAACTCATGTAGATCACAAAGTAAATGAACCTTCTACTAGAGTCTTTATCAAATAATCCAATAATCCACTACAAACTGATCATGCCAACATACCTATACATAAGGCTAGAGCTAAGTCTCCTCCTTTCTTACTCAATATTAGGATATTTGATGAGAACTTACAAAATTTATTATTAGATTCAAGAGAATCTACCAATATCATGCATCTAGGTATATGAAAAAAACTAGGCCTAACCCTTATTAAGATTAATAGAGTGGTAACTTAGTTGGACAAATCTAGAGTTAGGGTAATTAGAGAACTTTTAAATGTTCACTTGCAACTAGATTCTAATCCTAGGTGTAATAATTCATTGATATTCAAGTTTTTGATATACCTAATGTTTATGGAATCTTATTGAGTAGGGAATGGACCAAAGCTTTGAATGGTTACATATCCATAGATTCTTCACATCTGTGGCTACCTTGAAATGGAGTTCCTAATCAAATCAGGGTTGAGAGAGAGCCAAGAATGAAACATATGATAACTAAGTATAATGATTTGAATGAGAGGGTCAATATAATAGACTCAGACCCTGGGTTTTCACCCTAGATACTAATAAGGTATATGATCCCAAGAGTATTCATGTTATTCTTGGATTATGAAAATTGTATTTTGATGGTGTTAGGTGTAATGCTAGATCAGGTGTTGGTATTTTTTGTACTGACCCCACTAATATAAAGTACCATACTTATTATAGGCTCTAATTCCCTTGTACTAACAATCTTGATGAATACTAAGCCCTTATCCTAGGCTTACAATTTTTTTATAAAAAATAAAGTTAAAGGTCTATTATTTTATGGGGATTCAAAACTAGTGGTTAACTAAGTTAGAACAAAATACCAATATAAGCTCTCATACCTAAAAAATTATAAGTTTAGGGTTTGGGATATGATTTAATCCTTTGATTCCTTTGGCATAATTTTTATCCCAAGGGGAGAAAACAAATTTGTTGATGAGTTAGCATCTGTTATATCGAACCTCATGCCCAATCAAGATTCCCTTAATTTCAGCATTGAATTAATCATGTGTCCTTCAGTGCCTAATAATGTTAACCATTTCCAAGTCTTCAATGATGATTAGTAGATATGGATTTCATGACCAATTCTAGAGCATTTTATTCTCATATCATTGACAAGATTGATTAAATTACATCTAAGGGGGATAAATTTAATGGTAAATTCATTCAACTGAATGACAACAAGATCCCTAAGGATATGATTGATTTAGAGAGACTATTTGATTAGGATAAAATGGATGAGGTTTCCAAGGTTCCCAAGGTAAGTGGGAAAGATTATAATGTTATTGATCTTGGCCATCATGATTAAACTGATAAATGTTGGAAAGGCCTACAAAACATTGAAAATAAGAAATCTAAAGATCTCCTTACCCAATAAAGGGATGTTATAACATGGTCTAATGATGACTTAAATATTTTTGATATAAGGGTCATCACACATAATATACCCCTTAAATAAAGTTACAAACCATTTAGGTAGAAATAGAGGCCTGTAAACCCTATCCTAGAACCCATGATCTTTAAGGAGGTCAAAATATTAGTAGATGCTAGGATAGTCTTCCCCATTAAACACTCTACTTGGGTGGTAAATTTGGTGCCAGTCATGAAGAAGAATGGTAAGATTAGAATTTGTATTGTCTTTAGGAACTTGAAAAAACCATTAGAAAAATATAATTATCCCCTTACTTCCCTAAACCAAGTTATTAAATTTGTTTTAGATTTAGCTATGATGTCTTTTCTTGATGGATTTTTAGGTTACAACCAAGTGTTGGTTGATAAAGAGGATAAGATGAAGACAACTTTCACCACAAATTGAGAGACCTTTGCTTACAAGAGGATGCCCTTTGGGATAATCAATGTAGGATCCACCTTCTAAAGAGATATGAACCATGAATTCCAAGACCTAATAGGTATATGCATCATTATTTATATGGATAATCTAATAGTTTTTTCTAAAAATAGGGAAGATCACTTCATGCATTTATAACAAGTTTTTGAAATATTTAGAAGGTATGACATTTCCTTAAACCCTAATAAGAGTATATTTTATGTGACTAAAGGAAAATTATTGAGTCATGGTATAACCAAAGATGGTATCTTTATAGATACTGAAAGAGTGGAGGCCATATCTAAAATAGAACCTCCAAATAGTAAAAAGGAGCTAAAGTCATTCTTTGGTAAAATAATTTTTTTAATAAAGTTTATTTTTGGTTTTGAAAAAAATTGTCAAACCACTGAATGACATGTTGAAGAAGGATGCCAAAGTCACATGGAATGAATATTCCAAAAAGACATTCAATGATATCAAGAAGGCCATCCATCAAGCTCTAGTCCTTATAAGTCTTGATTTCTCAAGGGACTTCTAGCTCTATTCCTTTAAATCTAACCACACTATGGATGTAGTGTTAACTCAAAAAATTGAATGGTGTGACCACCTAATTACTTTTATGAGCACTATTTTCAAGAATGCTGAGTTAAATTATTCAATGATTGATAAATAGTCATATGCATCAGTTAAGGTAATTAAGAAATTTAGGCATTACATCCTTAGAAACAAGGTACATGCCATCTTACCTGACCTTTCCACCAAAATTATGTTAATTTAGAATGAATTAGGATAATTTAGAGGTAAATGGATGTCAATTTTGTAAGACTGTGACTTGGAAATGAAAATAACAAAATTGGTAAGGTGCCAAGGTTTGATCCATTTGATTACTAATACTAACCATAGGCTAATTATTATGAAATTAGATCAACAAAACTATCAAGCTAATGAATGGTATGATTAAATCATACATTTTATAATTAATGGTACTTAACTTGTAGGCCTATCTAGGGATTAAAAGAGGGATCTAAGGTTAAAGGCAATCCATTATCTGAACAATAATGAGATCTTGTATAAGATAAATTTTGAAGGAATTTACTTGAGATGTGTCTCATAAGAAGAATCCACCCAAATCATGAGTACCTTCCATGAAAATTTGGGCAGTGGGCATCCATATGGGAGAACCATTGCCCAAAAAATTCTTAAAGCTCAATATTATTGGCCGACCAATTTTTAGGATTCTTAAAAACATGTGAGGGAATGTCTCTCATGTCAAATTTTTAGCACTGAGGAGCCAAAGGTAATAATACCTCTATAGCTAGTCATGATTGACAAGCCTTTGCTTAATAGGGGTTAGAATTTATTGGAGTAATCAACCCTAACTCATTTAAATGTCACAATTATGTTATTTCTTCCATAAAATATTTTAAAATGTGGATTGAAGTAATAGACACCAAACAATACAAGATTGAAGAAGTGATCAACTTCTTGGAGGAAAACATTTGTACTAGGTTTGGAACTCTAGTATCTCTAATGTGTGATAGTGGATCTAACTTCATATCTACAAATATGACTGAATGGGATTATGATAATGGTGTTACACCTGATTTTTCCTCTAACCATTATCCTTAAGAGAATGAAGTCTCTAAATCCACAAACAAAAACCTAATGAAAGCAATCAAGAAGTATGTTGAAGACAAGCCCAGGACTTGGCACAAGCTCCTTAAATTTTCACTTTGGGCTGATAGGATAAGAATTAAGTAGGCTATAAAAACCTCACCATTTCTATTGGTACATGAACAAGATCTTATCTTTCCTATCACTCTCAAACTAGTCACATATATATTTATGCAAGAATATATGGAGGAAAGCCAAGAGCTAGCCAACTCTAGATTACTAGATATAATCTAGATGGAAGATGTAAGAGAGAAGTACTTTTCTAATTTTAGTAGGCATCAAACCAAATTCAATAGATGGTTTTATAAAATGTCTAAAATCAAGGTGTTTAGATAGGGAGACCTAGTTTTCCTTTAGGATAAAGCATCTGAGCCTAATGGCAAACATGGTAAATTCACACCCTTGTAGACTGGCCCATACTAGATTGCAGAAACATTGGGAAACAACACTTTGAAGCTCAAATATCTAAAAGGAGTAGAGTTTACATTTCCCATCTATGGGTATTATCTCAAACACTACTTCTCTACTACTCCTCCTAAGGTCTTCATGGAGTAAACTTTAAGATGATTATACTAGTGTAGGTAGGCTAGTTAGTTTATTTTCATTTTCTTTCCTTCTCATACCTTATTTATATATAGGCATGTACCTATTTATTTTGTTTCCCTTTATTGTTTTTCTTTCCTAATTTCTATTGTGTGTTTCTTTCTTATTATTTTGTTCTTTGTTTCCAATAAATCCCTAGAGATAATATTGAACTTAGAAGTTATAAAAATTTTATGAAAACATGGCCCTAATTTGGAAATATAGGTATGAACTCCATGCATAAGATGAACATGGTTCTAAAACATAAAACATAATGTTATATCATGGAAAAATTGGTAAAGACCAATGAAAAGGCCAATCATTTTATGAAACCCTAACCATTGCCTTGACCTCAAATTAGTTTTAAGAAGACTTGTAGTTGTGGGGTGAAAACTCAAATTAATAAGGTATACCCCAAACTAGAACTTAATCAACATCCTTTCCTAGGATAAGAGTTACAAACATAGGTTATTTTCAAAAGATTAAGTACTTGACCAAATCCTAAAACCTAGCTATCCTGGTTCCTAACCTAGATAAAAGCATAAATATCTAAGAAAATACAAAAATAAGGATACAATTCAAAATAAAAAGCTTTCAAGCACATGTGATTGTAGTAATCTCCATCAAGGCTATGGATGCTTGGCTGGAAATGGAACAAGGTTATGAGTAGAGCTAAAGGCATCTCTATCAGGGCTATAGACACTTGACTGGCAATAGAGCAATGCTCAATCTTCCCTAAGTTATAAATATGGTTCCCAATGAACATCTTAGCATATTATAAGTCTATGTAAGTGATTAAGGACATGAAACCTAGAAGTTATTTCTTGAACCCCATGGTAAATAGTAAGTAGAATCAAAACACACACACATTTTGGATATGTCTTAGTATTTGACCTTAAAACCATAAGTGCAAGATTTACTTCAACTATGACCTAGTCTAGATGATGACATTGATCAAATGAAGTGGATGGCCTAATTATTTGTCTAATTAGAGTCCCTAAGTTATAACATATTGATATATTTCCCCCATGAATCACCATTTATTAGGACCAACATACCCCCATTTTTTGAATTGGGACCCTTGTGAAACCCTAAGAATAAAACATGGAAATTTCAGTATGCCAAGGTCTTTTATATAATTTTGAAGGTCATCTACTTTGTTAAAATGTAAGATTATGTGGTTTTATTTCATTTTAATCTAGACTAACAGTGCTAATGAGATTCATTTGGATTTTAGTTGTAGGTTCCATGGCATGTGTTCTCGATAATTATGTATTTCAAAACCCTAGCAAACCCTTCATTTAAATTTGAATAAAGGCATAAACCAAATTGGTAGGAACCATTTTAAAATTCATTTATGGACTTGAGTATAAAACACATATTCTAAGATTAGTAGTGTTTTTAACATTATTTAACTAGAAAACTTGGTCCCCTTTGCTATTCCCCCTTTTACTAAAGTCCCTTATGGCCTAACTAATGTTGTCTTACAAGGTCCTTTTAATAATTCACAACTTATCCTAAGGTTTTAATATTAAGGCCCTGACATATTCATTAATATAATTTTAACCTTATTCTTAATGACTTGAGCCTAAGTATTTTATGTCTTCATGGTCCTAAATTAACTTCCTTACATATTGTAGGATCCTAAAGCTATCACTTTATCATAATATTTGATCTAATAAATCAAGGATAACCTGAAATTTGACTTAAATAACATATATTTTTAGTGATCTGATGGTTTGTGCTTACTCACTAGGACCCGATCAAATAGAGCAAAGAATAATTGAAAATTCAAAAGGATACAAGAGGTTTGAAATATGGACACATGGTGCCATTGTATTTTATGATTAAAAATCAAAGGGGCTTACTTGACAAAGTGACCAACCACAAACAAGCTCTTCAATCATGATCAATGACTAATGCTTTGCCACCAATTTTAATTTTATGGAGTGAATGTAGTCCAAGATGTTGGGAGATCCTCTAGATGTGCCAAGTGGCATTCTCACATTGGGCCATATTAACTTGATGAGATTAAAATTTATGTTTTTGTGACTATCATTTGACATCCATGATGATGTATTTAACATCCATGAGACTATCAACTTTAATCCCATGAAATAAAAAACTTCACTAGGTTTAAATTAAAGTTCACATAAACATCATTTGACATCCATAAGGATGTATTTGATGTCCACAAGATAGTTGAATTTCAGTTGATGAATTATTATTTTCAAGGTCAAAATGCACTCCCAAATTTTGTTGGAAGGTTCAAAAATGGCATTACAAGCTAAAGGAAATGCTCAAAAGATGCTCAAAATGGGATTCTTCAACCTATGAAATATGGAAATGGTATTATGACTTAGATACTTAGTCTAAATTTATATAGAAGGGTCCCCATGGATTTTTCTATAAAAATTCATGAACCTTAAACTATGAGCTTGCTAAGTCTTATTTTAAAAGGGATATCCTTGTCACATGGAGTAAAATCTAACCAAGTGTTTTCATATGTGGTGGCCTATACTATTTAGACCCTCACCCCTTTGTTATAAATTAGGAAACTTAGGAATAAATTACTTAACCTAAGGCTTATTTCATCCTTAGTAAACATGAAACAAATCTTATCCTAAGGAACTTAAGCCTAAATCATGACTTTAATAATGTACCAACTTAACATTTAGACATTTTTTGTAGATTGATAGTTTGCACCCCATCACTAGATTTAATCCAATGGCGGAGGGCTCCCAAAGACTTTTAAACGAATCCCCAAAGTCTTATGAGCTTTACACATAGATAATACTCATTTGTCAAAGGACTAACAAAATATTTGGAGCATGAAGAAGGCACATAAAGCACTAAATGTCATGACCACCAGGTTTGCAATAGAAAGACCCAATCAAGAAAAAGGGTCTAGATTATAATCAATGGCTTGCACTAATACAATATTTTAATCATGTGGTGGGAAATGAAAAAGGCATTTTAAATACTAATGGATAGTGTTTAAATGGCATTTTATGAAAAATACCGCAAAAGGTCCAAACTAATGCCACATAAGTAGAAAAGGATAAAATTTAAGATCATGTGTGCTTGAAAACACAAAGGTATATAGGCAAAGGTCTAAATGAAACCCAAGGCATGTATAATACAAATCCAAGATATATTACACCATTAAAGCTCCAAAAACCCTAAAACCTACATAAAAGTGACTTAAACAGACTCAGTTCATTACAATTTGATCAAAGGATAACTTAATTATGTTCTTAAGCAAAAGAGAGATTTTAGTGAGATCATCTATAATTCAGTGTGAATAATTAGCAAAGATAGAGGCCATGGAAGCTAGTAGGTAGAAATTAAAGGAAGAAATTGAGCTTTATTTGATAACATATAATGAGGGCTGAATCTTCAAGGATACCAAATTAGGCCTCATAGCATTGAACATTTAGGCCATTAGGAATTGGTCTAAGCACTTCTTCATAATATAGGAATTGAAATCAATATCATAAGAGGAATAGAGGAATCCCACCATGAGTAGGTGACACTATGACTTGGTTGTAGTCAAAATGGCTAGCCTTCATCATGCCACAATAAAACTAGAGGTATTATATTATATTAAAGTCATTACCCGCATATTTTTTGATTTTATAATAGGAAATAAATGGATTATTAGGGAGGGGACCTCAAAATGGGTAGTCTACATTTCCTTTATTGCTTTTGAGAAGTACTACAAGCTCCCTCTCCCCCATGTGGATCTTTCCAAAATCAAAGAGTGAACCAAAAACCATGATCTGGACTCTGTCTTTAGACCCTAGCTAGACTAAGGACCTTGTATCTTTAGAAACCTTGAGGGTAATATCCCTATCATCCAATTTAGAGAGGGAATTATGGTAATAATGACCCTATTAAACTAGTCCTTTGGTCCCCCTTTAACTACTTATGTAAATAAGATATGGGTCCCATATGTGCACTACATGGTGAAGGAGTAACTCACCCCTCCAATTGGAGACTTAATCAATGTTTTCCTAGCCAAAAAATTTAGTGCCATCAAAATAAATACATCAATCACCTTCCCTAGGATTATTAATTGGTCCATATAGGGAAAGATAACCATTTCACATTACTATTCCAAACTACACATCTTCAAGTATAGGAATCAAATGCAGTTTATTTATGACTAAATTTATCCATCTATAGTAGATGCATTATAGGTGTTCCCATGACTAGGATCTACCCCCTCATCAAGCGATATGTTGAAATAAGAGCAGACATATGGTATTACCTTGATTGTATAGTCAAGATAGAAGGAATCATGTCCCAACCTTATAGGCTGGTAGTATATGTTCCAAATAAGCCTTCAAAGTAGGAAATTGCCTCTTAGCTCATCCATGGAATTGATAAGACTTAAAAAGAGAAGAGGAAGGGTCTACTCCACCACTTCCCCTTGAATATTAGGAAAACCATAATAAAAAAAAGAAACAGGTGAAAATCATGTCCACATAGAGGGATTCATTTGGCTTCCAACTGGATGAACTCCAAATGTGAGATCCAAATAATGAAGTAGGTGAGCATCTAATGGACAAGAATCTTCCAAATCTAAAATATGTACATCAACTCAGTGTCTATGACATTGTATATATTAAGGCTAAGAATTATGAGGAAGTATTGGCCAGGGTCCAAGACCAAAACATTAATCTTGAACATAGGTTAATCAAGGATAACAAGCCATCTGGGGAAACATGGAAAATTAATCCTTTGCAATATCACTTACTACTTGGGCCATCTAGAATAGCTCATGAGCAGCCTCAGGCAGAACAACCACAACCATAACCCCAAAAACTAGTTGAGGAAGTTCAAGGTGAATAAGGCAAGGGCAAGGAAAAAGTGGGAGAGGTGAAACTATAAGAGAGGCTTGGAGAGGGGACCCCATATTTAACACTCTCACAAAGGCCACCTTACCCAATTCAATACTTGACCATGATAGCCTTAAAGCTGGAGGAGACACTTGAGGGTGCCCTCAAGGAACTTGTAAAAGCTTATGAATTTGATAAGGAAGGGAAGCCCAAAGAGGATAAAGGAAAAGACCTTATCCTAATAATATCCAATGAGAAAAGGAAGGTAGAGCTAGCTATAGTCCTTATGGAGCCAAATTAGAGACCAAGATTGACCTTCACTCATCCCACTAGTGAAGTCAATATATTCAATGATGAGTTCTTGATTCATGAACTAGTCATTCTTGACTGGTTCATCTATGGAAAGTGTCATAAGATCCCTCTATTTCTCATTCTTGGGCTATGACAAGGGTTATTGATGTTAAAATACAAGATGATATGAATCCTTGGATAAGGGCTATAGTGAAGGAGTAGGAAGAAAGGATAATTATGGCTATTGAAGGACCAAAAGGTAAAAAGGTAGATGCTTTAGGAGTATCTAGTAGCTCAGGTGTGGACATCCCAAAACCTCCCAAATTTAAGGAGCTAGTTACTATCATCGATTTAAACCTTGAAACAATTGGGTTAGAGAGAATAAAAGGCAAGATAGTTGTGGTTGGGATAGAATAATTCACCTTTTAGAAGGTGGAACCATTTATAAGATTAACCCTTATGGGAGGATAATAACTAGGTGATGTTTCCATTCATGAGGAAGATGTGAAAATTTTGATTGAAGCCTAATCATCACAAGCTAAATCTAGAGTCTAAGGTTTGAAGTAGAGGATCCAAAATTTAAAAAAGGAAAAATAAAACTTGTAAACACATGCAATTCTATTAGTGCTAGATGAAATGACAAAAATGTTTGATGAGTAATTTTATGACATCTTTGAGGCACTTAAGTCAATGAAATAAAGTCAAATTGCATTACAAGGGTAGTGTGTGATAGACAAGGGTTTATTCACCTAATGGCAGGCATCATAATAAAAAATACCCCAACTCCTCAATATTCAAGCAAAGAAATAAATCCCAAACTTCAAGACCATCAATTTGGGACATTTGAGTACTATGATGGGGATTGTGATTGAAGAGGTTCAATGTTTAAGTGCATGGAACAATGGTGTGGAAAGGGTCTTAAAATAGGATAAGAAACTAATTATAAGAATTGAACAACCTCTTGGGACCATGATTATAGATCCTGCACAACCCAATTCCCTTGGGATCATAAGTGATGAGGAATTCAAACATAAGAATACTTTAGTAACCTAATAAATTAAAGGCAAATACCAAAGAAATTATAGGGATGATAACAACAAAATCTTAGACATGATATTCAATATAGGGGAAAGGATAAATGAACCCAGGAGCTTTAAAGAGGCCATGGATAGGAATGATAGAGAATTTGATGACTTAGCAAATAAAGAGGAGGATCAAATCATAAATCCTAATGTGGATGTGGAGATAATTAATGAGCAACATGAGAAAGCCATGAGAATCCTCCAATAATGACAATCAGAGGCCACACTAGCCAATTAGACAATATTCTATTTTGTAGAATTTTGTAAAAAAATTGAAATAGAATATTCCATTGTAAAGGCATATGTTAGTTTGTTAGCATATTTTCCTCTAGGTTAGTATGATTGTGAAAAACACATGTATTTTATAACTTGTAAGGATAACTATCCTATCCTTGTACACCTATATCTTGTTATTGACTAGTATACTACTTAATCTTATTATAAAGGCCTGTATTACGATTTGTAAAAAGGGGGAGATTTCTGAGCAATTTTGTATGATTTGAAGAAATTAATATAATCAATGGAATTCTACAAGGATTGTCTATGTTTGATGTGTTAATTGTAATTTTATATTTTCTTTTAACTACTAGTTAAGGTCTTGAATTTGAATGGTGTCTTGAAATTTTGAGATGTATCCTTGTAATCACAAGGTTTCTATTTTTTTAAATATGTTAGATTAGCTGAAAGATCTTTGGTTCTCCTTTATTTTCATTTTACTCTACTTTCATATGTGAATATGATATTTGATAAATAGTAGTAAATCTTTAAAGAAGAACTCATTATTACTTGTGATCCTTCATACTATCCTTTGAAATTATCCTGTTATATAGTGGAATTTGAGCTTAGGCTATTTTAAATTATATATTAGTATGAATGAATTATCAATTGGAATAGATGCCTTGTCATAATTTTTAAGGCTCAAATTGGTAATCACCCTTTTCTTTTTTACCTTACCCTTCTCTTTTCTCCCTTTTTCCCCAAGATCATTTTAGTTTTAGCTTCATTATAAATATCTATTTAGATTAGTTTTTATATTAAATATAGAACTTAATTCACTAAGAATTAGCATAGATTCTTATCAATTCATGAAGAATAGACCAAGGTGGATCACAACCACCAAATTATATAAATATTTTGGAATATTTTATCTTGCTTTGCTGCTATTTCACCACAGGCAACTAGATAGCCAAAACCTACAACTCATGCCTTGAATTTTCAAGTTCTAAAATTATAAGTGTTATTTAAACACTAAGAGAACTTGTGGTTCTTTTAGAAGCATCAACAGATTGTTAGGTTGTTTCAATGTTTCAATCACCTCCCTTATCTTACGCTTGTGAAAGTGATCTTTTGTAACAATGAATCTAGCTTTCTCTATGTTGATAAAATGCTTTGTATTGGAAGAATGTTTCGTAAGAGCCAATTTTTATTTCTTTTCATGTATAATATCCATTATATGTTCTTTAATTATATTTTGAATATATTCTCTTATTTATCATATGTAAGGAAAACCACATGATTGGTCAACAATGTAGATACCACTATGAAGGTTTGGGTATATATGATCTTCTATTGACCCTAAAGTCCTATGTAATTTATTAATGATAAATAAAGTGTAGTTAATGTTATTACGCTTGATAATTGTAGCTAATTTGTTGGAAATGCCTTCTATATATGACAAAAAAGCTATAGGTTGTTTTATAAAGTGATTTTTATTATTTATTTTATTGATATTCTCTTTCATTTTCTTGATATCCCTAGCTATTTTTTGCCTAAGTACCCATTCCACTTAAAATTCCATTTTAGGTGTTTAATTTTTTGATTAATGTTTTCATTATCACAAATTTTTAACACCCTAGAAATCAATGTTTTTAGAACCCATGCTTTCTGAGTGGGATGATGGTGGGATGAGGCATGGAGATATAGGTCTGTATGTGTGCCTTTTATATATACCTTTATAGCTAATGTGCCATCATATTTTATAGAAATAAGGACATTTAAGAATCAATTCAGAGGGAAATTTGATAATTGACAACTAATTTGTTTTCCCAGTCACTAATAATGTTGTTGATAATGTTTTTAGAGTTAAAATTTACTATTTATATAATAATAATAATAATAATAATAATAATAATAATAATAATAATAATAATAATAATAATAATAATAATAATAATAATAATAACAACAACAACAACAACAATAATAACAACAATAATAACAACAACAACAACAACAATAATAACAACAATAATAATAATAATAATAGTAATAATAATAATAATAATAATAATAATAATAATAATAATAATAATAATAATAATAATAATAATAATAATAATAATAATAATAATAATAATAGTAGTAGTAATAATAATAATAATAATAATAATAATACAAAAGATTACCATTATGAATATTATAGTAAACCTAAGCTAAAGATAAAAATATTGGCTCAGATATCTTTTTAAAAATATTTACACATTCCAAATCACTAGCTATCTTTTTTCTATCACTAGGTTGTAACTTATAAATTAAACTCACACTCCATGAGGTCTCAATTTCCATTTCATTAGAAGCTTCTAATTTTTCTTTTCTAGTGAGATGCCATTATGGTATTGCTTGAACAAAATCTATAATTATCATTCATAGTTTTAGTCACCAATTCCAAAATTAATGCATTACCAGAGGCTAAACCTAGTGAAGTTAGGATTACTTTCCGTCCTTCACTTTGGAGGCTAATGTGTAGGGCCGAAGGATCTATAATATTTTTACTGTTTAGTAAAAACTCATTATGAGTAAATTTAAAATAGTTGAATTTATTTACTCTTATATTAATTTCAACATGATTAATTTAATAGTATCATCCCTTGCATAAAAATTGGCACATACATTATGCATCTTATAGAATATGAGCATGCACAAAAAATATTAATGTGATAGGAGTTATATATATCTTTGATAATTTATACATAGTGGTACTAATCCTAGGGGCATATGCCATGCATGTTCACTCCATTAAGTAAATAAAATAAATATACATTACTATATATTACTAGATATATATAAAGGAACTTGAAATGAACATGTATATATAAACTAGGTGAAAATATTCAAAGTAACTCAAATATAAAATTACACATACAACATATAGGTTTCAAAAATTCAAATTAATTTATAAATTAGATACATGATATATATTAGCACATTGGTAAAAGTTATGGGGGAATATGACATGTATATGCACTAAATTTACACAAACTCAAGTAAAAATTAATACACACTTGGATACATATGCATCGGCATACACACAAAAATTTCCAAAATAAAAATTACATGTTTCACAAATAGCTATAATGAAGCATAAAGATGCATGGAATTTTATATCATTTTTCAAAGTTCAAAAAGCATGACATTAGTTCATACATATACATACCTTTTTCCAAATTAAAAAATAATGATACCATTTCATGAGAATATGCACTTTAATAAAATTTATGAATTCAAATACAAATGGATGATATTTCAATTAAAATATATTGGCACTGTGATCATGATGGGGGCATGGATATTACTCATTATATTTTCCATCATGTCAAAAAAATGAATTTGGATCCATTTAAAATGGTGTGATTTTTTATGCTATGGGTAATCTATGTTTGAGTGTAGATACCTCAACAACCTTAATATTAATTCTAGTGAACCCATTGTGTGGTTTCACCTTTTATTATGTTTTATGTGCATCTGAGTCTAATGACACTCTATGACATTGGCATCACTTATAACAAACCCATCCTAGTTACATATTATTTTTCATTATTATATTGAGTACTTATCCCTATTTATGATAATATTATTGATTATTTATTTAAAATTGAGATTTGATCACTCACAATTCATCAATGATTCAACATAAGGATCCATATCTCCAAGTGATTTATCAAGAGGGCAGATTTTATCCTTCCTCCTATCTTGGGATAAAATATTAGATATATATTAGTTACTTGAGTTAATTTGGTCATGGGATTTTTGGTACCCTATCAACTAATACTCTCCAATTACCACTTTATGGATTGTTCATTTCCTTAGCTAGGAGATGAGTAAGTCTGAAAACATATTTTCTCTATTTACTTAGGTTGGCCAGTTACCCACACCATTTATAATATTCACACAATGATCATTATCCATAGGTGGAAAAAATAACGAATACATTAAAGTGTAATCATTACTTACTCTTTACCTTTAAATATAAATTTCAAACTTTAAAAATTTATATATGGACATTGAATACTACATGTGTTATTATAGTTTTATTATTGAGTATCCTACACAACTAGAATTTATTATTGATACAAATTAATGTAATACACAATCAGGTATAAATATATATTTTACTCTATAAATTTCATTTATACAAGAAAAAGTGGGAGAAATGTAGACACCCAAAATTGGTACAAGGTTATTAGACAAATTCACACATATAGACTATTGATGATGAATGAAGTACATATTGGCACATTTATCTAGGTCTTCCATATTTATTTCATAAGCTTGGGTGGTCACTTATCTATTATTGTACATATTTTTAAAAAATTCATGGAAATCCCCAATTCATTTTATTATAATTTTATGTACTTTTTAGATAATTACATAATTTTAGGATAGGTCCATGCCTACAAACCTATCCATGAAATTTGAACTTGTCCAAGCGTAACTTGCAGAGTTATTTTGGGTCATTATTTTTGTTCATTGAGTATTGTTGGGTTGTATTTTTCATTTCAATAGGTCTTATAATTTACAATAAAAATCTCTATAAATACAAATATAATATAAGGAATTAAGTGCAAAATGAGAAATTATCAAGACATATAGAAATATTACATGTTTCATTGATACAATTTATTGAAGATAAATATCAAAGTTACAGAGTTTGAATCAATATTTTCATGCTTGTGTCAAGGGTAAAATTTGAAAATGATCATATATATTTTTATTCATAATTTAACACATACACATTAGTGAGAGGAATACATTTGAGTTTGAGCCCTCCTCAAAGTATTGGAAATGTAGTGCATCACTTGATTAGTCAATTAGTAATTGAGCTCAACTAATCCAACTCAACCCATTTAACCTCACATCCCTATTTGATATTGAATTAGTTTTTGTAGGATCAAGGGTTTTGTATTTTAGGTAATTTCACATGATATTTTTTCTACAACAATATCTAAATAGTCTTAGTGAACACAAGTGAAAGTGGTGAAACAATCACATTTTTTCATAGTCAACATTGACATGTCCATATTCATTGAACATAACTAGCCTATGTGGTTATCTAGGGAGTGAAAACCTATCTAAACATAGTCCAAAATTATACCCTTGAATCTGAGCTATCACATTCCTATTTTATTTTTTTTCTCACTATTATATTCCTACTATAGTCAATAAAAAACCTAGATTTAAGATAAGTTATCTTCTTATTTTTTTTTTCAAAAATAGCATATTACTATATTTCATAAGTTGTAATCAATATTATTAGCTAATTATATATAGTTACCTTTTTTTATTTATTGAATAATTATATGATTATTAGGCTTATATAATTAAAAATAATATCTAAAAATATTCATGATTAATATGATCATATGATCATATACACTAATTCTTTCTCATTGGGTGCATATGTCCTCTGATCTTGAAATACTCTCTTGAGCTACAATGTTGAGATTCACATATATACCATGGGCATGTTAATTGAATTCACTTCCTCAAAATTTCTATGTTACTACAATTGGTGCAAAATGTTACATTGACATATGCTATAAATTGTTTGGATTCCTTCCATTCTCCTACTTTTAGAGCCTTGCCTCTTGGCCTTGCTCAATTACATAGATGTGTACTAAAATATAAAAATTACAAAAAAGGACATATGCAAGACATTGTTTTATATATATTTATATTACACAAAAATAATTATGATGAAACTAATAGATAATTTAGATTCATAAAATGTATGCTTTCATATATGTAAAATGAGTGCCACTATGATTTATCGCATAAGTAAGATATAGAATAAATTGATAGATAAAGGGGTAAAACATATCTTAGATAATTTGATTCTTAGTTCTATTTATAGATCTATGAATGGTTTTTCAAAAAAAATTATCTTGACTCCTTGTATGGTTATATCATGGTTTTTAATATCAAATCAACATGGATCACTAATGTCATATTAGATAACGTTTTTTAATGTTTTTATTTGGGGTTTACATTACTATTTGAGAGCCCTATATTTCCTTATTTATACTTGGGATAATTACCTTGTTCTTGTTAATCTTGTTTCCACCTAAAAATAACCTCCATACTTACATAAAACAACGTATATATCTTATTGTTTCCTGAATACCTATCTCTTGAAAAATTAATTGGAAATACCCTAAAAATGGGTTAATATTTTGAATTGATTTGTCCTTCAATACCCCATGTATCTAAACATTGTTTACATTGCCAATAATATTGAGAGGGATCAAATCACATGTATTACTCTCTATAATGTGAGTGTGTAAAGGTCACATGGATATCTATCTAGATTATACTTTAATAAGGCCTAATATTTATACAAGCATGTATAATAACATTTTGACCTTAATGGAGTTTATATTTATAATTAGTAATTAGCTAAATCAATGTGCATTTTAAAACTAAGTTTTTTGAAAATGAATGCTTGTCCTTAAATTACTTTAAAGGTATTTTTACATACACAAGTCTCATTTTTTAAATTTTGGAATTAATTGGGATGGAAAATACAACCCAACATGAGAAATAAATGGTCAAATGGTAAGCATGCCAAAAAAAACCAACAAAAGGTTTATAGACACTTACATCAATCTCAGTCACTAACATAGAAGTTAGTGTCTACGATTGATGAAGTCATTCATGAGCTAGGAAAGTGCCAACATCAAATGCAAGAAGACTAGGTATCCTTATGACATGGTAACTGAAACTAAAAAATGATAACATAGAATGAAATGTAATCAAATAAAGTCAATAAGATATAAGAATAATAATCCAAATGTGCCAAAAAATCCTTAATTCATAATTGAGAGATGATATGTACATAGTCACATAAAAGCATAATGTAAACAAGGTTTGTACCAATTTAAGGTATCTAAAAATTCCCCCACTTTTATCTAAAATTTTAATGTAACTATAAATACTAAAATAAAAGATATAAATATATGATTTTTTATTGGTGTTAGTAATATTTCTTCTTTACTTACCATAGTTACCTTGTTGTTTACTAAAAAATAAAATTACAAGCAATAAAATAGATGTCTTCTCATTAAAAAAAAAATGCCTAATAAGTAGTAAAAGATATCCAAAGAACAAAAACATATGTGTGTGTGTGTGGGGTATTATGTTACTCATAAAGGATTCTTGTGCTATGGAGAGTGAAGATGCCATGGATCATAAATTGAAATGACTAATGGAGAAAGATGTTTGTAGTCTTACCAACTTCATGGTCAGGGATATGGATAAGCTTCCAAAAAATAATGGGAAAGTAATGTGTAGACTATTGAGCACCACTAAACCTCAAATACATTACTTGTGTGCCTAATATTGATAGTAAAATTAGGATTCCCATATTATAATTTTTTAGGGGTGTTAATCTATCGAGTTTTGTTTAATCTCAACCACATTACTCAAGTAAATAATCTAACACTGATCTTGAACCAGAAGATGAAAGGTTGGAACCACATAATGGGTTAAATATAGGTAATAACATGGACATTGAGAATTACTAAAATTCATCATGCATATCTCAAAAACATGAATCAATCTCTATAGATGGCTTATAGATTCAAGATTTATCCAAACTTGAAAATACTTAAAAAATATGTCATACAAAACTATAAAAGTGTAGATATGTAAATGTGCATGAACTAGTATCATGCCCCACTAAATCAATTTAAAGTTTAATTTGAGATATTATATATGTGCATGAAATATCATCATACCCCATTGAATCAATTCCAAGTGTGATTTGAAATAGTATATATGTGCATGAATCAACATCATGCCCCAATAAGTTGGTGCTAAATGATATATAATGTTATTCTTATGTATGATAAATATAATATGATATAGAATTATTTTTTTATATATGATAATGTTGAGAACCTATATCTCAAATGAATCTATTTTTAAAACCTGTAACTCATGTTTTCTATAAAATGAAACACATATTCCCTCAAACATATCTAAATATGTATTAATATGAAATATGTCAATCATGTCCTATTAAATAGATCACATACTCCCTCCATATGTCCCTAAAAATTATGTTTATAATATGAAAATAT
The DNA here is from genome assembly GCA_037957365.1 of Torreya grandis. Classification (NCBI taxonomy): domain Eukaryota; kingdom Viridiplantae; phylum Streptophyta; class Pinopsida; order Cupressales; family Taxaceae; genus Torreya; species Torreya grandis. The sequence goes on along the minus strand of JARHVA010002533.1, from coordinate 937,714 downwards.
TTTATATTTTTACCACTTTGAAATATCTCAATTGATCTTTTAATACCCATTTGAATAACTATATGAAATGTGGTAAGCCCATTATATTACCCCATTTTAATATAATAGATGAAATGATGTAATCAATTGTGTCAAAAGGTATTTGTGTGTAAGCATGCATAAATAGTGATTATAGTATGATTTTGTTTATTAAATATGATAAATTGGTAATTAGAATATTAGAATTTTATGTATTTTCATAGCTCTTTATTTTTGAATTACTCATAATGTATAAAATTAAGTACAGATGTTAAGTATTTTGGCCCATATATGAGTTCGATATGTTGATTGTGGCCAATGTGAGTGTATGAATAGTGTTAATAATTTCTCAAGAAATATTAATCATATTTAAATTATTGGTTAAATGTTTCCCTATTTTTGAGGATTAATACAAGTAATCACATGAGGATTAGAATCTTGAATTTCATCATATGAAAATTATTGAGAGTCATCTTGGACATATTATCATAATCAAAATGTGATTGCATATGTTTCAATGAAACTTATAGTACTTTACGGATTTTTTATTTTTTGTATATCATGTGTGAAATATTCACAAATAATAATTGACAGACATGCTTTATATAGGTAATAGTGTAAATTCAAATCATATAAATAGATTGATTTTTGATAATTATGTAATTCATTTGAACATTACATTAATAGTAATTATATATCTAAGTGACCATAATTTTGATTTGATGGGCACTTATTCCCACTTATTTTGAGCACCTAGAAGATGCATTATAAGCTCAACCATAAGAGGTGTTAATATGTTAAAAAATATCTTATTTTTTAGTATTGTTTCTACTTTTGTTAAAAAATTTGCGTTTTTTTTAGAAATATTTGTTTTCATGCATTTTTTAGCTCATATGATATCCTAATGAGAGTGTTTTTTAGAGGATAATACTATAAGGCTATTTCTATTTATTGTCTTGAAGTGTGACTAGACTATCCAACAAAAGCATCATTTCTAGACATTAGTGTTTTACACAACAATCTATGTATATACATATGCATCTATGGAAAATTAATAGTTAATTATTGATTTTTTATACATTATTTGGATGATATATAATTGTATATAATATTTTATTTTTCAAATGGATATACATGTTTAGGAGTTCTAGTATGGGTGACACATAGAGATCCTTAACATTTTTTAAATTTATAGTTATGATAAAGAGATTTTGGAGAGGGTCAGTATAGTTTTTAGCCCATTTTAGGCATATATATTATGATATGCACCTCATGAATACCCTAGAGGAGAGGTGGAATGACAACACTTAAACATTCTAGATCCCTATATGGGAGATAACTATGACAATAGAGAATGTTTAACTTATACTCAAATTTATAATAGTTGGTTCATGTGTTATGGTTCATAATACAATTGGACAAGGTTATATGCTTTGTGGTGGTTGGTATTCAAGGGTGATCTTGAAGAGGGATACAGAGCCAAGGGAACAAACTAGATGGTGTATAGGTATAGGTACAGTTGCAGCTGTTTATCTCCAAGTGGGAGATTGTTAGGTTGTGGAGCTAAAAGCTTCAACTATGCAGATGAAAAGAGAGGTTGATGAAGTTCCAGAAGTACCAGCATCAGTAGTATGACCGACATCGGTCAAGATGAATGCAGAAGGCAACTAGCATTGGCAGGGAGTCAGCCAACATCGGTCAAGACCAGGCAAATAGGGACTGACGTTGGTCGCCTGTGTGTTCCAGAACTATTTATTGCACAAACAGTTAGTTAGTTGAACTGAGTGTTTGCATGTAAAGGCTATTTCAAGTCTTGAGCTACATGTCTATTATTAGTAAACTAAGAGTCTAAGTTATTGTTCAAGTCTGGGATCTATTTATAGACCCATTGGCATGTATTGTAATTATGAGCTAGAAAGGAAGGCAAGGTAGATCCTTCTATTGTAAGATCATTGAGTTGCAGGTTATTGCAAGCTCATAGGAGATCTACATGTGTAAGTATGGTCTATTGAATTATAGGTTGTAGGTTCATGGGAGATCTACTTGAAGTACTTTAGAGTGCTTGGGTACTGGCAGGGTTATTACTGACTGGTTGGAGAGGTGAACACCAATTCTATGTGTGAGTTGTGTGTTGGGACCATTTTTGGTAGGAGAGTGTTTTGAAGAAGAATTACTGTACACTTGAGGTGTGGTAAGCCTCTATAAGGTGGAAGAGTGTGGCGGTTATTTATTGTATTCTTTTCTATATAAGTGTTAATACAAGATTGTATATTATCTCTCATATTTAATGTTATTTGTGAATTCTAGTTACTTATACTTCTGGATATTTTTTCATGTTTAATTGCTTATATTTGGTAATAATATTGTGCTCTTTTTGAGGAGCAAGATCCTAAAAAGTGGGATCAGAACAAGGTGTGTTTGTTCTTGGATTCTCTGACAACTGGTATCAAAGCTTTTGGTTGGGATACTAACAGGTTAGATTAGATCTGGTTAGTGTGTGTTGATTACAGGTTACTCACAGGGGTTTCTATTTGAGTGGGAGTAGAGCAATGGTAGAGGACAGTAAGCTAAGAATGGAGAAGTTTAATGGCAAGAGGTCCAAGTCTAGGTATGGCAGAATAACCTACTAGAAATGTGGAAAGCAATGGCACTTAAAGAGAGATCGCAGGTCAGGTGAAGATCAACATGAAGGACATGAAGAAGAAGCAGGTGATGCAAGTATTGTTGCACAAGATGCTCTAGTGTGTTCTTTGGATAAAGTAGAATCTTGGGTTTTAGATTCTAGTGCCTCTTTTCATGCATCCCCAAATAGGGAATTTTTTCATGAGTATGTCCAGGGAGACTTTGGAGAAATTTGTTTAGGGGATGGTAAGCCTTGTCAGATGGTTGGCAAAGGGAAAGTGAAGCTGAAATTGTAGACAGGTAACACATGGGTGTTGAAGGAGGTCATGCATGTCCCAGTTCTAGAGTAGAATTTGATTTCTATAAGAATTTTGGGTGATGAGGGTTACACAGTAATTCTCACAGTGGACTCTTGGAAGGTTACCAAGGGTGCACTTATTGTAGCAAGAAGTAAGAAAGTAGGTATGCTTTATCTATCTACTTGTATTATTGATTCTATTTCTGGGTTATCTACTTCAGCTGTAGATTCAAAGATGTGGCTTAATAGGCTTGGTCACATGAATAAGGAGATGCATGTTCTTGAGTCAAAGGGTATGATTTTAGATTTGAAGAGCATAGATTGAGATTTCTGTATGCAGAAGAAGAAGGTGATGTTTCTTGAGGAATCTGATGTTCATGACAAGAACAGGAAAGCCTTGGTTTTCAAGGAGAAGGTGATGGACAGAGTTTAGCATAAGGGGTAGAAGAACTATAAGTAGAGCAAGGTTGATTTGAACAAGGGTTTGATCTAAAAGGAGCTCATGGGTAGAAGTTAGTTCTCACAAGCAAAACACAGAGACTGATGTCGACTAGAAAACTGGTGTCGGTGTCCAGATAGGGACCAATGTCGGCTATGTGCAACCCAATGTCGGTGACTCAGGGACAGATAAACACCGACGTCAGCAAGGGGGAACTAATGTCAGTGATGAGGCAGTCATAGGGAACTGACATCAGTCAGGTGCAGACTGAGATGTGACCGACATCGGTCACTAAGACAAATTTTGGGTGGACAACAAGCTGTCAAGGAGTCTCAAGCACCCATATGGAGGACTTAAAGGGTAAGTAAGCCTCAAATTCATCATTTCCCTTCTTTACACTACTTTTTGCTCACTTATGGTAAAGAACCAAGAAGTTTCTAAAGAAGCAGAGCAGGTAGATCCAGGAAATAGTGGGAGCTTGTCATGGTTGAAGGATGTGATTCCTTGGAGGAGAACCAAACAGGAGTTTTGGGTAGAGTTGCCAGTTGGAAGTAATAACTAAGAGATGAATGGATGTTTAGGATGAAGAAGAGTGGAAATGTATACATGAAATAGAAGGCTAGGGTATATGGTCTTGAGTTAGCTGCAGGGCAATGGAGGTTTGATCATTGTGTTTCTCTTTACCAGGTTGGATAATATTAGCTACATTATCCTATTACTATATGATGTGCTTGTTGCAGGGTTACATATACAGGGAGTTACTGAACTAAAGGTAAAGATAGTTTAGAGGTGTGTCATGAGGAATCTGGGAGCAGCAAGATTCTTTGGCATGAGTGTGTTCTAGAGACATGGAAGGTCATATGTTGACCTTGTTTCAGGATGATTGTGTGAGACCGGTTAGCACGCCGATGGTTGGACAGTTCACAAAATAGTGTCTTGATTCACATAATGAGGTTAAGTGCATGGTATGTACTAGACCTAATTTTTCCCAAGCAGTGGGAGTTGTCACAAGTTTGGAGCCAATCTAGGAAAGAAGCATTGGAGGGCAGTTCAGTGGATTCTTAGAGGGACCAGTAGCAGGTGCACATGCTATGCAGGGTCAAGTTATTTTCTACATGGTTTGTAGATGTGGATGTGGTAGGTGATTTGGATGATAGGAGGTACACTACAAGTTTTGTGGTGGTTGGTCTTTAAGGGTGATCTTAAAGAGGGATATAGAGCCAAGGGAAAAAACTAGATAGTGTATAGGTATAGGTATAGTTACAACTATTTATCTCCAAGTGGGAGATTGTTAGGTTGTGGATCTAAAAGCTTCAACTATGCAGACAAAAAGAGAGGTTGCTAAAGTTCTAAAAGTACCAGCGTCAACAGTATGACCGATGTCAGTCAAGATGAATGCAGAAGGCAACCGGTGTCGATAGGGAGTTGGTCGACGTCGGTCATCACCAGACAAATAGGGACCGACGTTGGTTGCCTGTGTGTTCGAGAACTATTCGTTGCACAAATAGTTAGTTAGTTGAACTGAGTGTTTGCATGTAAAGGCTATTTTGAGTCTTGAGCTACGTGTCTATTATTAGTAAACTAAGAGTCTAAGTTATTGTTCAAGTCTGGGATCTATTTATAGACCCATTGGCATGTATTATAATTATGAGCTGGAAAGGAAGGCAAGGTAGATCCTTCCATTGTAAGATCATTGAGTTACAGGTTGTTGCAAGCTCATAAGAGATCTACATGTGTAAGTATGGTCTATTGAATTATAGATTGTAGGTTCATGGGAGATCTACTTGAAGTACTTTAGAGTGCTTGGGTACTGGCAGGGTTATTACTGACTGGTTGGAGAGGTGAACACCAATTCTGTGTGTGAGTTGTGTGTTGGGACCATTTTTGGTAGGAGAGTGTTTTGAAGAAGAATTACTGTACACTTGAGGTGTGGCAAGCCTCTATAAGGTGGAAGAGTGTGGCGTCTCTTTATTATATTCTTTTTTGTACAAGTGTTAATACAAGATTGTATATTGTCTCTCATATTCTATGCTATTTGTGAATTCTAGTTACTTGTACTTTTGGATATTTTCACATGTTTAATTTCTTATATTTGGTAATCATATTGTGCTCTTTCTAAGGAGCAAGATCCTAACAAGTGGGATCAGAACAAGGTGTGTTTGTTCTTGGATTCCCCGACAAAGGGTATATGCTTTGTGATCATAGGTACATGATTTATCATGTTAGAGAATACCAATATCTGGAAGTTAGTACTAGTTTGTTTTTATTCAAAATTGTTTTATGTGTTGTCCTATGGTTATGGAAACACTTGTGTGCACTTATAGCATCATTAATTGTTGTAGATGGTGGGAAAGTGTCTATTTTATACCACATATATCACATTCCTTAGTTTATTTAGAGGCATGGGTTCATGTATTCATGATGGTGCATTATTTTAGCCCATTGATACATATGTTTATACAAAATTGATTTATAGGGTTAGAATTGAGGCCTTGTTATTTTAACCTTATTACATATGTCAACCTATGAGAATTTTTTATAATTTTTATAGTTGGGGAACTATATGGTGATTAATCACACACATTTTTATATAGAGATGGGTACTAGATATAAAAAAGTGTAACTACTATGGATTATCACATGATTATATATAGGCTCACACATGTTAAGATTTTTCAGAGGCCTTACATAGGATTTATTGGTTGGGTTGAGGATGCATCAAATTTATGTCATATTCATGTTAGTATTTAGATTCACGATTGATTTATTAGTTTGGTAGAGTGATTCTAATTTAGAAGGTCACATATCATTTTGGCATCTGACAAGATGTTCCCCTAGCAACATACCCTTTAAAGCACATATAGAGATATACATAACATCTCGGTGACAAGTTAAATCCTATAAATATTTTTCTATCACCTTTGCCTATAGGGAAGGTAGATCCTCATATTATCATTTTTTATGTAGATTATGCAAGATGCACTACATAGTACACTCATTGGTGGATGGATATGAGATGGTCCATCCTTTTTATTATTTTATAGGATCTAAGTGTATTCATTAAAGATCAAGGAAGAGGTGGGGGATATGGAGGAGCATGATAAGTAGGTCAAACTTCCCCATAGTCTAATCTATTTGATGGTATAACTATTGTTTTAGTTACATGTAAATATATATGTACACTTATATATTTATATTTGAGTTTTGGTTTTGTCCATAAATTTATAATGTCTTGTTTATTCACCATTCTTGTATTATAGATGATGAGTACTAGGTGACTAAGGTAGAAGTGTCTATTCATACTTTGACATGTGACATTTGAGAGTATGTCATTCAAAGAGTTTTAGTCAAGTGTATTATGGATATTATAGGTGAGTACGTCCCACTATTTTATTAGGTTACTATTACAACCAAAACTTATACTATAGGTATAAGAGAGAAATATGACCTGGAGACTACTCAATATAGAGTGAATATGTCTCCATTGGCTAGCACTAGTGGTGGTTTATGTAGAGATATTTTAGGCCATTATGTAAAATTATAGGTTAAACATCTAAGGGTATTAGCTAAGTCATAAATTTTGGAAGATTAAAAAATAAATAATATGTCACTATCATAAGTACTATGGGTGACATGATTACATTCACATCAAGGGATAGTGACATGGGTGTTTTGGATGATCAGGGTGATATTTCCCCAATTAGCGACTATTTTTTATCTTGTATAAAAATAGTATATATATGGTGTTATCTTATTATTCAAATTTTTTGGACTATCACATGATATTATGTCTTGTATTAAATGTAATTTATATTTATTTATAATTAATTATGTTTTGAATGGGTATTGGATAAAAATAATAACATTTTTAATCACATTGCATGTATAAGGAATTTTATCTTATATATTTTGTTAGAATAGATCATTGGAATACTAATGAAATCCACTGGATAATAAAAATGTATTGTGATAATATTTAACTCATTCATGATCCATTATTGGAATAATTTAAAACAATTCCTTTTCTTTCTTTTACTGTAAAACATGGCTCACTACTTTCAATTGTTTCTCTTGAATAACATGTTTGTCCTTTAGAATTCATAATTTTTTAGAATATTATGGAATTATATTTGTTTTATGTAATTTATATCTTTTATATGTAATTAACCCATCCTATAATATGCAATAAATGTACTTTGGTTAACTATGTAAAAATCTGCTCCCATCTATTATAACCATGTCTGACCCAATATGACATTTCTGAGTGAAATATCATCATATACATGTAATAATGTATCTACTACCTTAGGACATAAAGATATTAGAATAGTAAAATAATTTATAAGTGAAATATCATCATATACATGTAATAATTTATCTACTACCTTAGGACATAAATATATTGGAATAGTAATTTTACCAGTGGCATATGAAAATTCATGACATAAATATCATTTATCATATCACAATATATTAGGAAAAATAACTATACATATTATGTTGTTATTTATCATTAAAAATGATGTATTTTATAGGTTGGCCTTTAATTAAGGATTAAAGGACCATTTGTTTATTAGGAATAACATCTTAGGAAATAATGGTATTATTATAATGTGAGCTAGAAGAAGATATTATCCTGGTATTATTATCCTTAGGATTTCGATGACCCATGGGCTCCTTTGCAAGAATTCCCTTGGAAATCTTTCTCTTCATCAAATAATGAGTAAGTGAACATGGAGAAGGGTATCTATGTGATACAGCGTTTACTTGTCTAAAGGTTATAACCCTTTTATCCACAAATTTTTCATATTTTTTAACGTGTAATTATGATTATCATTATACCCATTACTATCATGGTAATTATAAAATGGTCTAGTCTTAACTAAATTGGTTGATTATTCATTATCCCTTGTGTATTTTATTGACCCCTTTCACTATATATTTTATTTTTATTTGCCTTAGAGGACCTTAATTGGAATCATTACTTTGAGAAAAAATACATCATATTTTATGTCTTTATGAGTGGATTACTTCGTAGGTGAGGTAGGTCTAATTTAATTTCCATAATAACCTTATGTGATCCTTAATTTAGATCACATGCATAATTGAGAATTTATAAGTAAATTTTGAGGGTTGATACATTAAATTCTATAAGATTATTTTTAATCTCAAAATATAATTTGTAATAAGCTCATCATCAACTTGCTTTAAGCTTTGGAGATGTTCCAAGTGTAATTTAGGCACTTTCAATTTGTGAAAATAAAATTAATATGTATTATAAATTCTTGAAATAATGTAAATAAAAATTATGGAGTTTATATACCAAATATAAGGCATCCCCTTCTAATATTTCATAAATGTTTTTTAATAAGATTCATCCACCAGTATTATATTTCCCAAAAGAAATTATATACTTGATTAAGTGATCATGGGGATTTCTACTACCATCAAATTATTTGAACTTGGGAAATAAAAAATTCCTATGGTATTTATATTAGAATAAAATTCATGTAATAGGTTGACCAATATTGACATTATTAATAATGTGAGCCTTATATGCTTTAGTTTAAATAAGGTCAAGCACCTATTTTTTAAAATCAACTTTGGCATATATCATTTAGGAAATTTAACTAATAGGGATGGTATTAGAATCATTTATGGGTTATAAACTATTATTTTTTAAAAACATAAGTATAAGGATTCATCATCAATATCAATAGGCCACTTATAATTGCATTCTAAATTAACATCATTGCCTATTTTAGACTTAATATCTAGCATACCACTCTCATCACATTGTGTTTGTAAAATAGAATTAGGAATTACATAACATTTTTTTTAGAAGTATCTATATTTAAGGAAATATTTTTACTTGTCTTTTATGGAAGATAAAGAGGATAATTACATTTCATTTCAATAAAGTAAGGATAATTATCAGACATTATTTTCCATTTCCAGAGAGGGAGAAAAAATGTCTAAATTTTGTGTCATTTAAAATTTCAAGAGAAGATAGATAAGTATCACATTATTTTTCATTATTTTTTATTTGATATATTTAAAATTAATATCTTGTACATTTTTAGAATTTTTTAGAATTTTGATAAAAAGATGAGATATCACATGCTTTTATCTCCTTTACCATGTCTAGAGAGAGAAGGAATTTCACAACCTTTTGTATCATTTTCAATTTATAAAATAGGGATAGAGACATCATGAGAATTTAAATGCATATCATATACATATGGTATTATTTTATTGTCTTCATTGGAAGTGATGATATAAAATAGTGTAGGGCTAGTTCATTGTAAGTTTCCTCTTTTTATGGTGCATACTTAAAATAATGTCAAGAAGAGTTAGAGGAATTAAATTATTTCATTTCAAAATTAGATTGTTCATTTTTTCCTCACTATATACATCAATATTATACCAATATTCCTCATATTAATAATTATAATCTTTACCCTCAAAATAATGTTCACCATATACATAATTTGCATCATTTATCACACAATTTTTCTAATTTATCCATTAATTATTATAAAAATAAGGCATGGCCTGGATAGTTAATGTGACATATAAGGGATGAGGACTATTAGAGGTTTTATATTTTTTATTAATTTTGTATTTTAACCTTAATATATATTTGAGGACATAAGCTAATCCTACTCCTACCAAGGAAATAATCTTATAAATATTAGGTTTTCTTATAATAGAAACCCTAGTGATAAAAAGAGGAAACCTTAAATAGGTATAGGGTTTACATGGTTTTATATAATACATGATTTCACAAATATGTTTTAACTATTTATAGATTACACAAACCTAATTTAGATTAATAAAATTTATAATTTCATATATGTAATCTAAGTGCCACTATGATTTACCACATAATTACGATATAGAAACAATTAAAGGACAAAGGGGTAAGAAGGCTCATATATTATTTAGTGCTTAGATACATTTATGGATATGTGAATGCTCAATCAATAAATTTTTTTTTGATTCCTTGTACAAAAAAATCAAGGATTTAACTATCAAATTGGGATGGGTCATTATTATCAACTTAGGGTACGTTCAGAGATGTTTCTACCTAGGGTTAATGTTATTGTCTAGGAACCATGCACTCTAGTATTTATACTTGGGATGATGGACATTTTAATTTTAAGTGTATTTCCACTAGGAAATCGCTTTCATAAATTCATAAAATAACATGTTTATCTTATTCTTTCTTGAATCTCTATCTTTGGTAACCTTGCTTGGGAATACTCTATAAAAGGGTTAGTATATTGGGTCAAGTTATCCTAGAATACCTTATGTATCCAAGATATACCTATATTTACATTACTTTGAAGAGGGATAAAATTTCATGTATTTATCCCTTTAATATGAGTGTTTGGAAGATAATGTGGATATAAATATATATATTATTTCACTTAGGCCCAATCTTGGTACAAATATGTAGAATAAAAATTTGACCATAATGTACTTCAAATTTTAAATTGGTAATGAGCTAGAGTAATGTCAATTTTAAAAATAAGATTTCTAAATATGAATGATTTCCATTAAATGACTTCAAGGACATTTGCATATACGTGTGTGTGTGTGTGTGTGTGTGTGTGTGTGTGTGAATTTTGAATTACGGGGTTAAATATCACTCAAATGACAACACAAATTGGTTGAACATGTGAAATAAATAGTCAAAATGGAAATGTGCCAAAATAAAATATAAAAATGTATCCCTGACATTTTTGTTGATATTAGTCACTAATGTAGATGTTAGTGTTTATGATTAATGAAACTATCCCTGAGTTAGGAAAGTACTAGGGCAAAATATAAAATGACTAAGGATCCATGTGACATGGTAATTGAGATTGACATTGATAATATAACATATCACATAATCAAATAAATTAAATAAGATATAAATATAATGTCAGTAAGTACTTAACTCATAATTGAGAGTCTATATGTACAAAGTCATAAAAAATCCTGGTGTTAAAAAGCCTTGTACCAATTTTAGGTATCTACAAAAATATTTTTATAGTTTACATGATTCACCTATGATTTATCATATACATGGTAAATTAAATATTCACATTTTTTCCTATGTGCATGCATTTCAAATTATAACTGAATGTGAAGTAGGACATACAAGTTATCTATGACTTGGATATATAGATGTAGGACATTCCTTCACCTATATTCTACCCTTATTACATTGGGGGGATTACTATATTATGGGAATATTGGTACACACACATGTATGTATGTATGTATGTATATAGGTTACAAATTTATATGACCATTCAATTACTCATATTGAGCTATTTATACTATTTACACATGACTTTGTCTTATGTATACTATTTAGAGTGTTATGTTATATGGATAATATAGTTAAATATGTGAAATTATGACATACATTTGATTGTGTAGACTAACATTTCTTGTTGTATGCATGTTTGATTTTATTTTGTGTTACATAGTGTGATCCTTGATTGTGTATAATATTGTGTGACACTTTATATAACATTGATTTTTATATCTATGAATCTTAAGCTACATGAAACTTATTGTTCTATGTGTGACACTTAATTTTCATAACATTGGTTGTTCTATGTGTGGCTCTTACTCTACCTGACATTACATTTTTTTGTGAAACTTAATCTATGTGACATTGGGTGTTCACTATGTATGTGATTCTTAATATATGTGACATTGATTATTTTATGGGTGGATCTTACTCTACATGGAATTAAGTGTTTATTGTGTGGCTCATTATATGTGTAAATATTATTCTACATGACATTGAGTATTATCATGCATTTTTTAATGATTGATCATGTGTGTCATTCCCATAATATTGCATGTGACTGTGTTTGGATACATATATGATTGTCTATTGATGTTGTGATTCATATCACACATTATTATACTACTATGTGATGCCTTGATTCATATCATGCATACTTTGTGTGTATTATTCCTCAAAAATTCTATAATAATTACTATGATGGATATTAATGCATGCCTCATTGATATATTTAAGTGACATAACAATTGTATGAATTATAATACATGTTTAATATATCTTCTAATGATCTAATATATGATGAAATAATCTAATCATTTTATCACTTACTTCACATGTTTACATGTTTATAGAACATGGTGATTATAACTCCTTTATTTTGAGATAAGTGATTCATAGGATACATCCCTCACCTCAAAAAGGGTGCATCCATAATTGGCTTACCATAAAAATTCAAACCATCATAAATTAAAAAAATAGATATTGGATTAGGTTATATGATACACAATTTGATTAATATTGGCATAAATTGGTTAAGGTTTTCATATATTGACATAGATAGGTGGTATATGTGAGGCATATGTGATATAGTCTATAAGATTATGACTAATAATTGATATATACTATGACATTTTGACACAAGTGATATAACTTAGGCATGCTCAAATATGCTCAATTATAATTATATATACATATATACTTAGATATACTCATATATACTAAAAAATACTCAAATATATCCATATATACTTATATATAATCATATATAATCATATATACATAGATATACAAAGGTTTAAGTAGTTTTGAATCTAAAATCCATATTTAAAAGCTGATTCATGCTTCTCATATTTACATAGGAGCCTAGTATAGGGCTCCACTATTTTATTGGAACCTATTTTTGGTTCCATTCTCAAAAACTTCTAATGAGTAAAGTGGTTGAGGTTCTATGTAGCTCAAATTTATAAACATTTATCCATATTCAATAAGGTTTGGAATTTATTTACCTTAATTTGGATTAATGTAATATAATAAGATATATATTTTGAAATATTTAGATTTTATAATGTATATCAATAACACATAAATATAAATGTTAAATTAGAGAATAATTGAACAATTGAAACATACTATAAATGGAAATGATGTAAGAGTTTATGATACTTACCTTATTTCAATTCTGTATAGGTCTAAGACTAATTATAAGGGACTGAAAGGATTGAAAATATATAAAGAACCACTTTGATTAAGATCTTGAATTTTTGGATCTATTGGATGATTTTATCTTCCTTTGGACACCCTCATTTGAAGCATGCATATGCTTATACTATATTTTTATTATGAAGTTGTATCTCACTATCTTAGCATAGGATATTATGTCTACTTATAAATTGTATTCTTATGTAATATCAAATTCTTGTTGTATATGCAAAAATATATAAATCTTATCTATTTAAATTTAAAACCATAGTTATATTTTTGAAAATAGATTAACCTATAATAATGGTGAAATAGTTGGGTTAATTGACCTCAAAAACTCATTGATTAATGAATGAGTATTGGATATGTATCCAATACTCTAAGGAGGGAAATAAAACCACACATAGTTCTCCTAGTTATGTGTATGTGTGCATTATTTATCCATTTATAAGTTAAATGTAGATATTATAATATGGTATTAGAAACTTGATAGGTCACTTTTGACCTACCTTTTACATACATGAATTGTGTGTACATATATGCTTCTTATTCCCCATTATCTCACATCTAAATGATTATTATCAGTCTGAACTTCTCATTTTGTTTTCATTCACATACAAGAACCTTATTATATTTAAAACTAAATAAATATCTTACTCAAACATCTATGGATCATAAAATCCACAATTATATCTCTTAGACACTAGTGTTAGGCTCAAATAATTTCATTGACATAATTGACTCGAGGGTGACATTGATGACCCTTGCCTAGAATATCTATTTTCAAAATTGAATCATTCTTATGCATCAAAATATTTTCCTAGCATGTTGATGGCATGAGAAATTACCCAAATAGACTTATATAAATATAGATCAAATCCACATTGATGCTCACTTAGAACTTTTCAATCAAGAATCTAGACACTATTTCATACTAATAAAATATACTCTATTCTTCCCAATTTTCAAATTATTTAGTAGGACTAGTCATCAACCATATCTGAATCACACTAAGCCAAGCTAAGAACATATATTATCAAGTATCAAAACCCTAATTCTAAATAAATTTATATATTAAAGGAGCACAATTTTAAATTCACATTAAATGGGGAAAATAAATGTGGCTTGAATTCCCTTTTTGGATTATTTGAAATTTAGGTAGTGGTCAATAATTAATGAGGTTTATTGGGGTCAGATCAACCCATTGCACTTCCCAAAATTTTATAGGTTTTTACCCTTCACAAGTAGACCTAGGAATTTAAGGAGTAAGATATTAATTCTTAGATTTGTGCATACATTTAAGCACTGATATCACATACATAAAGGTATAATAAGTAGGAAAAACTAGTTGTATGGTCCCAAATATCCAAATCAACCTAGGATAGTGACATAAGTCTCAATCACTAACATCAATGTTTTTTCCCTAGCATAATCATAGTGAACATACATGCATAAATAATTATATCTAGATTGATTGACTCACATGACTACTTCTAACAATTTTACACTATCATAGGTTAGTTAAAATTAGTTATTAAATTAGAAAATCTAAGCATATTTATCTTTTTAGTACTTATATATTTAGCACATGCCACTTATCAAATCTATTTCATTAATTTACATGCAGATTCATACTTAATTGTCATTATTAAAAATTTATATTATATTTTTATCCTAATTAATATTCACATAATATAAATATGGTAAATCCAACACTAAAGGGAGATTTTTTGCAATCAAACATGCATAGGTCACAAGGTCAATTATACATTTCACACTATAAAAAATGTTGCAAGAAAAAAATAGTGAATAATGTGAATTTTTTAGATACCAAGGCACCAAAATTATTATGAATAAAAAATATTAAATATATGCCAAGAATAATATTTCAAATGTTAATTTATCATAAATTATCTACATTACCATCTACTAGACATTGAGTAATGGGATGAATTTCACATAAGGAAGGTTTATCATATTATGATTACCATAAAACCATGGTATATGACAGATAATTTTAAAACACTACAAAAAAGATATAAATATATAATAGTAAAGGTATTATTGTGGTTATATAGGATATTAATAAGAACAAGTCACATTAATTTTGAAATGACACCATCTACAACCGTGATAAAAAAATTTATAAGCATCCATGACAAGTGGCCTTGACCATTATTGTAACATATAAAAAGAGTAAAGTGTGAATATTAAGAAAACATACTAATTAATGGAGATAAATTATAAACCATGTTACAAATTTAGGATAGTTAGGACATGACATCAATTAATTATAAGATAATACATATTTCAAAGAATCTACCAGATATATTATTTTAGCCATCATTTATGGAGAAAATGTTGTTCATACATACATATGGGTCATTCCTCATAATCATGAGGTGAAACTTAGCTTGGGATAATTATGGTTACAATATATGGGGCATGTAGACACCCATATTTAGTACATCCCCGTCCTTTATGTCATTTGTTACAACTTTGTATCTATAGACTATCAATAATGAATAAGGTATATATTGATGCATTCTAGTTGGGTGTTGTTATCTATTATAGTCCATTATTTTTCCTATTGGTTATTAATATCATGATTTTTCATGAGTATCCTCAATTTTTGTCTTTTTTACTTTTGGATGAGTCTTCAAAAACTAGATAGGGTCAACGTATGGCCATGTCCATTTAGCATAGACTTTTCTAGGAGTAATTTTTAAAACTTATTTGGAGTCACATTTCATTTAATTATTATTTTTTACCATTTTTTATCATATTGGATCAATTTTTTCATACCAATGGAACCCATATTACAAATCAAAACATCTATAAAGACACTCATCATTTAAGGCATAAAGTATGAGTATCCTCACTCATCATGGAAAATATATTCAAAAATTTTCATGTTCTATCTATAGGTTTAAGGAATCTATATTAAAGGTTGAATTCACATGTGTATACTTATGCAAGGGGTAGAATAAGATAATTAAAATCTATAATTATATTCACCATTCCACACACACATATGTGGGAGAACCACATTCAAGTTTGAGCCTTATTTGGAGAATTGTAAATATAGTGTATCACTTAGTCATTTAATAGAGATGGACTAAGGTCAATCCAACTCAACCCATTTCACTTGACACCCTATACTTGATTTCAATTTGGTTTTTGTGTAGTAAATTAAGGTTTTGTCATTTTAGGTACTTCACATTATATTTAATGTATAAAAACATGTTTTTGGACCTAATTAATGAATGCATAGGTGTTTAAATAATCAATTTGGCATCATAGTAAAAAGGGATGAGTATAAATTCAATATACTCAAATACACTATGCTATTATCTACTTAAAATGATCACATCTAATAATATTTATTTCATGTGTCTTAGATCGATCATAGTCAAAATTATACTTTTTCTATTTCTAATGTCAATAATTAATTAGGAATAAATGTGAGAATTCTATAATCAATATATTGGAACACATTGGGTTATTTTTCATTTAAAATAGGCCTATCCATAAGCTGTTATGATCCTATGCCTATTCATGAACTTGTATACTTGTCTCTTCGACTTATTTTTAGTATCAAATGGTTAAAATAATAAACATAAATATATTTGAAATCAAAGTATATTTTTCATGTTTATCCTTGTACTTTAAATTTGATTTTATTTATATACACAAATATATTTTCTTGTCATTGGATTTGAATTATTTTTTAACTTTGTTTTACTACAAACTATGTTCTGATAACTTTAAAACTCATAAGATTTATTTTTCTAGGTAAAAAAATATATATATTTACTTAAACCACGGGGGTTACCAACCTAATAATCAATACGTTAGACATCATTATGTATGCATTTTATTTTCCATGTACCTCACAATATATCTAAAATTCTTAGGGTTTTGTATTCATCCATAGTAAGCCTTTGACCATTTTTTTTTATAGTGTAATGGTAAGTGGTTATCCCTAGGATGTTACTCTCGATGTAGTTTAGAGATGAGATAGTGCAGATATAGAAATGGTGGAATTATCCATAGTTATCACCTTCATGGTTGTGTTCACTAATAACAACTAGGACTAGTATATCTAAGACCCTAAAAAGTAAACATGCCTTGCCTATTTTCACCCATTGATATCATGTCTTTTGTAGTATGCTTGATTTTTTATAGAATTGAGTTTCATAATTATCATATTTGTTATATTATGGTTAAAATAAATCTAAAATGGATCATAAATTAGAAATGCCAATGGTTCTCATCCTTTAGATTTATTCTTATCTAGAAATGCTACAACTTACACTTATGATAAGGAATGGACTAATGATCACACTTGTACAATTTATGATGATTTTTACATTAATTAATAAATTATTGTGATATATATGACTATGGTAATAAAAATATAGATAAGTGGTGCAATATTGAAGAATATAACAAAGAGTAAAATGAGGATGCTAATTTAAAGTCTAAAAAATCAATTTCATTTATTGCTCCTTTATATTTATATTTCCATAAATTATAATAAAATGAGCATAATAATGGAGTTAAGAGAAGTAAAACTATTTGTAATGGAGGAGATAATTGGATAATCCAGAGGGATGTCATGCGAAGGAAAAAAGCATATAAAGATGAATTGAGAAAATATGAACTTTTACAGAGGTTTTTTTGAACTAAAGAACTTGTCAAGATAGATAAAAAGGGGTTTTCTTGCTTAGACCTTCCATGTCAATGGATTGAGGTCTAACTAAAAATAATGAAGTATAAAACTCTTGAAGGTAATTACATCCTAATATTTTCCCATCACTTTCTCTTGATAAATAATTTCAAGGGTTATAAAATCATCCTTTTTATTATCTCCTCAAATCCCTGAAGAACACTACTCTTATACACCAAATCAATGAAGCTAATCTAATCCTACATTGGGGCCTTATCCTATTACTGATAAATCATGGAAAATCCCTTCAAGGTAGGGATATTCTATTAGAGGGGTCCTCTACTAAGGAATACTCCTATGAGGAAGACCCTACCTTAGGGTCCCACCACCCAATAACTAGTATTTCCCATACTGGCCCCAATTTCAAAACCTTAGCTAGAGACCCTCACTTGAAACTCTTCTTTTTAAATCTAAACCTCTCTTGATGGATAAAATAACTTTGAGGGATGTGGTAGGGAAAGAAAAGACCATCCTAATAGAAGAGATCAAAACCAAAAAATATCAACTAAATTTTTTTAATAATAAACATCATGAGGTCAGGATGTGTTTAGTAGGCCTTATACAAGATTAGAATTCCAATAGCAAAGAGGTTTCTAAAAAAATCCAATCCTTCACTCATATAACTAAGGTAGAAAGGACCCCCTTTAAGTAACACAATATAGAGGTGGAGACATCTTCCCCTCAAGATACCCCTTATAACCCCCACCAAGAAGACCCTGATGAAGGAATAGATGCAAAAGAGACCTAGAATGATCTTACCTAAGGATGATCCGAAAGGGCCCAAAAAAGAACTAGGTCTAGAATTACAAAGAGAAAATAGGTTGTACAGGAGAAGGTGATTGAGGATGTAGAGGAACCTATGGAGGGATCCCCCTCCTAGAATAATTTACTAATTTTTTTCTTATTTTTTTGCCTTCTACATGGACAGTTTTCTGGTAGTACTATTATTATATGCAATCATAAATTCATCATGTTTATAAATCAATCCTAACTCAGAGAAGATAGATCATACCATACACTTCTAATTGATACACATTATATAATTAGGAACATGACCAATATGGGGATCTTCTAGACTTGATTAGGGAATCTCTTATCATAATAAACTATGCTAGGGAGGGTTTTAAAGCCTCCAGTCAAGCACAATCATGAAATAACCCTAATTGAGTCCTATGTTTTGATATCTCACTAAACTAATAATAAGTAAAGCAAATCTAACCTAGTGCTCACAAAATCTTATGGCACAATATGGGGGTTAGTAAATAAATAAAACATGTATAGGAGAATTTCAATTAAGATATGTATGAGCAAGACCCTAATACATGGAATAATAACAATAATATTATTTGAATCCAATACTTATGTTACTTATATCTAGTAAAGAGAGGACCAAAGTTAGAGAATACTTACTTGAATGATGAATCCATCGAGACTCAATCTCTCCCTTGGACAAGGGGGATTCACAAGAGGTTTTTGTGTTTTGTAATGATCACTAAAAAAGATCCAAGCATCCAAGACATCTCCAAAAGACTAGATTCTCCAAGTAAAATCCCTAAGCTAAGAATCCTCAAGTAGAAAAGTGGAAGAGTAGATTATAAAGAAGTTTAAGTGAACAATAAATACTGATTTATTATGTAATAATGGTGAAATGATCTTGTATATATATATAGGTAGATTTAACCCTAATCCCTTATGAAAGTTTTGGTTTATAGGGTCAACCTAGTTAACCTAGTACAATTTTAGACAATAATTCACTAGGTCATAGGTTAGGTTGGCCAAGATCCAACCTATTCCCTAAGTTAATTTTACCCAAAAATATATAGAGTTGACCTAGTATAAGAAATAGAGGCTAAAAATTGTACAGAGTTGATAGGGTCAACCTAGTATAGTGAATAGTTAAAAGGAGGAAAAGGTGGAAAATGACTGAAGGAGTATGGAAAAAAGGATTAATATTTTAGGGAATGGTTTTATAATCTTATTGGATTGGTAATAAGTGTAAATAAGGGATAACAATCCTATAAATCACCAATGTCTTGTCCACCCCTTTCCCGATGCACCCCTTAGGGCATGTACTCAAATAGATTAAGTATTAATGGGTTCCTACAAGATTTAAAGCATCAATATTTGATAAATTTTGAAAATATTATGTGTATACATATGCCACACTTGAATCTCATCACATGTCACTAAGGTGTAATAGGGGATGGTGCTTTAAGAAAGAACATAGGAACACATAATGTTGATCCTGAAAAAGTTATAGTATTTTAGAGTATAAAATAATTGAAAGTAAATGACTAAAAGGGAAATAAGTAAAAATTAAATGTGATGCATACCTTGACTTACCTTTATCACTAGATGATTATTTTTTGTGTTGTTAGTTTTGATCATGTAGGGTGTAAAGACTACTTTTGACAAACCCAAGAATACAAAACTAAAGAACAAAAATAAACAAATGCAGGAAAGCTAAGATAACTAGTGATATTTGGATGGGATGTAATTTGGCATTTGGAAAGTTGGGGTGACAAGCATTATGTTAGACCAAATGACCAAGTCAAAAACAAGAGTAAATTGGGTAACTAAAATTCTAAGGCTACTAAAGGCTGGAAAACTTAAACAAGTAAGCTTTAAGTAAGAAGGGAAAACTCACCAAATCAAACCAAGGATACATGTCAAAAATGATGGTAATCAAACATAAAAAAGTAGAAACAAAATGGTAAAATAACGTTGATGAGTGAGCAATAACAATCCTTATCTCACTTAAAAATGGAAAAAGGTGCATAAAATTAAAAATGGACTTAGGTGTCTAAAAAAATGGTGGTTCAACAAATGACAAATGGTAAAAGGAAAACAAAATAAGTCTAAGAATGTAAGGATAGTTACTCAAACATATTTTAAGATGTGCTAGATAAAATTTAAATAAAGTAGTGCTAGCATGTTTTTAAGATGTGAAGAAGAAGGAATTAGAGAAGAAGGGAAAATAAATTTGGAATCATAATTTAAATATCAAGGTGGGAAATGAAATGGGTAGAGGAACTCTTTATCAAAGTCAAGACACTCATATTAGGTTTATCAAAACAATATGGCTTTTTACCTTAAGGACTCTTGAGAACTTATCTTAGCCACACAAGTCTTAGGTCAATAAATAAAGTATATATATCATCCCATGAAGGATATATTAATGAAAATTTAAATAAACCTACCTTCCCACATCATGTTCCCCATTCCTCAGGATGCCTTATAGAGCCATCATCTACTAAAAAGATTGGGTAATTTCATGAGAAAGTAGGTAGCACCATAGAGTTTGTTGGATTCTCCTATTCCAATATAATAACCTACTACACCCTAATGGACCTCAGCTCTGTGTGAAGCCAACTATGAAGTTTGATCTTCAATTAGAGATAAGATATGTGATTTTAATCACATCTTTTGGTGTGATTTTGAATTTTTGAGATTTGTATGTTGCCTTTTGTATATCATTTATTTTTATTTCAAATGAGTTGGATTTTAACTTTTTTGATGCCTTTTTCTATTCCTCTTCCATATGGATTTAGAAAACCAAACATGGGTGTTAACTATGAATTTCATTTGAATACTTGGGAATTGGTTTCTAAGAGAGAGAACTTCAAAGAGCATGGGGTCTTAAAGTCTCATAAATCTACATAAAATAAAATTTATATCTTAACTTAGACCTTGTTTTATCTAATGAGGAGTGAAAGGAAAAGAAATTAAGAGGAATAAAACATTAAATAATTTGAATTACTTATCATAAAAAAATGTGACAAAAGGTGAAAGAGGGATTTAAAATGGTATTAAAGTGTGATTCTTTAGCATAATAATGAGGGGATTGGAGGAAAACATGATAACATATATTATTATGAAAATTTTATCTATAAAAAGAAGCAAAAGATAAATCTGAGAATAAAGATTATAAAACACATTCTAGAAAAGTAATAACACAATGGTAATTTTATGAGGAAGGCCAGGTCATATCCATGGTATTACACTGCAACTCATAAAAGAGAAACTCATAAGTGTGCCAAAAAAACCATTTGAAAAATAAATGAGAAGAAGATGGTACTTTATGAGGAAGGTTAGGTCCTATCCATGGTCTTACATTGCAACTCAGAAAAGAGAACCCAAGAGGTACAAAAAGTGTGTAAAAAGAGTATGAAAATAAATAATACTATGGTCAATCATGAGGAATATTGGGTCCTATCCATGGTTTTACAATGCAACTCATGAGATAAAAATATAAATAAAAGGACCAAAATGGAAGGGTGAAAGGTTTGTAAAAAAATAGGAGAACTACTGGAGAGGGAGAGACCCATGTAAATTACATGAAGAAAGTGATAGATAGATGCATATAGAAAGTATGAAAAGAAGTAAATGTTAATTCAAAGTTATTTTTAATCAATTATGCATTAGTTGGATCTTTAAAAACATGGCCTTCATTGGTTTGAAGGTGATAGGTACTTAGACCAAGAATATCTTTGAATAAATAAGGGCCCCATCATTTTTGGGCATATTTACCTTATTTATCATCAATGTAATCTAATTTAAGTAAAATATCACCAACCTTAAATGTTTATATTTTAACACATTTTTTATGTTGTTTAGTAATACGAGCCTTGTATTGGTGGTTATGTTGTAAAGTAGAAAGTTAGTGTTCATCAAGGAGATCAAGGGAATGAAGGAGAACTTCACATAATTCTTCATCAAGAATGATACCATGAACAGATATATATAGAGAGGGAAGCTAAAATTCTAATAGAATAACTAATTTATAACCATAAACTAGATAGAATGGTGTTACCCCAGTGGTAGTAGGTATGCGAGTCTGATAGGCCCATAGAGTAGAGTAAAGATGAAGGTGTCAATCCATGTGGGTTTGAAGAATTATTGTTTGGATAATTTTGTTGAGAATTTTATTAGTGGCTTCATCTTGGCCATTATATTGAGGATGGTAAGGTATGGAATTTTTTTGATTTATCTTGAATTTATCACAAAGTTGTTTGACATCCTTATTTTTGAAGTTACCACCATTATCTGAAATGATAGTATGGGGAACACCAAAGCAATAAATGATTTGATTAAGAATGAATTTGGTGATGGTGTTACTATTTACATTAACAATAGTCATGGATTTAACCCATTTGGTAAAATATTTGGTAGATATGATGATAAGAACATGCACATATTGAGAGTGAGGTAATTTGTTGATAAGATCTAATCTCTAAATAGAAAATGGCCAAGGAGATTTGATAATTTGAAACTCATTTGGAGGTGAATTAATTAGATCATCATGAAGTTGGCAAGGAGTATAATTTTTTATGAATTTCATTTCATCCTTTTCAAGAGTAGGCCAAAAATATACCATATATAAGCATTTACAGGTTATAGCATGTCCACTAAGTGGCCACCATAAATTCCCCCATGTGCTTTTCAAGAAGAGGAGGGACCTTATTTTTTATAACACAATAGAGTAAGGTACCTTCAATATTGTGATAATAAAGGACATTTTATCAAAATACATACTTAAAATATTATTTACAAATATGTGTCTTTTCACGGGAGTCTAAATTAGGAGGGTAAGTTTGATGTTCCAAGAATTGAATGATGTATTTATACCATGGGATTTGTCAAATGGTGATAGTCTTGAAGTGGTAGATAAGTAAATAAAGTGGTTGAGTAGAGAATGGATATTTTATTATTCATATAAGAAAAGTGGGTCTAGAAAGAGCTTGGTATGGATGAAAGACAAAAGCTAAAGAAGCTAGGGAATCCATAATGGAATTTTGATCTCTAGGATAGGCTTGATAGTGAAACAGATGAATACTTATAAAGAGTGGTTACAATTTAATGAGAGATAATGATATTTTCCATTTTACATTGGTAATAACCATTGACATGGAAAAAAATAATTTGAGAGTCACCTAAGGCATGAAGATATTGAATGTATAAATCAAGAGAAACTTTCATGCCTAAGATTAGAGTTTTATATTCAACCATATTTTTGGTGACATTAAAGGTGAAGAAAAAAGCTAAATGAATTATTTTTCCAAGAGGACTAGTAAGAATACAACCTACCCCAGATCATTGAATGAATTTATCACCATCAAAGAGAAAGGTCTAAGTATCCTCATACAAGGCAAGAGTAATTTTAGGTAGCTCTTTGATAACTACTTTTGGTTTAGTAGTATTAGGGGGAATATAATATTCATCAATATTATTGGCTACAAAATCAATGGTAAAGTTATGAAAGTAATCTTTGAGTGAAATAAATTAATTGAGACCTTTAATAAAAAGAATGTTATCATCTAAAAGACTATATTTAAGGTGAATGGTGGTTGGCGTAGGAGCATAGGTAAGTTGATCAGCTATGAATTGTCCTTTAATATCTTTTTGAGTTATAATTCATAGATCAAATTCCATGAGAAGTACCATCCATTTGCCAATTCTCTCTTTAGGAAGAAAGGATTTGGATAAGAAGTGATGAAGGGGGTTAGAATGACTAATGACATAAGTGTATAGTATAACTGTAATTTCAAAGCTTTTTAGTTTCAAAATAGATGGCAAGGCAATCAAATTTGACTTTTGTATAACATTTATCATAATCGATGAGGCCTCAACTAATGTAATAAATGGAATAATCTCTATTGGTATCTTCTTATTGGGCAAACATTTTCCTAGTTGATATGATTGTGGAATAATTATATAGAATCAAGGGTTGATTGGTTGAAGGGAGGATAAATTTTAGGAGGGTAAAGTAATGAATCTTTCATGTTATCAAAATACTTTTGATAAGGTTCCATCCATTATAAGTTATTACATTTCTTAAGAAGAAAATTGATGGGGTGCATGCGATAAATAATTTTGAGGATGAATCATATAATTTCCCCAAGTTTAACTAAGTAAAAATGTCTAGAATGGAATGAAGAATGGGCATGTTGATGATAACAATAATCTGAGCTAGGTCAACACTAATTCCACAAAGAAAAACTAGGAATCCTAATAATTTTCTAGATGTAACACCAGAGATACATTTTTAAGGATTTAGTATAACTTGGTATTAAAGAAGATGGTCAAATATGATGGCAATATCAAAGAGATGAGCCTTAAAAAATTTTAATTTAGCAATGAGATCATCCACATAGGTTTCAATAATTTTATGGATAAGATCATGAAATATGTGAGTCATTTCTTATTGATAAGTGGCTCTGGCATTTTTGAGGCTAAAGGGAATTTTGACAAAGCAATAGGTGCCACATTTCATGGTGAAAGTTGTCTTATGTTGGTCCTCAAGGGTAATGTGAATTTGATTATAACCTGAGAAGCCATCTATAAGATATAACATTTCATAACCAGCTATGAAATCAATGATGGCATCTATCAAAGGTAAAGGGAAGCTATCCTTGGGACAAGTGAGGTTAAAATTGAAAAGATCAATACAAATGATAATGACCATAGTGACCTTTTTTTGAATGGGAATAATGTTAGAAACCCACTCATAATAGTCCACTAGTTTGATAAATTTAGAATCAAGTAATTTGGTGATTTCCTTGTAACATAAAGTGGAAACCTCAGGTGGAAATTTCCTTTATTTTTTATGCATAAGGTTGGCATTAGGGTAAGTAATAATGTTATGCACCACGTTACTAGGGTTACTATGAGGCATGTCCTCATAGGACCAAGTGAAGATATAATAATATTTATCAAATAAAAATCTAAAATTATCATGCTTAGTAGGTGAGAGTTTGTAAAAACTATAATTGGTCAAGGATAGAATGGAGTACCATATTCAATGTGATTAATTTATTTAATAAGCATATTATTTCCATCCTAGAAATAGTATGGTGCATTAGGTAAAGAAGAGATTGGATTATTTTTGGGTTTAATGCTATCAACAAAGGTGTTGAAATAAGGGGTTTTAGTTTTAAAATTCCCAATTTTATGATGTTTTTGAGGAAGTTAAGGTTTTTGGGCATGAAGTGTTTCAATAATAGATTCATTAGTAGGCAAGGTGGGAAGAGGACCATAATACTCAACATATAATTCAATATCTATAATTTTATTGCCATGGTGATCATACTCAAAATGTAATTGAGGGATAGTGGTTGCTTTGGAATCTAGTGTAATCTCAAGAGTAGGAGAGGTAGAGGGATCATAGGGATTGGATTGTCATTGGTTTTGGTGATAAGGTAAGGATCATAGGCAATGATGGGATATATAGGTGGTAAATAAGATGCAAGAATTTTTGGAGGTTTGGAAAGCATAATTTTCTCTACCAACCAAGGAGTATCAAGAAGTGGATAATTAGTAAGATGGTTTCTTAGGTTTGGTAACAAGATATTTATGAGCTAATTTATGATGATAGTTGACCTTGATAGTATTAAAATATTGATAATTTTTATTATATTGGTCATAATCATCATCAATGGAACAAACATCCTTGGTATTTAGTTTACTAGTTGAACAAAAAATTTGGTTATTTGAGGTAAAAGCTTTAGAAACCTATCATTTTTGAGAAGTAGAAGTGTACTCTTGATGATGAAGGCTGATCGTAGATTGATGGTTAAATGAATAACC
Organism: Torreya grandis; assembly: GCA_037957365.1. Classification (NCBI taxonomy): domain Eukaryota; kingdom Viridiplantae; phylum Streptophyta; class Pinopsida; order Cupressales; family Taxaceae; genus Torreya; species Torreya grandis. Next base: position 911,007 of record JARHVA010002533.1, on the reverse strand, counting down.
AAGTATATAGGATATAGAAAATTTAGTGAGCCCTCTACAAGATTTATGGGAATGACCAATCTTATCATGGAACCAACAAAATTGATTATGGTCATACCACTTAGGAGGATTGTTAGGATAAGTGAAAGGTTTAGAGGGTGGTAAAAATTATTTCAATCACTACATAGAAAGTGATGTGTGATAATATGAAGGGATGTCAGCTTTGGTAACTCCAATTTTGGTTTGTAGAGTATTAATAGTGATAGCATTGGTATATGTTTGAAAATATTCTTGTAGGAGTTTAAGATTATGTTTAAATTACTTCGTGAGACTGTCTTGATGTTTAGCTTGATCAAGATCTTCATTAAGTGTTTGGTGAATAAATGTTCAAAACTTATATTAAAGAGGAGTCAAATCAGTTATAAAGAGTTTGAAAAAGTTATCATCAGTCATGTAATGGTCATATTTATGGGCCAATGATTTCCATCCTTTGATAAATTTATGAGTTGATTTAGTGGGAGATTGCTAGCATTGATGAAGTGGCTAAGACAATTTTTGGGAAGATCATTGTGTTGAAACTCTTTAACTATAGGATTGACTAAATCTTCAAGTTGACAAATGGAATGTTGGGGTAATTGGTTGTACCATTCTAATACATCACTAGTGAAGGTTTTGAATAAGAATTTAGTTGTAGTGAAAGTATTAGTTTGGATCCTCTCTTTGTACAGATTGCCAAAGGTTTTGAGAAATGAGGCTTGGTATTTAGTCCCATCATACTTAATAGTTGGAGATATGTTACCAATACCAATGGATATAATGAAAGGATCTAAAGTCTCATTTTGAATAGTTTGAATCATCTTGTTATTAATTATGGGTTGAGGAATAACATTTCCAAAGGCATCTTTAAGAGGTGGAGGAATAAAACTAGGATTAACTTGAGAATGGATATCCAAAGATTGATTAGACATATTAATCAAATGATGTTGGTGTTGCATCATTTGATTGGTGTTAGATTTTTGAATTATGTTCATTTTTTGTATAACTTGTGCAAGAATTTGAGTTGTATCAATAGGTTAGTTATTGTTGGTAGGAGCACTCCCCAAATTAGTAACAGGGGGAGGGCTATTACAAGATGGATTATTAGTGAGATTATTGATTAAACTTATGTCAATTGCTCCCACATTAGTTTGAACATTTTGAAGGTGAAAAGTATCTTGGTAGGTATATAAAGGATCAAACCCATCAATTTAATATTGAGTTATGATTTGCACCATGTTATAGGTCATGGAATAAGGAGGGGAAGAGGTGCCCAAAAGTGATGGTTCTCTTGGGAGGTAAAGAGAGGAAAAAATGAACGTCCCATATAGTATCAAAATGGACTCAAGTTATCTAGAATATTATAATAGGAAACTTCATGATGAATTGAGAGAAATGAAAAAAATGCTAAGAAATAGAAACATAGAACTGAGTTAGAAAATAGGGAAAGCAAAAAGAGGTATAAAGTTGATTGGGTTGACCTAATATGGAAAATAAGGTATAAAAACTATGCAAAGTTGATAGAGCCAACCTAGTATAGGAAATAGGAGCTGGAAAGTGTAGAGAGTCAAAAGATTTGACCTAATACAAGAAATAAGACCTAAAAAAGGTGTACAAAGTCGATAGAATCAACTTAGTACAGTAGGTAGGGGAAAAAAATAATCTGTAGAGACTATATTAAGTAGAATGACTATGTACTAAAATAAGAAAAAATTACAAGTAATTTTAAAAGTAAGAAATGGAAAGAAACACACAATCAATTGGATTAATGAGGATGATCCAATTGAGGCACACAATATAAAACCTTGCACCAACACTGGTTAATGATTTTTTCTGCAATGCCACATCCAATTAAGCAAAGAGAAAGCAATCAACTTGGAAATTCAAAGATAACTAAGTGCTCATCCTAAATGTTGTTAGATTATTAGAATATAATTTTAGATGTGATAAGAATTTGGCTATAAGGAACTATAAATCAATCTAAGGATGGTTTCAAGATGTTTAGGCTAAAAGGGATTTATATTGGCAATGGTACCAGCTTGGTATTGGGGCTTAACTCCTCACTTCACCCACCATAATGATAATGGTTTTGGGTGATTAGCCAATATATACCATTAACCACATGTTTATACTTGGCCATAAAACTAGGTTGACTTCCCCCTCAATGATGAAATCTAAGTAGGTAAGCCTTGGGTAGGTAGTTGTTAAAATGAATTTTAAGATTTTGAGATTTGGTAGTGTGTGCATAAAAGAGAAAATAGTGAAACTAAATGGTATATTGAAAAACCACCTAATTAGACTATGTGATCTATTTTAAGCATGCAAGAAATAATAAATGAAAGTGTGAGATAATTATTAGCATATAAGTGTTAATTCTAACTTTGAAACATAGTACAATGTTGATTTAGATGATAGTGTATATAGATATTTTAGAACATATTTGATAGTGTTTCTTATATATTATGGAATAAAGGGTTTAAAAAAGAACTATGTTGACAATGTTGACCTAGTTTTCTAGATAAAATACAAAATATAGAATTACATCGATAGGGTCAACCTAGTTGAATGTATAAGGGCATTTTTAAAGACTGTAAACTATGAAAAATAGAACTATAATGAATTAAAAAATGTCATATAAGGATAGAAAGGAACCTTGATGGGTTGGAAGATGCAAATAAAAATAATATTGATGTTTAAGTACCCTAATTTATACTTGCAAATTTTACCAATTGTGTCGATAGGGTTGACCTAGTATGTTTTCTATAATTTTGGAAATATATGAGCCAACTGAGTCAACCTAGTAACATGATTTAGATGTTTGAAAATGTATTGTGTCTATAGATTTAACTTAGTATTTTGTACCTAATAAGAAAAAATTTACAAATAGAACACAGTCATATTGATGCAACTGTGTGTTAAACCTGTACATAGAAGTTAGAGATAAATTGACACTATCAACCTATTATTGTAACTATATAAAAATAAAATGATGAAATAATGAAAAATGTGAAATAAAACTTGAAAGGGTTAGATTCACATTGAGTTCACCAGATTATATGTAATAAAAAATTCATCATGTCTATAAATCAATCGTAACTCAGAGAAGATAGATCATACCATACACTTCAGATTGGGAACACATTAGATAATCAGGAACATGACCAATATGGGGATCCACTAGACTCGATTAGGGGATATCTTATCATAATAAACTATGCTAGGGAGGGTTCTAAAGCCTTTAGTCAAGGAAAATCATACAATAACCCTAAGGTAGTCCTATGTTTTGATATCTCACTAAACTAATAACAAGTAAAGAAAATATAATATAGTGCTCACCAAATCTTATTGCATAATATGGGGGTTAGTAAATTAAAAAAAATTATTCGAGAATATAAATTAATCTATGTATGAGCAAGACCCTAATACATGGAATAATAAGATTAATATTATTTGAAGACAATACTAATGCTACTTCTATCTACTAAAGAAAGGAGCAAAATTAGAGAATACTTACCTAAATGATTAACCCATCAAGAATAAATATCTCCCTTGGTCAAAGGGGATTTAAAAGAGGTTTTTTTGGTTTGTAAGGATCACTAATAAAGGCCAAAGCATCCAAGTCTTCTCCATAAGACTATATTATCCAAGTATAAACCCTAAGCTAAGACTCCTCAAGTAGAATGGTGGAAGAGAAGATTATAAAGAAGCACAAGAGAATAATAAATTTTGATTGATTATGTAATAATGATGAAATGATCTTGTATATATAGGCAGAATTAAGCCTAAGCCCTTCTAAATTTTTTGGATGATTGGGTCAATCTAGTCAACCTAGCATAGTTTTAGATAATAATTCACTAGGTCATGGACTAGGTCAGCCAAGAGCCAACCTAGACCCTAAGTGAATTTTACCCAGAACTATACAGGGTCAACCCAATCGACCTAGTATAATAAACTGAGTCTTAAAACTATATAGAGTCGATATGATCGACTTAGTACAGTCAACAGTCAAAAAGGGGTCAAGGTTAGGAATAGGGGAAAAAAGGTGGAAAATGACTAGAGGAGTATGCAACAAAAGATTAATAGGTTATGGAATGGTTTTAAGATATAGTTAGATTGGTAATAAGTGTAAATAAGGGACAATAATCTTGTGAAGCACCAATGGTTTTCCCACCCCTTTATTGGTGTACCCCTTAGGGAGTGCACTCAGAGAGTTGAATCTTGATGAGTTCCTATAATATGTAAAGCATCAGTATTTGATAAAATTTGAAAATATTATGTGTATATAGTTATTACTTTTGTATTTCATATTTCAAGGCTTGCTACTTTATTTTGCACTTTTTAACTATGGTTCTAGGTCCCTATAAAACTAGGCTTTTACCTTATCAAATTAAAAAATAATGAATATGTTATCTCTATTAATCTCTCACAAAGAACAAAATTTAAAATATAATAATTAGTACACCTTATTTACCTTCTAAATTTTTTATTTCATTAATCAATATAATTTAGGAACATATAGTCCTTACATAGAAATGATAAATGATACAAATTAATGCATCAATCTCTCTATCTATAAATAGTGGATGTTATATATGCACATGAAACCCTAAATTATCCTCTAGCTATGGTTGATGATGTACTATATTTTGGTAACCTCTCTTATACCTCATAAGTAATAATTTTTTTTTGTAAATGATATTCTTTCTTAGTCTCTCAAAATATCAAAAGATGAAAATGAATGCAATGTACAAATAAAGAGTGATATTGCTTTATTTTTTCAAAATTATGATCCCAACGTACTTTGAAAATATTATCAACTACTCCTACATCCATTAAATGAAAATATCATGATATTACTCATAATGATGAATCTTTATCCTATACTAGGTCAATGTAATGAAATGAAGATAAATGTGATGTTTTTACTCTCATTCAAATTGATAATATAAGCAATGATTCCTAAGTTTGTCTTTATTTTTTCTTAAAATATAGTCCCAAACCATCTAATGATGTATGTAATGATCCTATCATACTAATGTTTCAAATGGATGATCAATTATAACCCATAAGTGAAAATTTACAAACCACGACCATATATACTAGTCATATCTAAACCATAATTCATGTGATTGGTGGCCTCTAAAAGTAAGTTATTTATATGAATTTAAAAAATATCTCATGTCATGTGAATATAAAAACTAGTGGTATCTTCAAATAACCACGTATATATGATATATACAAGTATCCATATCCATGTTTTAAGTAGATAATAAGAGTTTTAGGGGTGAATCTGATTCTTAACAATCACTATTCAATTCAATTCATCATTCCATGAAGCATTCATTCACACAAAATATTAATACATAAACAAAGCAACTATGCAAGCATATCACAAGGGAACACAAGATATATGTGGGAAAACATATTGGGGGATAAAAACCACTAAACCATGCACATGGAATACAATATTTTAATATCAAGATCCAAATTTTAGTGAAGCACCAACTTGACAAGGAGTTATAACCCCTATCTAGATAAGCACTAACTTAGCTAATCTTCTACAAGATCTATCTTACAAGGAGGCTCCAAACCCCTAGGAAAATTAGTAACTACCAAGTTTAATATGATATCATATCAAATTAGAATACCTTTTGATAATCTTAAACTGATGATGACCTCTTTTTTTTATTCTTTACCCATCACTTGTTATCCTCTTAGGCCTTCTCATTCAAATAACCCTCTCTATGGCAGAAATAGGTCAAATGACCTTCCTTAATACCTATATAAAAATAGATATATATTTATGTCATGTTTTTATAATTTTCATAATTATCATAAATATATTAACCTATTATTAAAAACACTATATCCTTCATTCAATAGCTCAATCCTCTAACTAGTCAAAATAGGCTTATTAGGCCTTGACTTTATACTTTATTCTTTCTCATACCTATCTTGGTATGATAAGGAACTAACCATACTTTTATTATTATTTAAATATATGATTAAATTAATTTAATTAGTGAAAAAAATAAGACATAAGTCATTCATAGTCCATAAAGACCAAATCCACAATTAGGCCTAATAGAGACCTAATGCAATTAGGTCTGTCATATCCGCACTTACCATTCTGAACCTGAGGAACACTTATTGTCTAATCCAATGGATGATAAAATTAATAAATTACTCCAATATATAAATTATGATATCACCTTGGTTCCATAACTCCATTTGTCCCATTTCACTACTTGGACCTACCAATTAGGTCTCTTGCCAATAGGCCTTCTCATTGTTTGTGAGTTTGTCTTACAAATTTGAACCAAAAACACAAATTTAACACATAAAACAGGCATAAAAACATATTAATAGGATATTAAATACTTAAAATAATTCCCAAAATGCTTTGGTCTCCATTGTATAGGCCAAAAATCCTCAAGAACACACCTTTAGATGGCTTACTTAGAAACACCAAATATTATCAATCACAATCAAAATCATTTGACTCTCCAAGATTGAATAGGGACTTATAATGAGAAAAAATGAATTAAAATGATAATATTATTATTTTATAACACCTTAAATATATTTTTATGATTCATTTTAGTGATAAATGGCTCAAGAACATCCTTTTCATACACACGAAAAACTTGCATGTAGGGCTAAAAACACAGTCCAGAAAAACAACTTATAAAACACCTATGGGAACACTTATGTGATATTAAAATGGATTTGTGTGAAAATTTATAATCCTTATATAATATAAATACATACATACATACATACATACATATATATATATATATATATATGTATATATATATATATATATGTATATATATATATGTATATATATATATATATATGTATATATATATATATATATATATATGTATATATATATGTATATATATATATATGTATATATATATATATATATATATATATATACATATATATATATATACATATATATACATATATATATATATATATATATATATATATATATATATATATTTCATGGTCATGTATCAATATTTGTCTTACAAACCAATCTCATTATGTCACTCTACACAAACTCCATTATGCTAGATAAACCAGTTTGATGACAAATTTTTGCATAGGTGTAGGCATAATCAACACTTATAAACCAAATTAATATGATGGATATGTATTTTATAATTAAACCATGTCTTAATATACATCCCTAGTTTCTTGCAACCAATCCCTAATCTTATTCTCATTCTCACCTAGTTTCTTCACTGTTCTACTCATTAGTCTAGTTTAATGATAGGCTAACTTCCATGACCAGTTTTACACATTTTTGGTAAAAATAATAGTAAAAAACTCTCATTAAAATAAAATATAAGTATTTAACATCATCATCCATCCACTTATATTATTTGACCTGGTCAACCCTACCTATAACATCAAAAATCCTAAAAACAAGGGTTTTTCTATAGCTTCTACTCACTATTACAACAAACCAAAACCACCTGAGGAAATATTGAAGAGTAATTTTCATGTTAAAAACACAAAAATATTTAAAATATACCATTTTTAGCTATAACCTATTAGATATTTATTATTAGTATGTAAGGGTTTTATGAGGATTTTAACCACCTTAATTTCTTAGTAATCATTCATAAAGGATTACCCCTCAATACAAAAACCAATTATAATAAATTAAAGATAGGGTAATTAATTAACTACCATTAGGTGATAAATTTCCTTTTAAAAGGTTTCACATGATAAAATAATGAGAAACTTCTTCTTGAGTTTGCAACACCCCATTCTATGCACACATTTGACCTTATCACCAAATTTCTTACTTTCTCCTATAGACTAAGACTTAAAACTTTATAAAAATTCTTAATATGACCTATAAAAAATATGTAAATTATTTAAATATATATATCATCCTTGGAAATGATATTAAACCCTCGTTAGGCCACTATAGGTCACTTTCTATACTTAGGTCTTAAACTACTAGTCCTAATTGGACTATAAACACAACCTAAAAGCTCATGTACTATTATAAACACTTCATAACCATGTAATAAAACATAATAACATGATATAAATATACTATAATTTCTTACTCATGTCTCCAATGGCTCAACTCATCATGCTATCAGGCTTATCTCACTAAGGCACTAATCTTACAACTTCTCACTGTGTCTCTTCATACAGGAGTTAAGCATCAATTTTGTCCTTTGAACTCCTATAAAGGATTATTTTTCCCTTTAATATTTTATCATATATTTTAATAATTATTTATTCTTTTACTAACTTGAAGCACAAAGTTTCATCATACATCATTCATACATTTTCTCACAGAGTTAGGCTAGGATACTCAAGATGTCTAGTGCTCAGAGTTGGACACAACATGCTATTTAATGATATCATTATTTTAACCATGATTTATTTAAGACAAGTACATTATCAAAAAAAATTATAAGCTTTGACATATTTACAACTTTGTAACAATATGTGCTTACCTTGTATTCTTCTCTGTATTTAGAGATCAAACAAGATTCTTATCTTGTTTCTTGAACATGATCTTGATATATCATCAAACCTCAAAAAGGATACCATGTTTCCTTCAAATTTCATTGTAGTAGAGAAACAAAACTTCTTAGTCACACACCATTTCACAAATTATGACATCAGCTTTTACTTTTGTCATGAAGGACTTTCAATTTGACTTTTACATCAATGACAACATTAATGCCTTAAAACCAACACTAGAAAAATAAATCAACAATATCCCCATTTTTCATTGATGGAAAACACTCTTTATCAAAGTAAACCATTATCACATATTTGATCTTGGAATAGGAAATTTATCCCCCTTTGACATTAATTATAAAAGTTTACAGTTTTGGCATCTAATTTGATCCTTAGACCTGGGGTAACACACCTTTTATTAAAAATAGCCTCAATAATCCTTTAGCATAGATCAAGCTCACATACCTACTTATGAGGCATGATTTAATCCCTTCGTCTCCATGAATATTCAATACATTTTCAAAATTGTAACTTGGTTTGATCAAGTCATCATATAAACTTTTGTAACTTATATTTTGAAATTAAACCTATTACAGACTTATTTGACTAAAACTTAAACCTAAAGGTCTCCTAAGACCACAAAACTCCCCCTATGAGCGAACATCCTTCATACTTCTTGCTTGCTAGCTAAGTGCCTCCATGAAGCCTAATGGATTTACCTCTTGTCTATAAATCTATAATAGCATAAATTTAGGAGATTCCCAAATCTTCATGTTATTACAAGATTTAACTTCCCTCATTATCTCATTATGTCTAATTTGTCCCTTTGGCTTGATCCCTTCAGTCTTTGCTTGAGTAACACTCTGACATGATTTATCTATCTTGTTTCCTTCATCAATAATCTAAGTTGATAGAGAAAATTATTGACACTCCTTTGCATATTTACTTTATTCTATCATGACAAATAGTCCACTTGGACTTGTAGACTAATTATCAAACTTATCTACCTTATATTTCCACTTATTGTTTCTCTCTTGTGTTATAGAACTCTCAAACTTCTTGTCTTTTTTTGAGAAGTCATGCTTATAGTACTTTTCAATGTGACCAACCTTATGAGAATTGAAACATGTTATAATTATAAATGGAAACACACCATGACCCATACCTCTTGACTAATGGCTCTCCTCAAGTTTTATGAAAATTCATTCTTAAAGGGCCTTATATAATGCCTTATTCTATGACCAAATTGATTACATGAAAAATAATAGCCACTAATAGCCACTAAGCTTTCCTTCCTACATTCTGCCAAGTTTAAAGCTGATTCTATTCTCCAATTTGATTCATGGATTTATAATGAAATAATGGGGTTGAAGAAGAAAGTGGAAACAATGCAACACAATCAAGATGTTGATTGGACCAAAATTAACCATTTGGAGGTGCAAATGAGAGATATCCCAAATAAACTTAAAGATTATGAGCATAATCTTAGAATTCTCATCAAGGAAAGTAGAACAAAGATGGAGTAGGTAACATCAAGCATCTGTGTTGCTACAACTAGCCTTCAAAAAAGAGCAAATGAAGAAATAATATCCTTAGAGGGTCAAAGTAAGAGGACTAGGCAGAGTTCGAGGAAGAAAGCCTTGCAAGATGCTGCTACTTTGGCTGCTAACTCCATCCAAGATACTGCAATGATTGGGAAGGAGGCTATTAATATGATAATGGAATTACAATAGAAGACTAGGGTCTTCTTTGTTGATTTTGTTCCTGTTCAGGTCCTTTTTGCTAGATGTTGTAACTGGTTCTTGTTTTTGATCCTATTTCTTGGTTCTTAGTCTTAAACTTATTTTGAGTTTCTAGGTCTCAAAAACAAGAACCAAGAAAGAGATAGTGGTTATTTAGAGAGTGATCATGAAATAGATATATATAATGTTTTTAATATTTATATTAATACTTTGATAGATTATTTTATGTGATGACATTAGAATCTAGTGTGTGTATTATGCCCTTATAAGTGAAAAGTGTTTAATGATATTACAATTGTAGATTTTGTGACATTATATATATATATATATATATATATATATATATATATATATATATATATATATATATATATATATATAATGACCATATATATAATATTTTAAATGTATAACATAATAAAATGGAATTATGTAATGGGAGGTGTAGATGATTAGGGAGATGAACCCATTACATAATTCCATTTTATTATGTTATACATTTAAAATATTATATATATATGGTAATTATTATATATATATATAATAATTACCATATATATAATATTTTAAATGTATAACATAATAAAATGGAATTACGTAATGGGTTCATCTCCCTAATCATCTACACCTCCCTCTACTAAAAAACTACTATGATAAGAGGAGGATCCACTATGAATTGCTCTTGATAGCAAGTGAGATTAAATCCTCCATGAATGGTAATTATATATGGTGACATGTTCCTATAATTCAAGATGATCATGTTGAAACTATATGTACTCCTAAAATAAACTCTAGTTAAAATATGTTGGTGGATCAAGAGGAGAAATATGATGCATTGTGACCTTTGACCTCAACTGGTTACACTAAAACATAACCATATATCTTTCAACTATTGTGTCATCATTTTTTTATTATATGTTTTAGTATCTATGGTTAAATTGTCATATAAGGGAACATGCTCACCCAAAATATTAGTAAGTTTATCTAAAATTCCACTAGGGATTGCCTCATGAAGCACATGTCACATGAGAACTTCAAGGGATGTCTTTATGATGATAAACCAATACTCACCATCCCTTGAAAAAAAATGTATGATCAATAATAATATTATGAAAATAAATTTAAAAAAAAAAAAAAAAGTAAACATAAATACTAGTAAAAGGATATCAAGGTTTAGCCACTACCACATTACCTGCATCTATGACACTCTATGCCATATGAACATCATATACCACAAATAGAAACAAATAGGTCACTTATGGGTCAATCACCATTGTGTATAAGTTTGTGTGAAACCAATTGTGTTAGTATTAGGTGTCTATATCATAGATCCATATAGGCCAATGTGATTTGAGTTATGTCTATATGACTAGGATGACACATATTCCTCTCCCATAATGGAGCCCTCATAGATCATCTCCACACATATGCCATTGGGAACACATCCTAAGTTATGATAAACTATATCATGGCATGCTCAAACTAGAAACACTCATAAAAATTAGGTCATAGGTCATGGAGATAAACACTCAACTAAATATAATTTATCTCTACTATATCCTCTAAACACTCTCCATGGTCCATATAGGAATACCACATAATATTTATAATAGATAACTGATTAGATATGTGATGACACTCCATCACCCCAAATCTTATAAATTGGTGTGTACCCACCCATATCTCCACATATATCTATGGATGAGCCCATCGACTGTGAGACATCCCAAGCAGACAAATGACTATGATGCAATCATAGGCCCAAAAATTTAAAAGTGTAGATGAGCCTAATTATCATTAAAAATCCTCTTGGGTAAAAACTATGTTAATCCTTGTAAAAATGAGCCATGGTGTAGATCAAAAAATATCTCATGTTGTGATCCTCAATATCATGGAAAAATATATGCATCTATTATGAAACATAAACCCACCATCATCAACTAAAATTAATGATGCTAGTAGAACATAAATAAAAGCATAAATGAATTTATAATAACATGAAACATTCAATAAAAAAATATCTAAAAATATATAGTAATATCTCAAGGGAATAATGAGCACCTTGAGCATGTCTAGTAATGTATAAGTGATCTCGAGTAATATGCGAAGGACCACCAACACCCTACAAGGTTACCCATTTCTAAATAATATCCAACCATGTGATCCTCCACACATCCTCTAAAGTGATTTTCAACTCCCTTGTATGTATCCATAAAATATATGCATCTAAATACAATCACTCAACCAAGGTAATCATCACATTTGTGTTGTAAAACATTAATTCTAGCCACCAAACATGCTTGATACTAGATAAATGTGGTAGGCTCTCTCATCATCAATTAATGGAAGAGATTATACTATCTTTTTCATATATACAAGATATAACTCTTTGGCCCATATATTTTCATGCACCCATAAGTTTGAAAAAACAACACTAGAAATATCATACACAAATTTAATCAACTAAAAAAAATTCTAAGATTAAAATAATAATGTTTTACACAAACAAGATGATGGTCATTTGGAAATATACACACACAGGTCCAAATAAAATCATATAAGTTTGTGGATGAGTTTGTAATAAAGTAAATAGGTCTACAAATAACTCTATGCTCACCAAGGATAAATTTGACAAAGTTTGGAGTAGAATGGTGTCGAGTGGATGAGACCATAAAAACATGAATTTTGATGTAAAGAAAATAAAAATTAATGAAATTTCAAAATTTACATAAGGTAAAAGTGAATTTTTAACTTAATAGAGGTGGCACATCCTTAGGTTATAAATTGAACTTAACTTTCTTTAATCATGTCAGCCTAAGCACTTTCCTCTGTGGCATATTATCTCTCTTAGATCTCACAATTCATGAATTCTCAAAACACAAATGAATTACAATTTTTTTCAACTAACTTATTTATATGAGTTGAATTTTCCTTTAAAAATTCAAAAATGTTTATAACTAATTCCTCTAAAAATTACACACATGATATATTTAACAAGACATATCAAAATCATTATTTGTAAGTTACATTGGAACACACATAGTGAGCTCTTTTTCATGGTACTATTTTCATCATGCCAATTAACCCATTGAAAAATGAAAAATTTTACACTTACTTATACATAATATAACCTACCTATTCTTCAGTCTTACACTTTTTTTCCAAATACAATAATCATCACAATATAATTCTCAAAATTATAATATGTCAAAAATAATAAAAAAGTCAATTGATATTTAATCCAATAATCATTAATATACTAAAATGTATTGAAAAAAATACACCTTATTATTTTGATATGAATACCTCAATTCTATTTTGCCTCGCATCAAAATAGGGGCATACATCAAACTTATTATATAATACATCTCAACACATTATACAGGATTTTAAACGGTTTAAACTAGATACATAGTATAATTCTTGATAGATTTATTATATATATTAATATGAATAATTTGGTCACATGATATATAGGTGCACTCAAAATTAGATCAAATATAAAATATAAAGTATTTAAATTAAAAAAAAATAGAGTATAGGTTTTTTGAATATTTAAAGTAATTCAAAAATGAAACACATGAAAAATAATTGGCACATGGATATATATCATGGGGGAATATGATATTCATATGCACTCACCTTTCAAAAACTAAAAGAGTATATTCATATACACTTAAATTCATATATTTGGGCATGCAAATAAGTGTTTAAGTTACAATTACAATTGAGCATATAAATTCATAGAATTCTATATCATTGGAACACATTCAGGGCACATGATACTCTTTCATGCTCAATATTATTCAAATATCAAATATCAAATTATAAAAGTTCCAAATATCATGATACTTGTTCATTCACATGTTTCAAAATTCAAAAATACAAATTAAAACTAAAAATATTGACTTCAATTCAAATTTATTAGAAATGAAGTTACGATGGGGGCATGAGTATTATTCATTCTCTTTTGATCAAACAAAATAGAATATATATCCATCTACAACATTGTGATTCAATTTGTTGTAGGTGATGTACATTCATGCCTAGTGACACTCAATGGCCTTGGAATCACTTCTAGTGGACCCATTGTGTTCCACATTCTTTTGGATTATTGCATGGGTTATTTTTCCCCATTCATAAGAGTTAGAATAATGCATCTTTCCAAATCATGGGATTGATTAGTTAATTCCAAAATTTGAGACTCGATCACTCCCAAGTCTTGAAATCATTCAACATAAGTAATTGTCCTCTCCAAAGTGATTCAACAAGGGGGGAATTTATCTCCAATATCTTATATCAAAATATGGTATAAGAGTTATCTTAGTTACTCCAATTAAATTATCATGTGTATAGTGACACATAATGACATATCTACTCTCTATTTTAACCCTTAAGGTATTTTTCCTTTCCTTTTCCATAAAATGAAAAAGGTAAAAAAGTATCCCCTCTATAATTTACATAACATGAGAATTCTCTATAACTAACATCATGCAACACACATATAGGTGTACTCTCTCTTTATTATTTACCTTTTGAAATTTAAAACACAAGCTTTCACATTTTATATATGGACATTAACTACTACATTTTTTATCATAGATTCTCCCATGACATATATTGCACTATCAAAATTCCAAGTCACGTGACAAAGTGTGTCTACACACTCAGGTTTTATTATTTCCTTTACTCTAGTAATTCTATTAATAACATAATGGGGGGGGGGTATGCAGATAAGATAAAAATCTTAACTCAAAATATGGTATCTATTAGCACATATACTATAAATACACATATACTATTGTATCTTATTTCAAAATCTGGTACAATATAATACTTCATATCATTTATTTCAATTTTTTACAGATATACTAGTATCAATGTATAAGATATCTATATTGGCACATTCTACTTAGTTCTTTTTCTCTATCCCAAACTGTGATTTTGTCTATTGGCTATTTATCTAACAATTTTTTTATGAGGATCCCAAATATTTTTCATTTATCCTTATACACAATTCTAAACCATAGGAATGGATTATGACCTTGTCCATCTAGCATGTAATCATCTAGGCATAATTTGTGTACTTTGTTTTGATTCATTTTCACTTAATTATTATTTTTGACCATTGGGTATTATATTGGGTCATAGTTTATAGGCTAATAGGTCCGAAATTCAAAATTAAAACATATATAAATATAATATTGTCTAAGGAATAATGTATGGTTATCCTTACTCAAAAATATATTCAAATATTTAATTTTTTATGTATAAGTCTACTGAAGCTAAATTTAATGTTGGATTCTCATCTGCATACTTGTGCCAAGGGTAACATATGAGAAAGAACATATATAATTTAATTCATCATTAAACACACACATGTAAGTGGGATAAATATGTTCAATTTTGAGGCATATTTTAATTATTATAAATTTAGTCTAATTTTTAGTCATTCAACGAGGATTGACCAAGGTCAGTCTAACTCAATCCCTTTTTTTGAACAACCACTCCATTTTATTCCAATTTACTTTGTGTAGGAAACTAAGGTTCATCATTTTAGGTAATTAAAATGATGTTGTAGGTATGATAATACATCCATGTCCATAATTAATGCATGTAAAGGTGTTGAAATTATAAGTTCAACATCATAGTCAAAAGGGAAATGTCCAAAGTCAATGAAATTTAATAAATTGCATTGTCATCCACTTATAAAAATCATGTTTATGAGTATTATATGCTTGTGTTTATGATTTTTCATAGTCATAATAATAATTTATCTTTTTTATATTATTATTCATCAATTGTAGTCAACTAGGACAAGTCTATAGTCAATTATATCAAATGTACTGAGTTTTTGACCAATTAAAACATACCTATCTATAAGATTTTTTTATCATGTGCATGTCATTGAACCTATACACTGACATTTTACACTAATTTTCACTATCATATGGTTAAAATAGTCAAAAAAATTCTATGTGAAATCAAAGTATATTTCTTTTTATTACTTTCTAAAACTATTAGTTTTCTATATTTAACATGTCAAAATCAAAATTGGTGATCATTGTGTATCTTTAGCATTATGATATTATCTAGTTCTATACCTATAATCAAACGCATTTTATCACTATAAATAAAAAATAGGGTAAATCAAATACAATTAAGATACAACATGATGGTAATGATACTCACAAAGAGAAAAAGTTTCAAAGATAACTACAAGTATAAATTAAGGACAATCAATGATGATAGAAGAAACAAGAAGGTACCACCTACATAAACTGAAGGACTAACCAATACATATATAATTTAATATATATGGAGATGAAATATTTATCAATTTATTAGCATTAGTTTCAATATATATTAAAAAATACAAAAAAAATCAAATAATTCAAAAATTAACAAAACATTCAAATATTAAAAAAAATTGAGAAGGGTTGAATTTACAATCATATTTATTTGAAGGATGAATATGGTAACTAGGGAATATATTCATGTGAATTAATTTTTTTTTATAGTGATAGCATCAAAATAGGGACATGGATGTGTATGTTTAAATTTAACCTTTCTCTTATAGGATGGAGTGGGAGAGGGAGTGTTTTTATGTGATAATCCCAAAGAAGACATGATCACCTAAGAATAACACTTAAAGGATAAAATATAATTAATATTGATATTATTTTCCATTTATAAATTTGTGTTGATATAAAATGACTCTAGATGATTGTTCTTGACATGGTGGTTGACATATCAACTACTAGATTTGAAAATACTCTAACAGGAAAGTTTTCAAGGTCCAAGCTGAATATTGAAATATTTAGACACTAAGAAACTATAAAATGGAAGATGAAATGGATGTTTAAAATTTATGTAATGATCAAAGGTTTATTTTTAATATCCATTTCAAATTATGAGGACTATGCTCAAATGTTTTCAGATGGACCATGGTTTCTGGGGAGATCAAGATTATTCCTTAAGAATTATTAATCAATTTTTGACATAGAGAAGGAAAATGGAAATATAGTCACCATATGGGTTAGATTATTATGGATTCCATCATAATATTATGAGGAATAAGTCATGATGGATATACCTATAATCTTTGGTCAACTCATCACATTAGATGTTATTAATAAATACAGGTAAATTTTTATTTATGCTACATTTTGTGTGAATTTATATTTTGATAACGAGTTACCTTAATACATAAAAATATCATCCAAGTATGGTAACTAAAGTCAATATATAATATGAACATACCTCATTTGTGTGCTATAGATTCCATAGAATGAGGCATTTAGAAAAAAAAAACATCCATATAATAAAAAGGATATACAAATATGGTGAAACAGGGAAATAATATTATAAATAATTTTCAAGAAGACAAAGATAAGATTGATAATTATTTTAAGATATAGAAAGAGAAAAGAGATAGTATATCAAAAAGAGAACAAGTACAAGAACTATAACACTTTGAAGATAAGTTTAGAACGATCCCTATATAAATAAATCATATTCTATAAAAATTTAACCATAATAAATAAGAAGAGAAAGAAAAGGTTAATATTAGGGAAACTGACAAGAAAGTTGTTCAATGTTCAAAAAGTCACAAGGGTCTATGGTCATGAATGTAAAGAATAACATATTGGATTATAGTGAGGAGATGGAAAATAATGAAGGAGAGGAATTTATGATGTTGGAAGAAAGATAATTAAATCTAAAAGGTAAGAATAATTATGTTGATGAACAATTATATTATATCCCATACTCTAGTAAAGTTTTATAAGAGAAGGAATATATGGGTCCTCAAATAGAAATCCAATATATAGCTTCATATTGGGAACCTAAAATAGAGTTAGAGGAGATATTATCATGTTCATTGGATCAAAATTTAGAATAATAGTTGGTAACTCATCTAAAAAGTATGAAATAATACTTTAATAAACCATGTGTAAGAATAGCATAAAATTATTAAAAAAATAATAGATACAGGCATGAAAGTTAAAATAGGAAGACCATGTTCAAAATAAGTACATGGTAGAGAAGAAACAAAGGATGAATATAATGGCATACAAATTATTCTAAAGATTAATAGATCCAAATAATTAACAAAAAATTATAAATGAGGGTTATATCATATAATATAAGAGGGTTCAATGGCCAAAGCAAATATATAATTGTAAATAACTTTAAAAAGGATCATAAACCTAGTTTTGTTTGCTTTCAAGAGGTTAAAATGTTGGTTATAAGTTTTGATATTATTAGGAATAATATATGGAACAAAACATAATTTTAATTTTTAGCTCACTTAACACTTCAAGAAGTATTGTTACACTCTTGGATCCTAAAATTACATGGGGGGGAGGAGTTTTGGTCAATAATAAATACCATTTAGTTATCTTTTTCAAAAACAAGTAGGATTTTTTTATTGCTCCAAATTCATATTATAGTCAGATATACTTTTATAAGTAATTTATTGATTTTATGAAATCTTGTAAAGAGTTCAAATGGATGGTTTTATGTGATTATAAATTCACCTATTTCAACCATAGAGAAGAAATGGGGCATTCAAGTCTTTATATAAAACATGGATCATTTGGATAAATTTAGTTCAAAATGTGGTTAATTGGATAGGTTCTTAATCTCTATTGATTGGTATATATCTCAAAACTATTGTTTTTCTTATTTACCCAAAATTGGTTTCATCCACAATCCACCCTTACTCAATTTTGAAAAATAAATTAAGAAGGATCATAGGCTTTTTAGATTTTAAAATATGTGTATTTTCCACCCATATTTGAAAGAAAAAATATAAGAGTAGTGTATGTTGGATGTTAAAGGATCAACCATGTTTAATATATCTAAAAATTAAAAAATATTAAGGAAAATATTAGGAAACAAAATAGGGATACCTTTGGCAATATATTATTATAAAAGAAGAGGATTGTGGAGGAACTTGAGAAATCAGTGAAAGAGATTCAAAATTATAGAATTAACTTAGTTTAAAATATATACATATTTTTTTCTTAGCCTATTTAATTATTTAACAACCAAGGAAGAAAATTTATAGAGATAGAAATTCAAAGATTTATGGTTATTGGTAGGTGACAAAAAAATTTAAATATTTCAACACATGAGACATATGAATTATAATAAGATAAAATATATTTATAAATATGAGGGAGGCATAAGTGTGGATGATAAAATAATTATAGAGTAATTTGTTATATAATTAAATATTATTCTCATGGAGAAGGTTAAAAGTGATCTAGAAGTTCAAAGGGATATTCTAAATGTTTTTACCTTTATTCATTCACAAAGAGAGGATGAATATCTTGACAGTCTAGGTTTAGCTAAGGAAATTAAATATGATGTGATTTCCTTCAGTGGAGATAAAGTCACGAGATTGGGTGATTTTTGTCCTACATTCTTTCATCATTTTTTAGATATTTATAAGGATGATGTTATTACAACAAATCATGAATTTATGGTCTATAATAAGATATTAAGTAAAATAAACAATAAATTAATTTTTTTCATTCCTAAAAAATAAGGATCTAAGGATTTGAAATATTTTATACAAATAGTCTTGTTTAATAATTTAAATAAAATATTCACCAAGAATTTAGCTTAGATAATATAAATGATACTCCCTGTTGTTATTTTAGAACAACAAGTGGATTTGTTAAAAGTAAGATAATTATTGATTATATAATTTTCATTCATAAATTTTATTCAATTTACATACAATATAAAAATGGCAGGGATGACCCTTAAGTTGGTCATGAATAAATATTATAACGGCGTTGCTTGGAGTTTATCGGAGAAATTCTTGGACAAGTTTGTATCCAACATTTGTTTAGGAATCTAATCTACACTTGCATCTCCTCTCCCATGTTTTAAACAATGATGAGTCTTTTATATGTTTTTTTTCCATTGAAAGAGGATTGAGATAGGGGGATCATATATACCCTTACCTTTTTATAATCATGCTGGAGTATTTAGGAAGAGGATTTTTTATTGTAAAAAGCATTGGTAGGATCCAAGGATTTAAACCTATTTCCACTATAAAATCAGTTCTTAATGAATTATTTTTCAATGATAATATATTATTTGTAGAAAATTTATCTAGGGAAATCAAAAAAATAATATACTTTCTATATTTTTATGTTGTTCAAGATATAAAATTAATTTAGAAAAGAGTTTTATTTTCTTCCTCAACACCCCTCCTGATTGTCCAAAAAGAATTTCAAAAGTTTGTGGGTGTGAATCTAAAGAAGTTATAGCCTTCTATATAGGTATGCCTATGTTCAAGGGTAGAATAAATAAAGGTATATGGAATCCCATTATTTATATGTTTCAAATCAAATTAATATATTGGAAGGGTTATATTTTAAGCCAATAATTTAAATTGAAAATTCTTAAAATCACCATACAAAGTCTTCCTATCTTATTCATTTCCATATTCAAAATTTATAAGAGTGAAGCTAATAATATTGAAAACATTCAAAAATGTTTTTTGTGGTCATGGGTAAAATAAAATCAAATAATAATGTTGGTTTCTTGGGAGATAATTTATCTTCCTAAGAAACAATGAGGTTAGGAGAATTCGAAATTGAGATCCTTAAATAAATAAAATTTTATATAACGTAAAATTTAGGTTTTTGAAAGAAAATCAATGTATTGACACACAAAAGGATAAGTACCTAGTTTTTATTTGATGGGTTAAACACTTTTGAAGTTGGAGGTATGAATAAAATAAGTGATGGTTCTGATTACTAGACCCATAACAAAAGAGACGTTTTTGAACAATGGACCCAAAACTAAAAGGGTTTGGAGGACACAAAAAAATTTACAATGTACAATAAGAGGGTTTTAAAGTTCCCACAACCATACAAAACACAACTAGAGGGTTTTTAGGATCTCATAACCTTAGTAGATCAAACAACAAGATGGTTTTAAGGATCCCACAACCATAACACCAAAATCATTTAAAGGTTCGCACAACCTTAGTATGAATAGGTAGGTTTACTTCCCAATTAAACTCAATTCACTAACACACTTTATCAAAACTTTCCTAAGACTTCCCTTGTAGAAAAAAATCCCATCAAGAGTATGAGTTATTCTAATAGTATTCTACTTCTTGGGATCTCTGCATTATCATCTACACAACTAAATCATAATAAGTGGGATTATCCTCCCACTGATCTCAATAACAACAAAATCACAAAAATGAATTATCTAAATCATCCTCAACAATTTAGCCACAACATGAAACAAAATAGGGTTTTTTAGCCAAACATGAATAATGCATTTAGATTCTATGGAAAATATTAGAAATTTTAATAGAAAATGGTGGAATCATTTATCATCCACTCTAATAAAATGCATGTCATCATCAAAATAGAGCCCTCCTAGGCCTAGAAGTTGGCTTCCATCAAAGCTTGGTGCAATAAGATAAAATAGAGAAATTCTAATACTTGGGTGAAACATATGGACTCCTACATCATCCATAAAAAAATAAGATATTAAAGCATGAAATATTTTGACATCCATACCATCTAATGAAATAAGAAAATGGGATCCTTTAACACCCATCACATCTTGATAAGAAAACTTGGGGTGGGATCCTCCATCTTCCACCACATAGATGATTAATAGAAGAATGATCATGAAGAACAAGATGATAAAACAAAGGGATATTTAGAGGTATCCCTTGATTTATATTATCCTATGCACACTCAAGGATCCAAAAACATTCCAAATGTAGAAATCATCCCCTTTGCCAGTCCACTAGGTAAAAAAAGGTCCTATAGAATAGGGCAATCCCTTCTCGTATCCAAAAGGCCATAGGAGATGTTCCTCTTTCATATAACTAAAAAATATATAGGCCACTTTTGATTCCCCAAAATAGGTTAATGATAAATCCCAAATTATACACAATTGATAACTAAGAATCATAGGGTCACTCCTATAGTTTGTTAGGTCAGAATAAGAGCAGTTCCTCTCAATAGATGACTACCCACCTTGCCATAAAATCATTCCAAGTGAAAGGCCTTTGACCTATATAAATGGTATAAAAAATACATGTATCACATGAAAGTATTCTTTCATCCTTTGAAAACTTACCCTCCCTAAAGAGATGTAACCCAGAATTCACCCCCTTTAGTTATGTCATCTGGGTTTAGATTATAATTTTCCTCTTCACTAGTGTTCTCATAAAAATCTTGCCTAAAGTTTAAACTATGACCTTCATGCCCTTTATTCCCATATCCATTACCATTAATTTAATTAATATTAGATTATCAATGTTATCCCCAAGGCTAAGTACCTAGTTATTAACAATGCTCTATACCTTTTATCTAATGATTCTTTTTCCATAAGATTATATTATAGGGTCAAGAGTAGAGCTTATTGTAGAAATGATGAAAATGGAATGTAGGCTCAAGTAGTAAGGTTTTATTTTGGGATGACACATGTATCATTATATCATTTTTGATATCTACTAATGGATGGTATAACCTTAGTATTTTCTTCAAAAACACATTGAGAGAAAAAATGAAAAATTACATATAGGTTAATGATTCAAAGAGAAGATAAAATCTAATAAATATTAAATCTATAATATGTAATTATATTCAACATTTAAGTTCCATGAATTATTTTTTAAATAGTTTTCATTTCTATCAAGGAGGAAGAGAAGACAAACTCATTTGGTTAGCTACACCATAATGGATTTATAATGCAAGTTTTGGTTATTCAGTACATCAAGAGTCTTAATATGATGGATTTCCATGGTTTTAGGTTTTATCTAAAATATCATTTCAAAAATCAATATATTCCTTTGTTTATCTATTTATTATAAAATACTAACTCAGGATAATTTGATGAGAATAGGTTTTATGATACCTAATATATGTACCTATGTAAAAAATAAGTTGAAATAGTTTATCATATTTTTTTAGACTGCCCTTTCACTTGGAATATATTTATCTCCATTATTTATAAGTTTGGGTTCTATTAGGTGTAACTAGATTATATATTATATCTTTTCTACTAATGAATCCTTTCTTTCCATAATTTTTAACTGAAGAATATTTGTAAGCTGGATCTACCACATATGTTAAAGAGAATCTAGTTGGAAAGGAATTCAAGAATATTAAAGGATAAGGAATGAAAAAACCATATTATGGGATCCAAAAAATTCACAAGTTATATAATATAATTTTTATTTTCATAATCATAAGAATAAGGAGAAAATTTTGGATAGATAAATCATGATATTTATTGATTAAAATATTGATATTTGTTCACATATATTGAATCATGAGAATAAGGTTGGTAAGAAATTAATTAAATGGAAATGTACCTCACCTAATTGGTTTAAATTGAACTTTTATGGTACATATAAAATAAAACATGAGAATAAATGTGGTGGAGGAATTATAGAGATAAAAAATAATATATACTGGTAAACTATACATGTATTATGGGATTCCAATCAAATCATTATGTGGGATTCATAACTACCTTATGGGTATGCATTTGGATAAAGAGATACACATTACCCACATTTCCATTTATGATTAAAATCTTAAATACAATAAAAATATAATAAAATCATTATTTATATGCAATCCACATATGTAAAGGGAAGCTAAAGCAAATATAAAGGTTCAATATATCCATGAACTTTGAATAAAGTATTGTAAAAGTTGCATGACTCTATGAAATTAAGATAGTGAAATATTGACACATTCACATGCATCTACATATTTAACCTTTACATTTTTCATGGCCAAACTCAAATTATCTATCCTCTCTTTCTTTTATCATGTCTAGTCGGAGTGATGCCACATCAATAAAAAAATGGTGTTAGGAGTGATGAATTCAAAAATAGGACAAAAAGACCAAAACCTAAACTTGATATAATTTCCCTATTGATCAACACATCATATCCCTCTTATGCATCACCATATATTTCTATTATGTGATTAAAAATGCTTCAAAAAGTGTGATTTCCCAAACTTAAAGAGCATTACTACTAGCACATCTCCCCTAAACTTAAGTAAAATAATGCTCAATGTAGTTTGAAAAATATTTTGAATATATAATTACACAATAATTTTAATAAATTCATAGTTTGAAAATAATAAAAAAATAATGTTATAAAATAATTTTGAAACTTCTACTCATTTCATAAACAATACCATGTTATCAAGGTCTTAACGTATTTCCAAATGTATGAAAAATAATTTGATGAAATAAATATCAATATTCCATTTATATTAAAATAATGTATAATTATAACTTCTTTTTAGAGCATTATTTTCAGTAAAATTTTCAAAACTCCTATATACTAGTCCAAGATGACATCACAAAAAGATTTTTTAATCTTCAATAGATTCACCAAGTTAACATTCATTACCCTATTCAATTAGTTCAATTATGATTTAATGAACTCATTACCTTTATAAACTATCTTAATTGATCCTCTTTTCCATGCCTAGATGACACTATCCGTATGTTAAGTTTTGGAGCTAAAAGCTTCACTGATGTAAATGGAGGAGGTTGTTGAGTGTCAGAGTAACCGACATCAGTCTGATCAATCGACATCAGTCATATTCAGCTATGCAGTAAATGACATCGGTTATGGGTCGGCCGGCATCGATCAGATAGGAACCGATGTTGGCAACCTCTGTGTGTGTGTGTGGGTTTTCATGTGTTTCTAAAATTGGTCTAATTTTAGACAAACAATCAGTTTGCATGTAAAGACTAATTTTAGTCTTGAGTCTGCATTTCTAATTATTGTAATTGGGAAGTCTAATTATTGTTTACATGGGATCTATTTAAGAGACCCATGGGGCTATATTGTAATGTGAGGGATCAAAAAGACTTGTCAAGGACAAGGACAAGGGTTCTTCCAAGTGTAAGATTAGTTGATCTGTAGGTAGCAAGATTAGGGAGATCTACATGGTAAGTAAGGTTAGTTGATCTATAGGTGTGTTTGTGCAAGGTCAAAGGAGATCTGTGAGGTATCAAGATCAAGGATATTTGCAACACAACAAGGAGCAAGATCAGGGAGATCTACTTGGAGTACTTTGAGTACTTGGTGGACTGGAAGTAGGCAACAGTGGTTGAGTTGATTGTCACTTACTAGTGGAAACAACAACTCAGTTATTGAGTTGATTGTGTTTGTAATTGAGAGAGAGAGAACTCTTGAGGGAGAATTACTATACACCCAAGAGGTGTGGGAAGAGTTTGATTTCTTCATTGTATTTCCTTCTAGAAGAGTGTTAATACAAGATTGTATTGTCTCTCAAATTTTGTGTTATTTCTAAATTATAGTTACATATTACTTCTAATTTAATTCTGTGTTTAGTTGTTTATATAAAGGTAATCAATTATGCTCTTAAGGAGTAGGATCCTAACAATTGGTATCAGAGCTATGTGTTCTAGATTCCTGATAGCTGGTATCAGAGCTATGTGTTAAAGGATCTTGACAAGTGGTATCAGAGCCTGGTTTATAGTAGGTTAGTGTTTGTTGATTACAAGTCACTCACAGGGGTTTCTATTTGAGTGGGAGTAAAGCAATGGCAGAAGAAATTAAGCTAAGAATGGAGAAATTCAATGGCAAGAATTATCAATTATGGAGGATGTAGATAGAACATTATCTATATCAGAAATATCTATACTTACCATTGGGTGGGGTTACATGCAAGCCCACAAATATGAAAGATGAAGAATGGAATGTTCTTGATCAGAAGGCTCTAGGATCTATAAGGTTGAGCCTGGCATCATCTGTGATGTCCAACTTATCACAGGCAAAGACAATGGTAGAGTTAATGGAATCTTTGGAAAATTTATATGAAAAACCCTTAGCTTCAAATAAGGTATTTCTTATGAAGCAATTATTTAATTTGTAAATGCAGGAAGGTGGATCGATACATAGTCATCTTAGTGATTTCCATGGATTATTAAATTAGTTATTTTTAGTCAATATAGATTTTGATGATGAAATTAAGGCTCTCTTAATCTTATGCTCTTTACCTAAAAGTTGGGATAGTTTGGTAATGGTAGTTAGTAATACTGTGTCTGCTTCAAATATCTTGAAAGTTGATGATGTTGTTAGTTTAATCTTGAATGAAGAAATTCATAGGAAAAGCACAGGGGAATCATCAGGTAATGCTTTAAGTGTTGAAATTAGGGGAAGGCAAAAAGAGAAGAGAAAGCAAGGGAAATCAAGGTCAAAGATAGGTAGGAGATCCAGATCCAAGTATGGCAGTATAATCTATTGGAATTGTGGAAAGAAAGGGCATGTAAAGAAAGATTGTTGGTTGAAAGAAGATCAGCATGAAGGAAATGAAGAAGCAAAAGATGTAGGTATTGTTGCATAGGATGCTCTTGTATGTTCCTTGGATAAAGTGGAATCTTGGGTTTTAGATTCTGGTGCCTCTTTCCATGCAACCCCAAATAGAGAATTTTTTCATGATTATGTCCATGGAGACTTTGGAAAAAATTATTTAGGGGATGGTAAGCCTTGTGAAATGGTTGGCAAAGGGGAAGTGCAGCTTAAATTTTTAGAATGGCAACACATGGGTGTTAAAGGATGTCATGTATGTCCTAGTCCTAAAGTGGAATTTGATTTCTGTAAGAAAGTTGGGTGATGAGGGATGCATAGTTACTCTCACAGTGGAATCTTGGAAAGTTTCCAAGGGTGCATTTGTTTTAGCAAGAGGTAAGAAAGTAGGTACACTTTATCTATCTACTTGTATTACTGATTCTCCTTCTATTTTATCTACTTCAGATGTAGATGCAAAGATGTGGCTCTATAGGCTTGGTCACATGAGTGAGAAGGGAATGGATGTTCTTAAGTCAAATGGTAAACTTTCAGGTTTAAAAAGCATAGATTGAAATTTCTGTAAGCAATAGAAGAAAGTGAGGTTTTTTGAAACTGGGTCAACAAAGAAGGGAGCTTCTATTGGAGGATCACAGTATTACATAAAGAGGAAATTTGATGTTTTTGATAATGATAAGAATAATAAAGCCTTGGTTTTCAAGGAGAAGATGATGGACAGAGATCAGTGTAAGAGGCTGAATAATTCTGAGTAGGGCAGTGTTGATTTGGACAAGGTTATGATCCAAAATGAGCTCACAAGTAAAAATCATCACTCACAAGAAAACACAATTACCGATGTCAGTCAGGTGAGAACCAACATCGAATAGGTAGGAACTAACGTCGATCATGTGTAGACCAAAGTCGGTGATGTCAGGTAGGTGGACACTGACGTCGGTGATCAAGAGGAATCGACATCAGTCAGGTGCAGACTGAGGTCAGCCAGAGGTGACTGACATCAGTCACTATTAAAATAGATTTTGGGTGGACATCAAGCTATCAAGGAGTTTCAAAAACCCATGTGGAGGACTAAAAGGGTAAGTAAGCCTCAAATTCATTATTCCCCTTATTTACACTACTTGTTGCTCACTGATGGTCAAGAACTAGGAAGTTTTGAAGACGTAATGCAGGTAGAATCTAGGAAATAGTGGGAGCATGGTCTGAATGAGGAAATTGATTCTTTGGAAGAGAACCAAATGGGATATTTGGTAGAGTTGCCAGCTGAAAAGAAAGCACTGAAAGATGAATGGATTCCTAAGTTAAAGAAAGGAGATAATGGATAGGTGAGATAGAAGGCCAAGTTATATGGTCTTGAGCAAGCTACAAGATAATGGTGTTTAAGGTTTGACTGGTGTATGACAAAGCATGGCTTTAGTCAATGTCAATGTGACCATTATGTTTATTTTACTAGGCTGGATAATATTAGCTACATTATCTTATTACTATATGTAGTGTATATGCTTGTTGTAGGGTCACACATGCAGGGATTTGCTGAGCTAAGGGTAAAATTAGTTCAGAGGTTTGCCATGAAGGATTTGGAAGTAGTAAAGAAATTCTTTGGCATGAGTATTTCTAGAGATAGGGAAAGTCATAGGTTGATTTTGTCTCCAGAGGATTGTGTGAATAAGGTAGTGGAGAGGTTTAATAAACAGGATGCAAAACTGGTTAGCACACCTATGGCTAGATAGTTCATAGAAAAATGTCTTAAATCACATGATGAGGTTGAGTGCATGAGTACTAGACTTGATATTGCCCAAGCAGTGGGAGTTCTTAGCAAGTTTATGGCCAATCTAGGAAAGGAGCACTGGAAAGCAGTTCAGTGGATTCTCAGGTATCTGAGAGGGACTAGTAGCAGGGATTCATGCTATGCAGGGTTAGGCACTTCTCTACATGGGTATATAGATTTAGATATGGTAGGTTACATAGATGATAGGAGAAGCACCATAGGATATGTGTTCATTGTTGGTGGTACTGCGGTTAGCTAGATTTTAGAGATGCAAAAGTTTGTTGTAGTCACAGAGGCTAGTAAGGATAAGAACCCTGTGGAAATGTTAATAAATATGAGAACAAAGGAGAAGTTGAATCTTCATTCAAATTTTGTTGGTCTTTAAGATTAAACTTGAAGAGGGGTAGAAGCCAAGAAACAAAATTAGATGATGTATAGGTACAGGTATAGGTGTAACTATTTATCTCCACGTGGGAGATTGTTAAGTTGTGGAGCTAAAAGCTTCACTAATGCAAATGGAGGAGGTTAATAAGTGTCAAAGTAACCGACATCAATCTGATCAACTGATGTCAGTCATATTTAACTACATAGTAATCTACATCAGTTATGGGTCGGCTGGCATCGGTCAGATAGGAACTGACGTCAGCAACCTATGTGTGTGTGTGTTTGCATGCATTTCCAGAATTGGTCTAATTTTAGACGAACAATCAGTTTGCATGTAAAGACTAATTTTAGTCTTAAGTCTACATTTCTAATTATTTTAATTTGGAATTCTAATTATTGTTTTCATGGGATCTATTTAAGAGACCCATGGGGCTGTATTGTAATGTGAAGGATCAAAAGGACTTGTCAAGGACAAGGACAAGGGTTCTTCCAAGTGTAAGATCAATTGATCTGTAGGTAGCAAGATCAGGGAGATCTACATAGTAGTTAAGGTTAGTTGATCTGTAGGTGTGTGTGTTTAAGGTCAAAGGAGATTTGTGGGGTAGCAAGATCAAGGAGATCTGCAACACAAGAAGGAGCAATATTAGGGAGATCTACTTGGAGTACTTTGAGTACTTGGTGGACTATAAGTAGGCAACAACGGTTTGATTGTCACTTACTAGTGGAAAAAACAACTCGTTTATTGAGTTGATTGTGTTTGTAATTGAGAGAGAGAGAATTCTTGAGGGAGAATTACTGTACGCCCAAGAGGTGTGGGAAGAGTGTGATTTCTTCATTGTATTTCCTTCTGGAAGAGTGTTAATACAAGATTGTATTGTCTCTCATATTCTGTGTTGTTTTTGAATTCTAGTTACATATTACTTCTAGTTTAATTCTGTGTTTAGTTGCTTATACAAAGGTAATCAATTATGCTCTTAAGGAGTAGGATTCTAACAATTGGTATCAGAGCTGTGTGTTCTAGATTCCTGACAGTTGGTATCAGAGCTGTGTGTTAAAGGACCCTGACACCATATAAATATCACGTTTAATTTTTTTAACTGGAACATGCTTTATTTATCCTTAAAATATCATGATATAATGCTACACCTTTTGCTCTCCCTATAGGTTTATAATATTTAATCCTAACCTTTTTAGCCACATTCTCATATTTTAATGTAAGGTAAATATCCCCATATTTTATTTCCATCTATATATTTTAATTTTCTTGTTGGCCATACTAAAATCACCTTCCTAACATACATATCCATCACTATATTGAATTATTATTTAAGACATCCATAAGTATGCCCAATGTAAATACCATTATTATTTGAGATATTTTAATTAATGTAGTCTTCCCTATGAAAATTTGTCACTACCATTATTAGCTGTATATGTCTATGTCTTAGATTTCTTATGTCCAAAAATAATAATTTAACATCCCAAAATAATTTAAAAATGATCTATCCAAATCACACAAAACACTTTCCCAATACCTTATCTTTTGAATCAAATACTCTCTACCTTTACTCATTTCACTTTTTGCCCAATGTTTAGTTTATGTTTTTATTCCATTTTTTACATCTTTCATATCTTATAGTTATTTTAAATGTGTCATAGGAGGTTACCCTTTAGGAAAGTGTAGCTCACCATTATCCTTTGTATGCTAGATTGGGATTCGATGAGACCATTTCAGGTCCTTTCATGTCACTTTGTATTCTAACACTAGTATGTTATCCATAACATGAAACCTAGCCATCTTAGGTTTTATAATACCCACTATATTTTGGGTTCCATCCAATAAGTGTGGCTCCACAAAAATACTTTAAGTCATACACTTACTTTCCATCCAAAAAGTGTGTCTCCATAAAGGCCTTGATGTCATACACTTCCTAAATAAGGTAATGAGTGAATGTAGTTGATCCCTCTTTGTTTGTTTTTAATTTTTCCATGATATTTAGAAAATAAAATTTATCTAATTTACATAATAAAACTACTAATCTCATAAAACTCCTAATAATATATCCCACATAAAGGAATATTACATGAAAAATGTTGGGTACCCTTGTTACTATCAACATAGATTCATAAAAAAATAGGGTACATTTTTTGTTGTCACTTGAAGTATTATATAATTTCAAGTAGAGGATTGATGGCTATTTTTTGATTGAATTATTTTTACTAGAAACACTAATTGCTTTAGAATGGATACATTTTTCCTTCTACTATTTAAATTTTTAATGCACTTCATTTTGTAATATTACATCATGTAATAGATGTTTTTATGATAGAATGATATATAATAAATCATCATATTCATTAGTTACAAGTTATTTAATCTTCCTAAGACACAAATCCAATGATGTGACTATGTAGTTTGTTCCATGTTCAACAAATTATAGGCCAAAGTACAAAAAACCCTAATATTGTGTACATACAAGAATATTTTCTTAAATGTAATTGGAAGGTTCATATATTTACTTATTTAATTTTATTTATTATTAATACCTTGTATTGAATCTTTCATTTTATGTGAATAGTAATTATCATGATAGATTTTAATGTATTAATTGTGCCATTTTTGTTCCTCTTCAAGTTTTTAGAGTGATTTTGGGCATGTGGTGGCTCTAATTTTTTTTAATATATTTGTATACACATCACACTTGGTGAATAAGTTTTTATTTGAAATCAAAACATTTTGAAATTTTTTGTTCATTATCCTAGTGAAGATTAATTTTGACACAAGAATAAGGTTCAAAAATTTGATCTCCTCATTACACTTATTTCACATTAAATTGTGGGTATAAAATGTAGGAATTAGTATTTTTAAAAAAAATAATTCCATATTATCCTACAAAATGTGCTAAATTTGGAGAAATATATAAATATATTCCAATGATTCTTGATATGCAAGTAATTATGTATAAATATTTGACCTTTGTTTCTCTTTCCTATTTCTATCATTTACAATGTGCTTGTCACCATTTATCTAGTTAGATCTATACATTTAGGATGTGTTCCTTATATACCCATAAGCTTTGTCCTAATTTCCTAACAACCTATTTTATGAGACATCATTTAGATAGGGACCATCCTTTGCAAGTAGGGTTGAATACTCTATCTATATCCACACCAAAGGTATTAACATTAAATCCTTTAAATTTCATGTCTCCTCTACAACAATCATTATCACATATGATCATAAATGGATCGATTGAATAGTAGCCCCACTAAACTTTAAGTTATGTTGATCATCATGTTTAAATAGATAGAAAATCTGATTAATCACTCCATTTAACCATTAGGGTGCTTCCTGATTCATGGAAAACCAATTGTTTAATTGGCTAACCTATTAATATCTTGGGTTGTATAAATTTAGATAATTTATAACGTACATTTACCATAATTTTTTACCATTACATGAAACTTTAGGGGCCTAATCATTTCATATAATTTATGATATTATAGCACATGATATATAAAAACTTGGGCTATGTCACCATCTCTATTACAAGATT
Organism: Torreya grandis; assembly: GCA_037957365.1. NCBI lineage: Eukaryota > Viridiplantae > Streptophyta > Pinopsida > Cupressales > Taxaceae > Torreya > Torreya grandis. Next base: position 878,673 of record JARHVA010002533.1, on the reverse strand, counting down.
TGTGATTGAGAACAATAATTTATGTAACAAAATTACTAATATCTTTTTTACCTCTATTTATGATGATTTTAGTGTCATCACTATGATATACATGTTCCATTACACTATAATTATATAAGTCACTACAAATATGATCTCTATGAATAGGTGGAATTGACAAATCTATGTTCTTTAATAGTTTCCTCTCTTCCTAAGAAATGTAATATGCCTTACTCTCAACATTTACCAAGGTTTTAAATTTATCAATTGAAAAATGTAATTTTAATTTTAAACTCAATTACATGTTAACACTAAATATAAAAAATCTTCTTCCCACATATTTAAAATGTAGTGCCCTTCTTCTTGGATACACTTTACCCTCTGAAACTTTGGTGCCTTTTGAAAACAAGTCCACCAAATCATCCTCTCCAAATGCAAGATAAATAAATGTTATAGTACAAAAATAAATGTGAGATTAAATAGAATTTATAAAACCATATTATATAAATAAATTAAAAATAAATGTGAGATGAAATCAAATCTATATATAAATGTATTCCAAGTCTCAAGTAAGGATCTATGTGTTTTTAGGAAAAAATATGTATATAAAACTAATAATAACATGTGAGAAAGATAATATATGAAAACAAATCATTACATGTGATGTGTCACTAATATTATCATATTATGAAAATGATGAGACATTATCATCTTTACCATCATCCAAAAATAATTTTGAACCACACCACTTCTATTTAATATATGTATGTATTTATGTTTGTATGCATGTATGTATGTATATGTATGTATGTACATATATAAATATGTATGTATGTATGTATAAATATATGTATATAGATACATACATACATATATTTCATTTTGAACTGGTAGGTTACTTTGATTACCTTCAAAATAAAAAATATACCAGTTGAACCTCGAAAATTATAATTGGGTGGGATATCTATTATTATTATTATTATTATTATTATTATTATTATTATTATTATTATTATTATTATAGACAATTAAAAATGAGACCCTTTATGTAAATTTTAAATATCCACTAATCCTAAACTAACATGATAATTCAATCCCTAATCAATCCTCTATCCACACTAACAACCCTATCATATTCACTATTCAACCCCCTGATCAATTAATCATTTCTTCCTCAAACTTATTTAATCCCACAAAAGTTGTATCACATCACATCAATTAATTAATGTATGTTAATTATATAATTTAATCCTGATGGTAAAATCCATGTAAAATGTAATTTTTGAGCATGGCCATTAATGTCTTAGGTTGTCATTGATATCAAGAAGAGAATAAGCTACTAGTGCATTAATGACAAAGAAGTTATGTTTGATAGTTTGGAGAGTATATAGAATATGTACAGGTTAGTAAGGAAAAATAAGAGGTTTTGAGGCATCTATAGATGTCTTGGTTAGGATCAGGTACCTCATATTGACCTTTAAAGAGATAAAAATGCATCATTCTAGCTAAAGAGAAGCTAGACCATCACTGCACATCATGGAGATATGAATAACCCAAAAGTTTTGTGTATTTATTATAGGTACTCTAAAAGTCAACCTTGGTCAAAATTTTTCATGGTGATTTTTTTTATAGTGCTAAAAATATACCCTAAAAATTTGGTGTCTTGAAGTGTTTCCTAGCTCAAGTTATAAACTTCTAAAGTTTCTTTACTAGATTGTGATGTGCTAGAGACCATCAAGTTTAAGCCTCAAGAAATAGTTGTGTTAAGGTGTTATAAATGATGTCAAGGTATGAATTGAAAATAGGTCTTCCAAGTGTCAAAACCTCACTCAATAATATTAAGTATCAATGACACATGAGTGATCACCTAAATCCAATAAATTAAAGATCTACGATGTGCATTCAATTATGCAGATGGAGATCTAATAGTGAACATAAAGTCAATAAGTCAAAGGATCTTAAGATTGAATGCAATGGTGATATGTGTCATAATCATGGTAATTTATCTATAAATAAATGAAAATCATTTCATCATGAAAATAAAATATCAATGGTATGTATTCAACCCTACAGATGGAGATCGATGGTGTGAATTGAGTCAATAAGTTCGTAAGCCCAGATTGTACACATGGTGTAAGAGTGTTTACTAAATAGAGACTGATAATAGGTTACATAGAAGGCATGTATGGATACCAAGTGTCAAAATTTTAGAATTTTGGATCAAATATTAAAAATTATCACAAATTCAAGGCCAAGAATGTCCTTGAGGTGGTAAATCAAGTCGAGTGAGTAGATTGATGATGTCAACATTCACACTTGTGGAAGTGTTAGAAGAATTTGGTCACATGGGTTTGATCAGTTTTATGCTGAGATAATATGGTATAATTTTAAATATATGACTATTTTTTTTATGAAAATTTATGGTGTTTCAAAGTTATCCTCCAAAGGAACTTTTTATGTTTTCCATACTTAGCCAATTTTGCATTAAACAGTGACTATTAGAATTTGAATTTTCAAATTAACAAAGAAAAACCAACATTGATTATTTGAGATATATATTTTGATGTAAGATAAATTTGATGGTGGTATACAAATTAAAGTGATATATACTTCAAGGGAAATCCAAGATAAATATTTTATAGGTTTGAATGGTCGTACATCAACATTTATTGTGGTCCAAAGTTGAATAAAGGTTTAACCATCTTCTAAAAGTGACCAGAGAAGGATGTTTATGTTTGTATTGATGGTGTTTTGATGTTTAAAGTTGAATTATAAATTTGAGAGTGTTTTAGACTCCACGAGGACAATATTTATGGATTTTGGAGGTTTAACCAATCCATCTTTAGTATGAACAAATGCTTAGAAGTTGACTATTTATTTTTTCATTATGTTCTTATGTAAAAGGTTAATGGTTGAGTAGTTGTTGCATATGAAAAGAAGTGTAGTGATGGATGTAATAACTTTAAGTTGTCTTATAGGTCATTTGGAGTGGACCTATGAATTTTAAAGTTGTCTCATGTTCCTAATTTGCTTAGTGAAGTGCTAAAAGGGTGAATAGGTCTCCATGAGACATATAAGGGCTACTAAGGCAGGCCTAAAAGGTGTAGCTACTTAAGAGTGATTCATGGATGTTATGTTAAACCTATGAGGGTGGTGTTGAGTTATGTATTAGTGTGATATAATCCTTAAGGTTTAAAGTAAGTCTTATGGCTTACCAAGAAGATGGAAATCATGAAGACTTTATAAAGAGTAAAATCAAAGGTGATGGTTTCTAGAATTAAGGTGTGACTAATAGATAAGTATGAGTGTGCCTAGTGGATGAAATGAAGATAAGAGTAGGTTGAGAATTATATGCATGACCTATAGGTCATAATTATGATGTCATAATAGAGTTGTTGTAGGTTTTCTGATTGATGATGTGCAAAGAAGTGTAGAGTGATCCAAAAGGTGGTTTTGGATGCATTGAGAGGGTGTGAAGGATAGAGAGAGTGTGTAGGGTTGTATAGAGATGATATTCATTTTATCTCCATCATATTTTTAGGAAATTAGAGATCAAGATATGTTCATTTCATAGGTGTTGTTTTGAGTACTCAACATCTAGGGCAATATGTGCCTATCCATCCTTAGGGGATGGTTATCCTTGTGAAGTGGGTGCTTCACTAAAGTATCATGTTTATAATCAACTTATAGGACAAGTATTACATGTATTTGAAGGCTTAATATTGGGTTTTATACCCCATGAGGATTTCCCAAATAATCCTTGTGTTGTGTACTTAATCTTGCATTATCTTTCTTGTTCATTGTTATGAATGATGTGTATGCTTCATGAATTTATGTGTTGAATGATTAAGGATTTGAATATTTTAGAATTGGATTGAATATATTTAATCATTGATTCAGCCCCATCTCAATGATTGCACCTCTAATAGGAATATCCCTATTTTCATAAATAAATAAATAAATCTAATAAATCCTCACATCATGAAGTATACCCATTTTCCAAGGAAATCTACATAAATCCTATGAAAAAGGCAGGATTGAAATCAAGAGTTATAATATGATCTTACACACTCCAAGACTTCATCATTCTATCCTCTTCACACTCCAATATTCTTATTACATAATCAATCTTGCTCATTTATGAGGAGGAACAATCCTCTAATATTGATTTTCATCCAAGATTAATGGTTCACATCAATCAATAAATATATAAATAGAGGGATCCTACTCCATTATTAACAAGTATTAATAACAAAATAGAGTTTTCCCATTTTAGAGAGACAATATTACATCAAGCTAGAAAATACTACCAATTAAAATCATCCATTTGTAAAGGGATATGTTGTCCATTTGATCATGTACATACACCAAGAATTGCAACTAAAAAAATAAATTCCATGCACATCCAAATTTTCAAAGAGGAAAGTAAAGGTATAACTAGTATTTTTTTACAATTGTAATTGCAATCCTTTTTTATTGTTCAGCCTAAGGACACATTCTTATATTATTTATATATTTCAATTCTATTTTGATTTATCTAAATGATACTAATATTTGTTTCATGATGCTACATATGACATTCTTATTGGCACCATGTACACTCCACAATCCAATTTGAGGTAAACCAAGCCTAATTTTGCAACCATTTTATTCTTTTATAGCCCAAATTCATCCAAATTTTCTTTAAAACTATTTTAATTTATGTTCCTAGACTCTTAGTAGAATCGTCATGCTAATCATTATAATTGTGGACCTATTTGGTGTAATAGTGTTTGATGTAAAACTAAATTTATTAACTTTATAAAAAATGTTTGAACATTGGATAAAAATGATTTTTTATTAGAAGTGTGTTAATACATTATTATTGTGTTTACAATGAGTGGTAAAATTGTTAATATTTTGACAAAATCATTTTATGTAGTTACATATTTGTGTTTGCAAATTTTAGATTAATAATTATAAATTTGATGAAATACTTAATATGTTGGTGAAATCATTTTATGCATCTAACTATATGTGTTTATAGGCTTTACCAAAAAAAATATAACTTCACATAAATCATCATTATTTTGTTAAAATCAATATTATTTTTTATTATAGTCAGTTTTAAAGAATAGAGAAATCATTCTCAGTTTGAAAAATCACTTATATTTATGTGAAATCATTGTGTTCTATATCTAATAGATTCTATGTTTTTAGGTATTGGTAGAATCACCCTATGTTTTTGGGAAATCATTCAATTTTAGTAGAATCATTGGTATTTTATAGTCTAAAACATTTTTGAAATATTTTATTCTTGTCAAAGACAAAATAACCAAACTACTAATCCCTTGTTTGTAGGTTTTCACCCATCAAAGTAAAAATCAATTAACAAACACCATGAACCCATGTTTCAATTTGGTACTCTAAAACACTTTACTTGTTTTCATTTATGTGTGTGATAACAAAAATCATGTTGATTTTAGTTATTACAATGAACCCATGTTTAAATTTGGTACTCTAAAACACTTTACTTGCTTGTATTTATGTGTGTGATAACCAAAATTATGTATGTTATCCTCTTACCATTTTTTAGACCCTAAGTGATAAAACATTTTGGTTATTTTTTTCATCTCCTTTCCCAAAATAAAATTTATATATGCTCTCCTATTGTCCCTTATGGGAACTACAGGATCATAGATAGCCATGTTTCCTTTTTTTTTTTTTTAGTTGTGTGACTTAAACCTTACTCACCAAACATAATTATTTAGGGTTTAGTGATTAGAATTTCATCCCCCAATATTAAAACCAACCCTATATTTTTATGGGGTATACAAATTGAGGGAGTATTTATCATTACAAGCCAGTTAGTTGTTTATTTTAAGTGCACCATGAAGTGAAAGCATTTCATGATCTAATACATAGGCCTTAGATGACACCCCTTGAGGAAATATTTTCTAGTGGTACTTCATTGAAATCCTATGGATGAAGTGGGTGTGAAGAAACTATACCCTCTCATGAAACCTATTAATCAACATCTTACACCTATTTGGTACCTATCATACAACAAGGTAAAAAGGGGGCGTGCCTACAAAGCCTTGTTTATGCCTAGTTGAAGATCCTTCAATTGTAAAAAATTATTAGTGTAATAGAAATAAAATCCTCTAAGATTACTCACCACATTAGAAATAGAGTGAGGGTTGGGAAAAAAACTTGATCACCACATTATCTGAGTAGATAGGTGGTGTATTAGTTGATTTTTACACCTTTTATATTAAGCGTAGGGATTATCATTTGCATAAATTTGTTTGATTTTTTTTGAGACTTGTATTGATTGAAATATTAAATATTTCAAACAAAAAAATTGGTCAAATTTGACCAAAGTTCATATCAAAATTTAAATCATGTCAACTTTGACCAATTCCAATGCAATTAAATTTGACCAAAATCAAACATAAATTAAAATTTAAAAATTCAAAATTCAAATAAATTATGTAGAAATTCAAACTTGAAACAATCTAAATCAATTCAAACATCAAGTCAATTTTGAACAAGCTGAACATCCAAAGTCAAATCAAGTCAACTTTGACCAAACCAACATCAAAAATCAAATATGATTAAATTTGATAAAATTATATTTCTAAAGTCAAATATATATCTTGGAATAAATCAAAATAGAATCAAAACATCAAGTCTAAAATCTAAAGTCAAATTAAAAAATCAATCCAAGTCAAATCAAAATCAATATTAAATCAAGTCAACTTTGACCAAGTCAAAATCAAATACCAATTTGAAACATCATGTAACAACCCAACTGGGTTTTGCCAAAATAGAGTAATTATTTTTGTAAAATTAATTATACATATTAAAATAAAAAAATTCACCATGAGAAATCTAAGTAAGTGATATTTAGCTTAAAGTATTACTTTAGTTAACCCTATAAAGTTTATAGCTAATCGATTTAGCTAATGATCACCATGATAATGATATTTTCAAATATAAATGATGTTGAATAAATAATAAAGACTATATTTATTACATTAGATTAATTATAAAATTTTAACCATGGATGATTCAACATCATAGACACTATTGTAGATATACAAATAAATAAATAGTATAGTTTCAACAATAAATAATGTCTCAATAAATAATACAATGATACAAAGTTCTATGTAGCATGAGTCTCCATGACTCAAGTATATATTTATAATATCAAGTGTAATCTATATTGTAGTACTTTTGTTGGGAGGGAAAACATAATTTTAGTGCTTTTCCACACCAACCATGGACCATCATCCCCATACACTATCTCTCAATAAGGGAATGACCCTTCATTCACATATGGGTAGATAATGATGATGTGGGAGTACAAAGTGACAAACTATAACCCATGTTCTATAATATAACTAATACATGATGTGTACCATAAATAAATACATTCTAACATGATATTACACAAATATGTAAACTATATCAAACACATGAAATAACAATGTTTAATTATAAACATTACTTTAGCCAAAATTTTCAAATAGCTAATGATCTATAGGATCAATCAATTTCATACACACAACTTAATCATATTAAACCTCATATTGCATTTATAGTGATAATTAAGCTATTTTAATCCATCCATTTCTTATTTAGTGTCATAAATGTGATATTTGTTTAATTATATAATAATCTAAAAACCATAGATTCAATCAAAATATTTATAATTAGCAGATGATAAATATGCTCAGTACAACAATATCAAATACCTACATTTATTCCATCAATCATAATGTAATGAATCTAAAATCATCTAGTTTATTACATAATAATGTTAGTTTTATGATCAAAATTGAAACAATCAAAAATTGCAACACAATGAATATTGAACACAACAAGATAAATCTGATTTACTCTTTATAAGTCTGCTCTATCTTACAAATTATACTTATTATTGAATATCTATTTGTCTTGAACAATGAGTAATCATTATATATACAAGTGAGAGGAAAGAGACACATCTCTTCAATCTCCCTGTCGGCCTCCACCAAAAGTGCAAGATAGTAGGTTGGAAGTGGGAGCCTGACACTGCTCCTCCAACATCAACACTCCCTCTCAGCTAGGAAGGATACATCCAGCTACATAAGACATATCACCTTATCATGATGTCAACCAAAATGGATGACATCCATCATGGCTCTCCTAGAGTGTGGTATCAAGGGATTTCACCTCAAAATTCTCTCACAGAGAAGAAATTGTTATCAAGGGATTTTACTTCAAACTTATCTCATAGAGAAGAACTCGTTATCAATGGATTTCACCTCAAACTTCTCTCATAGAGAATAAATCGTTATCAAGGGATTTCACCCCAAACTTCTCTCACAGAGAAAAACTCATTATCAAGGGATTTTATCTCAAACTTCTCTCACAGAGAAGAACTCATTATCAAGAGATTACTGATACTAAGACTCTTTCTTAGTTAAGGCTGTATTATCCACTATACCAAGCTTATCTCAAAAGTACACAAACTTTAACTTGGAGAGAGGCTTGGTGAGAATGTCTATATTCTACTCTTCAGTGCTGATATACCTTAACTCAATAGTTTTCCTCAATACCTTATCTTTGATATAATGGTATTTGATCTCAACATGCTTGGTTCTATCATGAAACACTAGACTAATAGAAATCTTCACATAGCTTTGGTTATCATAATGAATGATGGTAGGCTCCATTAATTTTTCAAACAATCCTATAAGGAGCTTATGAATCCATACTTCTTCTTGAGCTGCCATACAAGCTACAATATACTCTACCTCTGCTATACTCAATGCTACATATGACTATTTATTATTGCACTAGGAAATCATAGTAGATCCCAAACTGAAGCAACATCTAGAGGTGCTCTTTTGATCAGAGACACACCCTACCCAATTAGAATTAGTATATCTATGTAGTTTCAAGTCTACACTAGAATAATATCTCAAGCCATATCCAACTGTGCCATGCAAGCATCTTAGGATATGCTTCATTACAATTAGATGTATTTGCCTTGGTTCACACATGAACTGACTAAGTGCACTCACTACATAGCAAATATCTAGTATAGTATTAACTAGATACATCAATGAACCAATCATTTGTTTGTACATGTTAGAATCCACCAGATCTGAATTAGTTGTAGCCTCTTTTAGCTTCAACAAATTTGACTCCATTAGTGTAGACATCTATTTTCAATTCATCATAACAAATCTCTTCAATAAGTCAATATAATACTTCCCTTGACTTAGAATGATCTCATCTGGTTTTTATCATACTTATAAACCAAGTATGTAATGTAAGAAATCAAGATCATTCATTTAAAATTTTGAAGCTAACTCTTTCTTACATTTGAAAATGAGGTGATCTTCTCTGGTAATAAGAAGATCATCAACATAGAGAACCAAGATTAATGTTTCACCATCAATAACCTTGAAGTATAGATTTGAATCAACATCATTCTTAGAGAAATCCAAGCTCATCAAGTATCAATCAATTCTTTCATACCATGCACAAGGAGCCTACTTAAGGCCATACAAAGCCTTCTTTAGCTTGCAAACATGAGACTCCTTCCCATGAACCTCAAAACCATCAAGTTTCTCAATATATACCTATTCCTCAATTACACCATTTAAAAATGTTGTCTTCACATCCATTTGGTGTAATTTCCATCCTTTAAATGCTATAATAGTAATGATGGTTCTGATGGATGTATAATGAGCAATTGGAGCAAAGGGTTCCTCATAATCTACTCCCTCTTTATGAGAGAATCCTCTAGCCACAAACCTAGCCTTGTACTTCTCAATGCTTCCATTAGCTTCATGCTTGATGTTGAAGAGCCACTTAGAAGAAACAACATATTTTCCTTCAGGTCTAGGTATAATATCCCAAACATCATTCTTGAGGATGGATTGATACTCTTCAGCCATAGCATCTCTCCATACTTGTTGACTAGTAGCTTCCTCAACACTAGAAGGCTCAGACTGAATAAATTGACTCATTAATAACACATAATCTGAGAACTTATGAGGTCTCTTACTTTCTCTAAGAGATCTTTAGGGAGCTGTATATTTTCCTACCTCATACATTTTTTCTTGAGTCCACTGAGGCCTTTTTGTACTATAACAATGTCACTAGGTCCATCAGTTGGTTTCAAAGGCTTAACTGGAACATCATCTTCTTTTGAATCAAAAATGTCCCTCTAAATCTTAGGAGTATGGTTAGCTTCCATATCCTGAGGAGACTCTTGGTCTTCATTATCTATCTCCATATGAATGCTCTTAGATCTTTTGAATGCAACATCCTCTTCAAGTGTAACATCCCTACTGATCTCAATCAAATTCTTAAGTTTCACTATAGCCTACAAATATTCCCTTCTTGCCAGAAGGATTAAACTTAGTCCTTTTATCTTTTGGTATGTGAAAATACACTGGACAACCAAAGATCCTCAATTTAATTACTTCTGAATTCACCCTTGTGAAAGCTTCTTCAGGAGTCATGTTATCTAAAATGTGGTGAGGGATTCTATTCTAAACATAAATAGTTGGCTTAAATGCTTTAGCCCAAAGGAAGGTTTGTAGATCTTGGTCATGAATCATAGCTTTGGCTGCTTCTACAATATATCTATTCTTCTTTTTCATAACACCATTCTATTGAGGGTTGTAAGGAACATAGAACTCCCTCTTAATCCTTGCTTTAATTCAAATGTTATGGAATCCATCAGAGGTGTACGCCCCTCCTTTATCAGATCTCATAACTTTGATTCTCTTCATAGATAAGTTCTCTACCTGAGCTTTAAACTCTTTGAACCTCTCAAGTACTTCTTTAGATTCTTAAGATTTCAAGAAATGAATCTAATTCTTTCTAGAGTGGTTATCAATAAAAATAATGTAATACAAGAAACCACTCAAAGAAGCAATAGACATTGGACCACATAAATCAAAATGAATGAGATCAAGAATAATTTAGATCTACTTTTTTTTCTATAAAATGGTCTTTTAGAATTCTTACCCATGGCACAACCTTTACAAGTAACTTCATGCTCTTGGTTGAATTTTGGAAGACCCATGACCATCTTCTCCATGATAGGTAGAGCCCAAAAGTGTAGGTGAGCCAATCTTCTATGCCAAAGATCATACAAGGTTAAAGAATCATGTACTAATGCTTGAAGTGGACAAGTGATTAACCTATAGAGGCTCTCATGTCTAACTCTAATTATTTGAGTAATTTTGAAGTTATAATTCTTCATCCACACAAGAACTTTGCCTTCAGAGAAGGCAACTTGATAACCCTTGTATTCCAAGGCTGAAATGGAAACCAGATTTCATTTGATGCTTGCAACATAGAGAACATCACTTAACCTTAGATTAATGTCAGATTTTAAGTGGAGAGTAGAGATCCCAATCCCTTTCACTAAATAGTTTGCATCATCTCCAATGATAAATTTTTCATTAGAATTTCTCTTTGTCAAGTTTGATAAATGCTTCTTAAAACTAGTGATGTGTCGAGATGCACCACTATCAATCATTCAAGTATTGGTGTTTGTAGGTACATTTCTTGACAATGCCAAATAAAAAAAATATTCACATGATTCCTCTTGAGGAGAGGCATCATAAACATCTACAATGGTGTCTTGTTGCTTAGGCCTGGAGGGACAATGTTTGGCAATGTGACCATACTTACCATACCTAAAGCATTAAATTTTGGAGAGGTCCCTCTTCTTCTTAAAAGTGGGAGCACAAGTTCCATTATCTTTGTTCCTCTTGAATAATCCTTTATTTTCATTCTTGATTTTCTTCTTAAATGATTGAGAGGAAAGGACATGAATGTCTTCATTGGTAGAGCTTTGACCAATTCCTCTAATGACCAATCTAGACTTTTCTTGAATGCAATATATCCTCAATCGATCAAACTTGGGAAGTTTTGATCTTGCACTAATTCCTTGAATGTAGGATTCCTATGATGAAGGAAGGCCATTGAGAGCAAGCATGGTCAAGTCCTTGTCATCAAATACATGACCAATTTCAGAGAGTTTATTTCTTAATTATGAAATCTTCACAAAGTAAGCAATAACCATTTCTCCTTTCACCATTTTCACATGATGTAGTTGTTGCTTTAGTGCAAGATCCCAACTGGTGTTGTTGATTTATTACATCTCCTCCAAGGTTTTAAACATGTCCCTTGCCATCTTCAGCTTGGAGACAATCAAAACAATATGATCTTTAATGGAGTAAACTAATATCTTCTTCACCTTGATGTCTTTTTTTTTCCACCGCAACTTTTCTTCTTCCTCCAATGGTTCAGGAACTTTAGTTTCCACAAACTCAGCCAAGTCATTTTCTTCCAAGGTGGCATGAATCTAAACCTCCATGATTTGAAGTTGGATGCTTCTTCGAGTCTATCCTTAATTTTAAGACTGTTCACCATCTTGACTAAAATAGGGATAGACAAGAGATATAAAGAACAATAGAGAGTATTGTTGTAATGACAAATCTGATCATGATCTTCTTCAAACCCACTCTAATGCCATGTTAGTTTTATGATTAGAACTGAAACAATCATAAATTGCAACAAAATGAATAATGAACACAACAAAATAAATCTGATTTACTCTTTAAAAGTTTGCTCTATCTTATAAATTATACTCAATATTAAATATCTGTTTGTCTTGAACAATGAGGAATCATTATATATACAAGTGAGAGGAAAGAGACACATCTCTTCAATATCCCTATTGGAAAAGAGACACATCCCTTTAATCTCCCTATCGGCCTCCACCAAAAGTGCAAGATGGTGGGCTAGAAGTGGGAGCCTGACGCTGCTCTTCCAACATCAACAAATAATAAATAAAATCATTAATAGTCTTGAATATAAACATACCATCTATGTAAGAATTATATCTAGACTATAATTTACCCAATATCAATATGTAACTTAAAATATCATTTTATCCATGAAACATAGCATTAATCAAAAATTATTTCTTTGTTTAGTTTCAACAAATATAACAATAATCTAGTCATATAAATTTTTTATATGATCAGTATTTAAATAATTCAAATACCTTATTTGTAATGCTTCAACTAAACATTAAATACATAATAATGAGCCCATAATACCTTAATATATAATTATTATCATATGTATTGAGCTTGTATACATATTTATATGGTATACAATTATAGTTTACAAACTGGCTAGCTATTTATAGTTACCTAACATATAATTATGTAAACAATCAAACACATAGTTTTTAAAATAGTGTCTTAACTAGTTAGTTTGAAGAAAGCATACAATATAATCCAATAAAACTATAACTACCTCTAAACTTAGAGTATCATGTATACCCAAAAGTATACACTCAAACTAATGTTTCATCACAAAACCAAAGAGTTCCAAATTTAGTGATTCAACCAAATAGGCATATAATATAATCAAATATCAAATTTAACTTAGCCAATAATACTTCACTAATTCTATTATTTTGAGAGGCATAAATCATTATATCTATAAATATTTTGATGTTTTTAATTCTCATTCACAATATTAACTGTCTAAGTTCATTCATAAGATAATTCAAATAGACTTCATGATATTTACATAGTAAGATATATTAACAACTATATAAACACATCCTCTATATTATACAGTACTAGTTAGGTTCATTCAAGGATTTGTTATATATCCATTATAAATACTATTAAAATATAGAATTTTTTGTTCTTCCCAAAATTCATAAACACCTCAAAGAATAATTATTTAAATGAATGCACAATTCAAGATGATGTCTTCAATGGAGGAAATGACAGAGGATATGGAGATGGGAATGTATATGATGGATATAATAAAGGAGATGGTATTTCTATTATGGTTCTTGATCCTATCACAATAAGGGTTATAGGTGGATAGGTTCATCCAAGCCAAGTATGGCCATATAGCATAGCTATAATAGCTAGGGATACATGCATGTTAGAGGCAAATATCATCATTTATTTAGGGGAGATTATTAGTTTATAACAATAGGTGGTATATTTGTAGATCACCTTAGACATTAAGGATGATGATATTACTTGTATTCAATCATATATCACCTAGTTAAATGATTATATTGATAGGATGGTATAGGTGCAAGGTCAACTCACTTTTGAGAGGGATCAATCCATTAGTAATATAGATTAGGCATTAACCACTATTGACAAACTGAGGCAAGAGCAAGATGTAGATCAAGGAACTAGTACATGGGTTGGATTCTTATCGATAACACTAGAGAGCCTTTTTTCTAAGGATGAGGACTCCTATTCCATTAAGCTTATGAGACAAACTATTTCTAGAGACCAACAAGTCACTTATTTTGAGGGCTAGGATGCATATAGGGTAGTTAATAGATCTGGTCAATCTTAGACAAGGACACATGTTACAAGTGCCTTAGTTTAGTCTATCCATTATCCATGACCACCACCACCAAGACCACTAGGGTTATTATGGCATCCTTTATCCATAGGTCCCATAGACACACAAACCTAGAGTTGATCCCATAGATATTGGAATTTTGGGATTTTGGCATAGTTTTAACATGACATTATACTTGTTGTATCATCATATTGATGTATTTTTAGACACCATTGAGAAATGTGTATATCCTCTATGTATTATGACATTTGAGATACAATAACATTCAATTTTTAGGTCCTTCAAGGCTGATGTACATGTAAATGATATTTATTTGATATATATATGATGCCATGCTTATGTCATTTATCTCATGTTTAACATTGATTATCATTATGGATGTTTAATATTATTGATGTTTATGCATATGTATGCTTTGTTCATTTATTTCTTATTCCATATTTATGAGATGTTATTTTTTTGTTATTTGTTTATGTTTTATGCTTCATATGTATGCTTATTTAGAGATGAATGTATATATAAATACATAATAAATCATATTTATCTATATATTACTAATTAAACTCAAGCATGTATTTGGGTATTTTGTTGGTTATTGATATATCAAAGAAGTATTTCATTGCATTGATCTGATAGTCTCTTTATGCCTAGTTTTTGTTGCACTTATGATATTATGCATCGTAGTTATGGACAACTAAAATGATAATATATACCCTAAGCATGTAAAACTTAGTTTACTTATAAATATATAAAAAATAGGTATAATATATGAATATTCAAATCTCAAGTGTGAATAAAACAAATACCCTAAGTTTAATACTAAATACAAACATTCAAAACCTAAGTACATGATATGGATAATCAAGACTTAATTTTTAAAAAAATTAATAGCCCTAAGACAAAAAAAAAAGAAAAAAGGAAAAAAAAACAAACAAACAAATAATAACTAATCAAAATAAACAAAACAAACAAACTAATAAGACTAAAAATAAATGAACAGAAAAAGGATATAAAAACAACATAAACAAAAAGGGTCAAAAAACAAATACAAACAACAACAAAAACAACAACAACAACAACAACAACAATAATAATAATAATAATGATAATGATGATGATGATGATGATGATAATAATAATAATAATAATAATAATAATAATAATAATAATAATAATAATAATAATAATAATAATGATAATAATAATAATAATAATAATAATAATAATAATAATAATAATAATAATAATAATAATAATAAAAGACCAATTAACAAAAACAAACAAACAAAACACCAATAGGGAAGGATAAACAAAACTCAAATAAACAAGATTGTTGATGCCTAAAATTCTCATTATACATGAACAACCTTCTATGGGAAGCTTCATAGATGTGGGACTCAAATGCGATATGTAAAGTAACCTCCAAGGTTTTAGAAGTAAGCTCTTCAAATCAATTTGAGGATGAAAAGAGATAAGAAATAAATACAAAATAAAACTAAAATAAACTAAGGAAATGCACCGAGATATTTAAAGTATTGACATATAATTTACATAAAATAACTTTAATATTTTAATGTCATAGAATATTAAAGGAGCATATGTATGAATTAAATTCCATAACATAAATTAGAATCAATACTATAGAAGCAGAGAAATGGAAATAATAAACAATAATAAATCTTCACTCAATTTGACACAAAACATCACATCTTAATCATTTTTGGGTAGAAAAACACTATACAAAAAGGCCAATGACACAATATACAATATAATCCTTTCCTACAAGGGGTACCTATCAAGACATTCGAATGAAAGATAGAATAATTGCTAGTTAATTCTATTCTAGAACTAGACTAGACTATTACAATGGTTGCTATAGTACCAATAATTATCTAAAATCTAACCCCTTACAAAATAAAATAGCCTTACTTATATAGGAATAATGGCCTTTTAAAATAAATAGACCTATAACCAAGCACTTATGCCAATAATGAAGTCATTACAACTAACTAGTGAGCTCTAGCCTATGAGTGTAGTTATTCTTCCAAAATCCTAGATATGGCACAACTACAATGCCTTATGATGCTCGTGATGCTTAGGAGTGTGGTGGGGACATGTTTCCACATTTATAACTACCTCTAGTATGATTTTTAGGAAAGGGGGACCACTCCTCTCATCTAATGGTGCTACTTGAAGGTCTGACAAGAAAATATTACTCTCAAAGAGAGTTAGGATGACATGTGGCAGGTTCACTTCCTTTATTATAACTAATTGGTGAGCCCTATCTATTATCCCATTAGCTAATGGCATGATCCTAAGTCCTAACAAAATAACCTTTGCTCTTGAGGAGCATCATGATGTCACGTGGTGAATTGTCACTACTCATGGGTAAACTAAGAATTCTTTTCAAAAATGAGTGCAGGGGTGCCACGTGTAAATTTTGTGTTCCTCTTTTTAACTACATTATGGGCCCCATATATTATCTATTTGGCTAATGGTGTTACTTTAATCTTTGAAAAAAATAGACTATCCTTAGATGATCACTAGGCTACCATATGGAATGCTGACACTATTCTTGGGTAAACTAAGAACTTATTTTGATGAATGAGTGTTGGGCTACCACATGCTAATCATAGAAAGAAGTTGAGACTTAGCCAAAAATATAAAATAGGCCTCAAGAAAAGAAAAGGTTGAAGCATAGTTGTGTGACCTCACAGAACATGTTTGTGACTAAATGCTAACTACTCCAAAATACCAAAATGTGGATAGTGATCCACATCTCTTGGTGACTCGAAGGGGAATCTACCTATAGATATAAGGACCAAAATTTATAGTCTCATGGATGAGTCAAGACAAAATTGAAAAAAAGGGGCAAAACCTAAAAAATTTACAAGTTATGAAGAGCAACCTTCAAAGGCATCCACTCTTCTTCTTTGCACTAAGTCTTCTTTTTAAGAGCCTCAAAAAATCTATCCAAAATAATGATCTCCTTAAAGGAGATGTTTCTCAAGCCCTAAACAATTTTCAGTATTTGAAACTCTAACTGGGTTAGTGGTTATAATATGGTCTCCACCTTAGAGACACATGGTGATTGACTAAGAGCCATAAACATGGTTTGGTCATTCTACTTATACTCTAGAATCTCTTTTATTTTATCCTCTAGGAGGATGGTGTTATCTAAAATAAATGGAGAAGGGAATCCCAGTTGGACTAGTTATTAGATGTGCCCCTTTCTATCCTAGACTACCATCTCTAAAGCATTGAGGAAAGACTTTCATTTTGTCATTTATTTATTGCAGCTTAGAATCTTGTTAAACTTAATTATTTCTTTCCTTTGGTTAGCTACCCATACTACCTATAGAATCCCATCCTTTACACTATAAATTTTGAACCAAAAGCTATGAGTCTTGAAATTTTGGGGACATAAAGGCAAAGACCTAGACTATGGAGACACTCACCTAAGATTTTAGCTTCTATGAGTCCATGATGAACCTAAGCACTGGCTTAACATTTGTGTCCACATTATTAATCCTCTCCTTATAATATACATATAATTGATGGACCATGGATAGGATCATTATGGTCTAGGAGTGGGTAGTGAGGTCATTCTTGAATTATAGGATCTCTTAGTCCTTGGCTAAGGACTCCTACTACATCTATTGCTATAATTATTGATGCACTTTATTAGAGTCCAATAGAATCTGATAGGTCTATGTAGGCTCTAACTCATTTTACTAAAACTTGGATTCCATGGTCACATTTTAATTTTATAGACCATCTATCTTGGTCTTCAGTTTAGATACTTGAATCTATAATTGTCCCCTCTGACTGGCCTCTACTTGGAAGGTCTCAATGGTGATATAGATCCAAAGGGAAGAAATCATTCTATTGAGATCCACATCTTTTTCCTTGGCCTCAGTGATGAGGCATTCAATCATATCTTTCACTCTTATGAATTCCATTTATTTCTTTCCAACCATCAACTAACCTTGATATAGTTCATAGTGACAAACTTCTATGTTTCCTCCATCAATTTGATCTTGGTAGTGAGTCTAGCCTAGTTAAAGTTAAGGATTATATATGTATTGAGTAGTCCCCTGGCTACATTTATTTATGGGGCTTGACTACTTGGGATGCCATATGTGTAATCATTAGAGATTGTTTCATAAAGTTAAAGAATGACAACTTATGGGGCACCATTAGGGCCTTAACCTATTTTCCTCTTCTTTTATCTACCTAATCCTCTCGATATTTCCTAATAGTCTCCATATATTGATGAAAATAGTCCTATAATTGAATATTTTCCCCCACAAAGGGGGATCCTTATGGAATGCTGAAAGGAATGATCACTTGTTATATTGAAACAATAGATGTTGTTCCTTTAAAGGCAAGAGATGAAGGGTCAGGGTGGATGGAGAGAAAGGTGGGAAGATGCAAATGGGGGTGGAAGTAAATTACACCACAATATATTATAATGAAGGTGATGAGGGTGGAGGAGTGAGAAATGGTGAAATAGAAGTGATTTTATACATTGAGGAAAGTGGCATGAGCTTGGTGATAGGCTGTGTGGATGAAAATGGCATAATGGAGGTAACTAGATGGGAGTGGAGAGTGTCACAAGCTTAATAAAAATAGTTGAAGGTGAAGAGGGAGTTAATAATAAAGTAAAGGTTAAAAAATGGGTTGGGAAAAGTGTACCTTATTTTTTGTGTGTTTGGGGGAATGACTAGAAACTTGTGTCTCAGGTTGTCTAGGCTGAGATGACCCCATTACAAGATGCCCTAAAGAGACCTACCATTACAATGGGGTGTTCCAGTATGGGTATATAGGATGAGGCCAATTTATGAGCCTCTAGATCACTTTAACTTCTTATTATTTCTCTAGATGGGCATCTTCCTTTTTCTTGAAATCAATATCCTCCTCCTCTTCTTATTTTATAGAGAATTATCCTTCTACCAAAGCTTCTACCTCATGGTGCTCATCTTAGAGATTTTCAAATGTCTCATTTATGTCCACATCTTTAAAATTCAATAATTTCTTACTATTTTCTCTCTTATTTTCAAAAAGCATCTATTTTCTCCTAGCTCTAGTCTCTTTGGATGAGCTATGCCCTTAGTGCCTTTGTCAATTTATTTTTGGGTTCAAACTATCAAATTACATTATTAAAGGACTCCCATTGCTTATAGGTTTTTGATGGGATATTAGATAAATCCACATAATATTTGATGTCATCCTTTACTAATGCCATTCACTATTCAAGGTATGGTCAGGGCTCATGATTCAATGTGGTGATAGTCTTCAATGCAACTATATAACTAATTAAGTCATAATTCTATTTATCATCAATCTAGTCAATGCCAGCTCTATAATATTGAGTGAAATAAGGTACTCCTATCACCTCTTTACCATTGTGATGCCTCTTCTTGATAAGGGGCATCATACAAGGTCTTCTTTTTATAGATTGTGTCATAAACTGAGTCAACCACATCGAGCTAGCAAGATAGCTCCAAGGCCAAGGTCTTATGTATGAGTAGGTACGAGAGTTAAAATTTCTCATCTTTAAATTTATAGACTTGGATGAATGTGAAATGGGACCCAAAAAACTAATTAACTATAATTTTTCCATCAGTGACCTATGACCTTTGATGATTAATCATCTTGAAAGTGATGGACTCCCAAATGAGATCGATGAGGATTGAAGATAGGAAGGATTTAAAAAAATTAGTAATCCTATGTGGCTGATAGGATATGTATCCATGCGGTGATAGGGATCACTGTGTTGGGATAGGTATTTGTCTCAATGGATTTGAAGGTGAAGTATGAAGATAAGAATTGAGATTGTTGATATAGGATCAAGTGAAGGAGGAAGGAAAAATACCAAAAGGTATTTTGTGTTGAGAAGTTTTCCAGCTCATTTTGCATGGTGGCAATGATGGCATCTACAAATTTCATCTTATAAACCTTCTCCTTGTTCACCATATTAAAAATAAAGATTGATCCCAATTAGAAATTGATGATGTGAGCATCAAATTCCATCCTCAAGATAAATTCTGATATATAAAAGGCATTTTTATGTCCTATATCATGAAGCTTATGATGACAATAGACAAATGAAGTGCTTCAATGCAGTTTCTCTCAAGGAGTAAATTGATGAACACCATATTTTAGACTTGGGTATCCCAAAAATTTTGTAGTATCTCCATGCTACAGATGTTGGCATTAGGGTCACTTGGGAGTCATAACATTTCCCTTATTATGGTGGTGTTGATTTCCACATTTAGGTGATTGTTGCTTGTGATGATGCTAGTATTAGAATAATATTTTTTTCACATAAAGTGATTATTTATAGGTATGGGTGCACAAGAGTTTCCATGTATTAGGTTATTTTGGAACTCCACATTCTATACTTGAACAACTTATAGTAATTGTTTAAACCTTTTTAATTATTTAGGTGTGGGTGCCCTCCCTAAGGCTCTTTAGGCTTTTTTCCAATTTGGGATTGAATATCCTATTAATGTAATATAGGACTAGTGAAGGGTCCCTACAATGCCCCTTGGTGATAATTTTGACATTTAGTACTTTAGGCCTAGTTGACTAAATTTAGGAGAATATGATTTTCTTACTTCATACTATGGGGGAAGGTCACCATAACCACCTAACCCATGGGTCTTATATATCTTTAAACATCTCCTACTACTAAATGATGATGTAGAGGTATCCATGTTTCAAATTATTCTCAAATGATTTCACAACACCAAAGAAAACATTGGATAATAACTCCTATTCACAACTCTTGATATCTTTGTCTCGATTCTCTCTTTTTAGTACATTTTGCTCGATCACTCAAATATTATGGAAATCTTAATGTGTTTAAGTGTTTGGCTTGATGTAGAGAGGGGTATTTATAATAAAATGCTTCTAAGCATGATCATCATGATTTTTTTGAATTTAATCACTCCATAAATGCTGAAGGTGACACACATGCTTAAAGAATGTCTTAAAAGAGATTTTATGGTAATCCTCATGGGGACTAATGAACGATAGAGAATATATTATTAATGGCTAGGGGAGTGGGTAGATAATGGTATTTCATAGAATGTTTCAAAATCAAGGGGAGATAGGGAGCAAACACCTAGCCATAGGATGAGCCACTTATGCCAAAAACACTTATTTAAAAGGAAAAAACAATCAAAGAAAGGAAAATGAATGATTGAAGGGAAATAACAAAAAATAATGGAAACTAACTATATACAAAGGAAAGGATAGTAAGTTAGTTGAAATGTTTTAATTCAATTAGATTAATTAGAATCCCTAATGCATTTATTTCTTCATCTTCCAAATTTAATGCATTAATTTGTCTATTATCCATGATTTAAAATTTCCCTCTCTATACTGAATCAAATTTTCCATGTTGTCATATCTTGGTGGCTTTTGATCATATTTAAGGACCAATTCCCTTGGCTTAACTCCTAGGTCTTATGATATCTTATGAAACGATCACTTGACTGCTTGTTATTAGGTAACCTTAATGTTAATTGATTTCTATCTTAATTCTCAGAGTTTAATTAATTTTTATAGCCTAACCTCCATCAATCTATTCTTTGAGAACTCAACAACTTTCAAAAGTTGTAAGGAGAGAATCTCCATTGAAATATGCATGATCACCTCTTTCCTATATATTAGTTCATACAGTGATGTCTTTAAGATCTAGTTGGGAGTAAATTAGTTGGACCATAGAACCTTTTTCAAAAGAACATGCCACTCCTTTTATTTTTCAATGTCTATCCTTTTTATCATCCTAATAAGATTCTTATTTTTTGATTTAGCCAACCCATTCCCTTGTGGGTAGTAGTTGGATGAAGTCTTCAGGAAAATACCATTTCAAAGTGTGAACTCAAAAATCTCAAAACTAAGGAAGGCCTTCAAATTATCAGATATGATCATTTTGGGTGGGTCAAACCTCACTACAAGTTCCTCTATAAAGTTAAGGATCATATTTTTAGTTGCCTCCATTAGGGCTACCTCAATCCACCTAGTGAAATAATTAGTGGTTGTCAGTATCCATTTGTGGTCTATGATGGAAATGGGATTAATATTATTGATGAATTATCATCCCCACTATGAAAATGGTTAATCAATCACAATTAGGTTTAGTGGTATGTACAAATTATTTTTCTTCCCCATGAAGAACTGGCATTTCTTGACTCCCTGATAGAAATTCACAAACATGGTTGGCTAGTAGTATCTTGTGCACATGATCTTGGTCATAGTGGTCTTTAATAATAAATTTCCACATAGAGGGGTAAAGTTAATATCTCAAAGGTTCTTCTTATCTTGGTGCTTTTTGATGCATTGGAGTAGATCTCCATCAAAGTTTCTCTTGAATAGGACTCCTTGGACCAATGTGTAACTACCCCCTTATAACCTATAGAATTGAATTTTTACATAGGGAGATCATCAAGATATTAGTAAATTTACATGAAATGACTTCTATTATAAATATAAGACCTATTGATTTCATATTGGTTTAATATAACCACTTTCAATGTGTCATGTTCTTCTTTCAAGGCATTTATGCATTGAGCTAAGTATTCACAGATCCTTCTTCCTCAGATCACCTTGGTCAACCTAACCTCAAAATAATATTATAGGATATTAATGATATAATTAGTCCTTTTTTCAGTGATATCTCCTTCCATTATAGATTCCCTGATGCTATAATGCACCACATACACTATTGTTTTGCTTCCCAACACTAGGGAAGCAAAAGTTTATTTTTCAATGAAATTGTTCTTAACCTCATACCCATGTAAAACAATTGAATATAAAGTGATTAGGTGTTAACTACTTCCATATTATTATTTTTGAGTTAACATAGTTGATAAGTTATAGTTGCACCCATAGACATACATGATGACATATTTGAGAAGTCAAGATTGAATAGCATAGGGGCAGTGGATATTGCTTCCTTAATCTTTTCAAATGTTATTCTCCCTTTTGTGGTCTATTTAAAGGCTTGATATTTGTTCAACATCAAGGTTATTGGCCTTACTAGTCTTACTAAGTTAGATATGAACCTGATGATGAAATTGATCTTTCTTAGGAAAGATTGGACCCCCTTTTTATTGACTGGTAAGGCCAAATATTTGATAGCCTTAACTCTATTTAGGTCAATATATATCCCTTCTTTGGATACCATGTATTAAATAAACTTTTCTTGTGGGACTCTAAAAACACATTTCCATGGGTTAAGAGACACCCCAAACTCTTGACATTTTTGAAAAAAAAATTCCAGATGGTCGAAGTGGTCTTCCTTTTTCTTGGCAAACATAGTGAGGTCATCTAGGTAAATGATGATGATCTTGTTGGTTATTCCTTTAAAGGATATATCCATAGCTCACTATAAATTAGCTCTAGTGTTAGATATGTTAAAAGGCATCTTCACATATGTGAAGGTTCCCCATTTTATGGTGAAAGTGGTCTTGTGTTAATCTTCCTCATTTACCCATACTTGGTTGTATCTTGAGAATCCATCTAGTAGAGAGAACATTTTTGCACCCACCACTATTTGCAGAATCTACTCCATAAAAGGAAGAAGTTAATGATTATTTAAGGATATTTTCTTCAAGTCTTGAAACTGTACGCATATCTTGATCTCTCTATTCTTCCTTATTGGGACCAAGTTTGACACTCAGGTCGAATGTTTAATTTTGTATATGATTCATGAGTTGATCAATTTCCTCAACTCTTGAGCCATGAGAGCTTTGATTTTTGGGTTTACCAACCTTTGTTTTTGGTAGACAATATTGGCCCCTTCAATGAAATCTATGGTGTGTTGGATGACCCTATGATCATACCCATTCAAATAATCATAGGTCTAAACCATAACCCCTTCATAGTGGTTATAGAAGGAAATCAGTCACTCCTTATGCTTTTGGGGAAATTATTTTCCAACTTTAAATTTTCTTCTACCTTTGACATCAAGCTCAAATTAGCCACCTTTATCTATGATAAAATTTCATTTGTCATTCTTAGCATCATCATAATCAAATAGATTCTCTAAGGTGATGAGCCCTTTCAACAATTTATTAGATTTCAATTTCATGATATGGTTTCTATAGGCTTCCTTGATATTTGGTTGCAACTTCTCTACTAATTTCTATAATTGTTAAAGGAACATGGATATTTGGGAGTCACTTTTGAATTCTTTCTATTTTTTATCATTATCCAAGATGGTGGGTTGGATGATCACCCATACCACTTATTAATTAGTGAATAGATCAGTCACCAGATCAAATTGGGAGACAATCACCATCATTCTATTAGATTCTACATTCATAGATCTAGGAATGATTTGGATATTAAATTCTTCAATCAAGTCCCATATCCAATGTTGGTAGGATCTCATGCAAACATTATTTATGGTTACAACCCTTCTCACTTGCATTATAACCATCTCAAAATCACCGAACACCTTTAGCCATTTCATATTCATGCACTTGGCAAGAATGAGGCCATGGAACAAGTATTTGTATTAAAATTCATTATTTATATAGGTGAATTAGAAGAAAAATCCTTGAAGGGTCTCTTTCCTAGATGGGTACATCAATTATATATTGGCCCTAGATCCAATCTTGCATTTCACTCCATCAAAATGTAGAGTCAAAAATTAAGATTCGATTTTAGGATTTTTACTTTAATCCTCCTTATTTTTCATGACCTTCAAGATAGCCTGATCTTTTTCATGGATCACATAAGTTCTTAGGCTATTAGGATTAAAATTTGTGAAAGGATCATTCTCAATGAATTTATTGATAAGGACTTCTTCCTTTGGGATCTTATTGTCAACCACTCCTTCCTCTTAAAGAATTTCAATTTAATGCATCTCTTTTTTAGAGAAATAAGTGTGCACCACTTCAAAATCTACCACAGACTCATAATCTATGTGTTTTGGATGTAGAGACATAGAAATCACCTTCAAATTCAATCCATATTTGGTCCTTAAGATCAAATGGGACCATTCCAAAGATAAATCCCCATCTATATTGGTGGTGAAATATATTGATAGACATATTCTAGATATTTGTGGGATGTCAATCACCATAACCTCTTACGGAACTATTATGTTTGGATAAGGGTATAATTTTAAGAGAAGAGCCCTGATGATACCAATAGTCTAGACTTTCTTCCCATATAATTACATCACACCTTCATTCAAGGGTTCATACATTATTTGCATCACATCCATAATATATTGGGGCATAACCATGGTACTAATACCTAAATGTATCATGGGATTATGCAGTAACTTCTTCCCTACTATGAGGGTCAAATAGAACGGGGTTAGTTTTATCTTGATTACTCCTTCTTGGAGTTAATGAATGTGAATGATGCATGGGGTTATGAAATCATGCTAGATTTCTTCCCTTTTATTTATGTAGGATTCTCTTAGTCTTCCAAGGCTTCTTTTATCAAATACTTTTGCTTAAGGATAGATAGGACATCTCAAAGAAAAGCATTGGCTAGAACTTTCTTTAGTTGTTCCACCACATTGTGTGATCCTAGAGGTGGGATATTAGGGTCCTTTACCTTATTATATGTTATTTCACTTTGATTTTTATATGTTTAAGGTGGTGTTTAGGGACATAGGTTATTCTTGAAGGTCACTTTAGGCATTGTGAAGGCTTATTAAGTCTTGACTGGTCTCTTCTTGGATTGGGTGAAATAGTCTAATTAAATTCACAAGGCCTTTAGTACTAGAATATTCCTTACATAAAACACATCTTAACCTTATACCCAAGAGAAAATCACATGCTTTATGGATATTTCCTCTTTTTTCCAAGGACATTCCCTACATCTATTCTGTTAAGATAGCATTTTCAACCCCTAGGGATTGGTATACATAAAGAGATTAATCCATTCATTATTTGGTGATCTTTTACTATAGATTTCCTCTTGGGAAATTCCAAGGCATGTGTACATCATTGCATGGGAAGCACCATGAATTCAAATCATCTACCAAGTTGTTTTATCTTGTAACAAATTATCTATTTGTGTTTGGTGAGACTATTTATAAAGGATTAGGTCCTAGAATAATTTTATTCATGGGTTACATCTGATGGTTTGGTACTTGTTGTTTTGGTGCCTAATTATTTGGCCTCTACATCTCTTGATACTAGTTATTCTGGTAGGGTAATCTCCTTTATTGGTAGTTTTGGAAATGGGGCTTCAGAGGCATAGCCTACTGCCTTTTGATATTTATGATCTCAATGGATAAATTCTTTAGGATGGTCTTCATGTCATTCATCTCCATGACTAGTGAGGAAGAAGAAGATGTGTTTTTATAGAGAGGAAAATATACATACATGTAAGGTGGAGTTTATGAGGTGCTTAGAAACTCCTTTTGTAGTAGCATCAATATTTATGGGAACACTGACATTGGCGATCATGAGGGAAGCTTATTAACATCTATTAAAATGTTTTCTAAACTGAAAACTATGTCATATGATTATGGAAACATATATCCCCTAAAAGACTGGATCATGATAACTATGTTTGATTTGAAGGCCTTGAGTTAGAAGATAATATCCATACTTGTGGGTCGTCATGCTACTATTGGGATCTTTTTCTAAGTCTTGTTGAACCTAGTGTTAAAATTAATAATGGCCTTTTATGGGGCTATCTTAATAGTTATTATCCATTATAAGAGAGATGATCAATCTACCTTCTTATCAAATCAATCAAATAATCTGTTACCCAAGTCATCTCAAGTGGTGATGAAGTTTGGAGGCAAGGATTAGTACCAATCAAGAACTCACCCTTTGAAAGATGTGACTAACAACCTTAAGGCCATGTTATATTGTGTAACATTATGCATAGTGCACACATTTACAACATGTTGGAGATGTTTTAATACATTTTTTAAGTCTTCCCATGAGAATTTATGGAGTGATTTTAAGGAATTAGTGGGAATAGGAACACACATAGCTAGAGGCACTGAAAGGATGAGTGGGATACTACTATTCCATGCCATAAAGCTTCTTGGTGGCCCTAAGATTACCATCTATTATGGTTGTTATATCATGCTATATCTCATGGTCATTTGGTGAGTTATAATTAATAGAGGTGGTGATAACAAGCCTAGATTGTTTGTTATTTATGACCTCATAATGGGATTATGGCTCATAAATTTTTTCTTCTATTCAATCAAGTAGTTTAGATCCCATCAGGCATGCCAAAAAAGAATAAATTATTGATTCCTAAAACTCTCATTCTAGGTGAATAACCTTCTATGGGAAGCTTCATATATGTGGGACTCAAATGTGATCTATAAAGCAACCATTGGGGTTTTAGAAGATGGATCTTCAGATTAATTTGGGAATGAAAAGAGATAAGAAAGAGATGCAAAATAAAACTAGAATGAACTAACTAAGGTGATGTATTGATATATTTAAAGTATTGACCAAATTTTTTTATAAAACATATTGAATCTTCCAATTTCATATACTATTAAAAAATCATATGCATGAATTAAAGTCCATAACATAAACCAAAATCAATATTATAGAACTAGATAAATGGAAATGATAAAAAATAGTAAATCTTGACTCAATTTGACATAAAACATCACATCCTCTTCATTATTTGGTAGAAAAACACCATACAAAAAGGCCAACAACATAGTATATAGTATAATCCCTTCCCACGAGGGGCACCTACTAAGGTCATAAAATGAAAGATAGAATAACTTCTAGTTACTTCTAGTCTAGAGTTAGACTAGACTATTATAATGGCTACTCTAGTACCAAAAATTATCTAAAATCCATCCCCTTACAAAAAAAAATATCCTTGATTATATAGGTGTAATGAAATTTTGAGAGAAATATACCTATAACCAAGCACTTATGCCCATAATGAGGTCATTATAACCAATTGGGGAGCTCTAGCTCATGAGTACAATCATTTTTTCAAAAAACATAGATATGGTACAATTAAAATGCCTTATAATGCTCATTATGCTTAGAAGTATCATGTTGGGGACATGTGTCCACATCTATAACTACCTATAGTATTCTTGTTAGGAA
Source organism: Torreya grandis (assembly GCA_037957365.1). Lineage (NCBI taxonomy): Eukaryota > Viridiplantae > Streptophyta > Pinopsida > Cupressales > Taxaceae > Torreya > Torreya grandis. The sequence goes on along the minus strand of JARHVA010002533.1, from coordinate 850,192 downwards.
ATGAGGACCCACTCCTCTCATCTAATGCAATTTATCTAAGGACTAAGAGGAAAAGATTGATCTCAAGGAGTGATGGAATGATACATGGTGGGTTCACTTCCTTCATTATAACTACTTGGTGGGGCCCATCTATTATCCCATCAACAAATTGCATGATCCCAAGTCTTGACAAATTAACCTTTGCTCCCAAGGAGCATCATGATTCCATGTGGTGAGCTAATGCTACTCCTGAGCGAACTAAGAATTATTTAAAAAAAATTAGAATGGGGGTGTCATGTGTAAATTTTACATTTCTCTTTTTAACTACATGGTGGTCCATATCTATTATCTCATTAGCCAATTTTTCTACTTTAATCTTTGACGAAAAAAACTAGCCTTAGATGAGTGTTGGGTTGGCATATGAACACTGGCACTACTCCTGGGCAAACTGAGAAATTATTATGATGAACAAGCATTAGGATACCACATGGAAGCCATGGAAGGATGATAATACTTATCCAAAAATACAAAAGGGGCTCTAATAAAATAAAAGGTTGAAGCATAATTTTAAAACCTTATCGAGACTATTTGTGACTAAACGTTGACTGCTCTAAAAAACCAAAATGTGGATAATGATCCACAAACACAAAATTAAACAAACTAACATATAAAATAAATAATACACAAAAAATAAACAAACAAACAAAACAAAACAAAAATAATCAATGCTATAAAAAACATAATAAATAAACACCCACAATTAAACAAACACATACAAATAAGGAAAGATAAATAAAAATAATAAAATAAACTAACAAAATGTATGAAATAAATAATATAAACAAGATAGATCAAACATAATGAAAAAATATAGATAAAATAAACAAATAGATAAATCAAACAAACAAACAAGGCTATAAATAAAACAAACAAACAAACAATTTAAAGAAAATAATATTGTAATAAACAAACTATTCTAAACAAATACAAACAAATAAACTAAGCTAAAAAAATGAAAATATACAAACAATGGTTAATCATAATGTTAATACAAGTAGAATACAAATTATTCATGCATGTGTAATAGAGGTCTTACTTTTGGTGTCAAGATGACCCCTAAGCTAGGTAGAAATAAAATAGGTAAAAAGACACAATATCAAATTACACAATGTTTCCCCTAGACTATAGGGAGCAATGAAAAAGGGGTATGATGGTAAATAGTTTGCCCTAGGATATAGGGAATAATGCACAAACATTGGTTCCATGCTATAAGAAATAATGAAACAAAACAAAAAATGGAAGGAATAGAATAAAATGAAGGGGTAGATGAGCTGACTCCAGATGCACTAGGCAAGTGGACATTGGCAACATACTTCCATAAACACAAGATCCAAAATGAGCTTCATGATAAATGTAGTTATCTCAAGATATGAGATAGAATAAAAATGATGACAATAAATTGTGATTGACTTGTACAAGAAAATAGAAATGATCTCACAAAGTGGAAAGTACATAGGAAAATAAAGGGATGAAATTCATAATCATGAAAGTGTTAACACAAGCAAAGTGCACAAGTGAAAGATTATGGTTTAGGCTAAAACCATACTAAAATATAAAATGATGAGTACTCACAAATGAACTAAACTGGTAATTCATAGGTTTTACTACATCTATAGATTGGAATGAGAATGAGCTCATAAAAATGTGAGAGCATAGGCAATGGTTTCTCTTAGAATGGAAAGAGTGTAGGCTAATGTTGCTTGAAAAATAGTGAAAGTGTAAGCTAAGGTTACATAAAAAATGGTGAGATCATATGACTAAGGCCCATTAAAATATGAAAAATATAAGATAAAGGGTTACTTATGAAATACCTAGATGTCCAAAAACCTTTAAGGAAAAGAATATGTTCTAAAAAAAAGGAAGGTAGTCAAGCTAACCTAAGATACCCCATGTATCCAAGTGTTGACTACATAGTTAGTACAAAACTCAGGTCGATGTAGTTCTCCCAGAAATTAGAGGAAAAATGCTAAGTAGCCTATAAATGAAGTTGGATAAGTAAGATAGTCCATACCCAAAAACATTTTTGGCTTTATATTTATCATGGAAATCCTAAACCAATTTTCATGATTTTAAGATTTTTATGATTTTTCTAGATATTTTACAAATTTTTATGGGTTTTAAGATGTTTCAAATGTTTTTGGATTTTTTTAGGTATCTCAACTCAATTCATAATCAAAATATATAAAATGGTGCAAATATTTACATGGTGATAGCATGGCTTATATTTCTCACAAAATGGTGAGAGATTTCAAACAAGGGTGGTTGAGCTAACCTGACAAAACACTAAGTGATCCCTATATAGTCTAAATAGACCTCAAGCCACTGTAGTTCCACTTACAGTGGTGAAATATATGGAAAGCTCCAAATTATTTTGGTGATTTTTATTATCTCAACTCAATTTTAATTATGATATACAACACAGTTCAAACTCATAAAATGGCAAGAGAGAATTTATTAAACATACTCGTAAAAAGGCAAGAGCATGGAAAAGGGGCGACTAAGATTACCTAAATGGAAATTGAGTGCTTCTTAAATAATCCTATAGGACCTCAAGTCACTATAGTTATGCATACATAAAAGGCATCTGACTAAGTACCAAAAGGTTTAGGTATAATAAAATAGAGAGGTAAATAGCAATAGTGATGGTAAGGTAATGCAACAGTGCATGGTAAAATGGGTTGTTCCTAATTTTCCCAAAGATATTATAATTAGGAAACAAAGGTAAAGGTTCAGTGGTACTAATTTTACCATAGGTATTTATAGTTAGTAACATGAGTATATAATGTAACAAAAAATTAAGGATGCAATTTCCATGACCACTATCATATTACTTTCATATACTACCATTCAAACTTTTAATCTGAAACAAATAATAGAACTAAATTTGTCATCAACCACTCAATTTTCCTAAAGTGCAAATGAATTAAAACCAAGGTCAATTATGATAGGTAGGTTTAGGTAAAAATAACTAGATGGAAAGGGGTTAAATCATGGTAGAATGGTAAAATGGTATGGTAAAAGGAATAGGTATAAAAAGGCATAACTTAAATGATCTTTGTAGACAATAATTTGAGTTCCTCAAGCATAATTTTTTTTGAAGTGAATTATATTCATCAATTTGTCAAGTTCATCTTCTTCTAGCATGGAAATCATGTATGATATAGAACCATAGTTGGAAATAACTACATAAGGCCCTAATCAATTAGGTTGGAACTTTCATTTCTTCTTTGTCTTGGCATTTGCATTCTTATGATTTTATTTTAACTCAAGGTCACCAAGCTCAAATTCATGATGCTTCATGCACTGATTATATTCATTTCATAATATATTATGATATTCCTAAAGGCTATTCAAGGTGGACATATGATTTTCATCAACTAGTTATATCTCTATTAAGTGATCTTCTTTGTAGTCCTCATCATCAATGATGTGATACAGTGAAATCTAGAGAGAAGGTAACTCAACCTAGACAGGAAGAATGGTTTGAGTGCCATAAACAAGTGAATATGGGGTAGATATTTTTTGAGTATATAATGTCATACAATATGCTTAGAGGGCATTAAAAAACTATAAATACTACTTATGACCAGTGTCATTAATAATATTCTTCAAAATATTGACAATGGTTTTATTATAAGCCTCATCTTGACCATTGCCTTGTGGGTAATAAGTGGTAGATCAATGTTCTTTGATATGGTGTTGAGTATATATTGCTTTCACGTATTTATTTTTGAAATATTTACCATTATCAAATATAATGTTGGAGGGGATACCATAATGACATATGAGATGGTTAAATATGAATTTTGATATTTTTTTTACTAGTGACATAAGTGAGAGGAATGGCTTCCACATAGCTAGTGAAATATTTGGTATCCATTAGGACATATTTATGGCCATCTAAGGATGTAGGATTGATATTTACTATGAGGTAAAGTCCCCATATTGAGAATGATCATGGTGTTACCAATGGTTTAAGTGTCTTGGATAAAGCATGAATCAGATCAACATGATTTTGACACTTTACACGTTTCTTCACATATGCATCTACAACTAATTCATAGCCAACTAGTAATAACTAGTATGCATTAACTTTTTGGCTAACATTTTCGTGCTAGTGTGGGATCCACACACTCTTTCATAAAATTCTATCAATGCTAATCCAAATTATGTTGAAGGTAAACAATAAAGTAGAGTTCTATCATAGATTATATAATAGAAGGTTGCTCCAAGTATGGTAAAACAAGAGGTCTTGTAGATGAAGGATTTTTATTTATTATGTCATAGGTTAGGTGGAATAGTTTGGTCTTAAAGATAGGCATAATTTTTAGAATATAGGGAGATGTGGGACAAAAAATGTTGTAGACCATCTCAATGGTTTATTATTTATGTGTTGGTGTTAAGATATGTTAAAAAAATTAATAATCCCTTACTCTATCTATGATTTAAATAATGGATATAATAGTTTCCATGACATAAACTATTTTATTATTGGCTTGAGGTATCATTTCAGATTGAATGTTGGAAATTTATTACTTGAGAGTATCGACTATATCTTTATATGGTACGAACTTTTCATCCTTCACCTAGTATTGGTATATTACCTCATAGATGATTAAATGAGAATCATCATAGACTTTTAAATGTTGAAAATTTCACTATACTTCTTGATCAAGCCCTATAATGAGTACTTCATACTCAACCATGTTATTAGTATAGGGGAAACCATTACAAAAGGATTTATAAATAAGATATCCTTATGATATAACAAAAAAAAATCCTACACCTAATCCATGATTTGTGAATGAACCATCAAAATATATTCTCCAGTATTCTACCTCAGGAGGTAGTTATACTTCTTCTAGGTCATAATGGCCTCATCTAAAAATCCAAATGTAAAAAGTTATGAATCATGAAGAGGAGCTCCTACAAGCTAATCTATGAGTACTTGCTACTTAATGCCCATCTTATTGGTATATTCAATTTCAAACTGACTAAAAAACATGATCCACTTAGCCATGTGGTCTTGTAAAGCTATTTTAGAAAGTAGATACTTGAGTAGATCTACTTTGATAATAAAAATGGTCTTGTTGTTCAACATGTAATGAAAAATTTTAGGCTACAGAAACCATCGCTTAATAATATTTTTTATTTGACATATAATTGTTGTCATATAGGAACAATGTTCATCTCAAATAAAATATGGCATGATATTTACCCTATTCATCATGTTTTGCCAAAAGTGCCCTAGGGCATTTTCATTCACTAACAAGTAAACTAAGAATGGCTTGTTTAATGTGGGTAGAAATAAAATATGTGGGTTGGCTAGATATTCCTTAAGATGATCAAATGTTTTTTCACTCTTAATTATAGGATAAAGTAATGACCCTCTTTAGTAAGTTTGTAGATGGATGGCATTTATTGGCCAACTATGCTATGAAGTGTTGAATTGATTAGATATTTCCCTAAAAGATATAGAGCTACATCAAAGTAGATGGTGGAAACATCTTGGAAATTGATAAAACTTTGACTAGATCAATTTCAATGCCCCTAAGAGAGAAAATGAAGCCTAATAATTTTATAAAAGGTATGCTGAATACACACTTATTTTAATTAATCTTGGCATTGTACTCATGAAGTTTCTCAACAATTATTCATAATATGATTAGATGTTTGACATGTCTTTAATATGGCTAGGATGTCATTGACATGGTCCTCAATAATGCCATGAATCATATCATCTAAAATCACTATCATGGATCATTGGTAAGTGGATCCTACATTTTTTTAATCCTAAATGACATCACCTAATAACAAAATTTTCCCCACAAAGTGATGAATGATGTTTTGTGTTGGTCTTCTGGTTTTATTATAATCTAATTATATCTTGAAAATCCATCCACAAGATAAAGCATTTAATATCTATCCATCGAGTTAACTATCACGTCAATGTTTGGAAAAGGAAATTCATCTTTTAGGAAGGCTTTGTTGATATCCATGAAATCAGTGTAGATTCTAATACCTTATGGTTTCTTTCCCACTAACACAATGTTATAAATCTACTTTGAATAGTCTATTGGCCTAATACACCTTGCATCTAAGAGTTTCTCCAAATATTTTTTTAATAGAACAACAATATGAGGATGTATCTTATGTATCTTATATTTAACAAGTTTGGCATCAATATGTATAACAAGATGGTCTATAACTAAGGTAGGGTCTAAACCTAGCATGCCTAAATAAACCCATGCAAATATGTCAATAAACTCCCTCAAAGGGATATAAATACTTCACAGCCTTCCTTAGTGAGGGATATGCCTAGTTTGTTCCATTTTGGGTCCTTTAAAGTCCTAGTGTTAATCTCTAAAGTGTCCTCTAAAATAAGTGTAGAACCATATTATAAAATAGTTAGAAAGGAGGTAAAATAGTAAAGGCCATGAAACAAATACCTTAGGAAACTCTTGAATAATATGTACAAAGCTTTAGACTCCTTAGTATTGAACTTTGATTCATAAATAGGCTTTAGACTATAGGTCTCTTGTGATTCATAGGAAGATGGGTGAACATCCCTATTTAATGGTGTTGGAAAAAAAATTTCACCATGAGACTTTGTTTTTGTTTACTTTTAACTTATTCAAAAAGTGCCTCAAAGAGGTTTTCACTTTTAGACCTCAATGTTTGATTTTATTTTTGTTCTTGGCCAAGGAAGTTCACTTGCTCCCCAAAATAGGTAGTAGGATCCAATATGATATAAAAGGCTTTCTTGTGATCTCTAAGAGGAATAAAATTCCTCAATCCCAAAAATTCACATGTGGCCTCATCATTTTAAAACTTGTCTAATGGCATTATTGATTTTTATTGGTCTTAATATATCAACTATGGGTGATAAAACATTAAAGGTGAAAGGAAATAAATAAGTTTAATGGTATAAATGGCATGGGGGTTAAATAAATTTATATTGGCAAGGTAATTATATATTCTATAATCATACCATGTATCTTTGTTGGTATCATATTTTATAGTATATGGTGTTATAATGTGAATTCAATATGCAAGGTCATCCCTAGGTGGTTTGAATACAATAACATGGGTTCCTTTATACTTGGTCATTGATAATGGCTTGATATTTCCTTATTGATGTAGTCATAGGACTTTGCTTTCATAAGCTAGGTGATCCATAATCTAGTTAAAAATATGATACTTTATGCTTTCATAAAAGTCATCTAACTCATCATTATAAAGCTATTAATAGTCTTTAGATAAGGGGTCCTATTCTCAACTAGAGGATAGTTTGAAAATAATGGTTTTGTTCAATTGAGATTTTCCTTTGGTCTTCTAATCCATGCGAGTAGTTTTTGCCTTAGGTCTTCCATATGTTTTATGATTTTGTGACAATTTATAAATATGGAATGAGTCATGGGTATTGTATCCTATTATACCTTTGTTAGTTATATATAAGTAATTGCTAATGTCTATTATAGGTAGGGATGAGGTACAAGTTAGGCTATCTAGGTTATTGTAATTGGATTATGGTCTTGATTCAATGAATTTAATTTTTTTATTTTTTCCTCTATCATATTTGGGTATATTATTCATACCAAATCACTATTTATAGCTCTTATACTTAGCCTTGAGATGTTTACAATACTGATATGGATGGAGATTAGTTGGTATAGTCACTTACATCCTATATGGAAATTTTATACACTAATGCACTGTGGAAGGTATGGCCATAATTTCATGTATCTAGGGTCAACCTAATAACAAATTATAATATAAATATAAATCTAAAATATGGCATAAAGTGTCATGGGTCAAAGGCTCAATGACCACTGGTAAGCTAATAATACCTTGAGATTCTAGTTCTTCATTATCATATGCCTTGATAACAATGGCATCTAGCTAAAAATTAGTTATTATATATCCAAGATGCTTGATCAACTTCAAATAAATAATGTTGAGGGTTGAACCATCATCTACAAGGATGTATTTAACTCTATGTTTTGTTATATTAATCTCAGTGTATAATAGTTTATTATGCAGATGGCCCAAGGATGACATATCATTTTAGTCAAAGGTAAGACATTGGCTAAGGGCCAAGTGTCCTATCATAACTTGGAATTTGTTTGGAGAGATGTCATCTAGTATAAGGGATTGGCTCAAGTACTCATTTAGGATGTATTTATGGATGTTAGGTGTATGCATAAAATCCATGATGGATATTTTCATAGGATTTTTATTTAGTTATTCCATAATTTCATAGGTAGTCCCTTTAGTTTTGGTAGTTGGTTTTTTATGATAGGCATAGAAGGCCAAATGGGCTCATTTGTGGTATTTGGTTATGGTCCTTTGATAGTGATATTAGATCATCAAGTTTTGATTATGTAACATTGATATTGTAATTAGATATGGTAGTTGGATGGTGAGTTAATTGGGAATGGAATGGTAATTAAAGGGTGGTATTGAGCCTAGCTGCTAACATGGTCTAAGGAAAAATTACTAGCATAAGGGGATCAATAGGTATTGCTTGGATGATAGGAATTATTGGGTGAAGGTATAGGTATATTGATATTTGACCAAGAATTAATGGTGATGGTGAAAACAAAACTGACTAATACATTTTCTAAAGCATTTTTAGGTATACAAAATGGCATGATGGCCACTTTAGTTGGTTTGGTCATTTTATCCTTGATTTAACCATTCTATTATTTTTGTTGTGGTTGGAATTATTGTTGTTGATTTTGTGGTGGAGTTTTATATTATTTTTATTGATGGTGTTGGTACTATTACTATTTTTTTATTGTTATGTTGGCGTTAGCTACCTAGGTTTTACCCTTCTTGAGGAAGATTGTTCACATCCACCTCAAACCTATACTAACATGGGATTAACCCATAGGTTGTGGGATACCTAAGGTGTAGGTCAAACCTATAGTTTTTATAGGACTAGTTACCCTAATTTATGACTTGAATGATTTATCTCTAAGACCTAATACTACTGGGATAGAAAGGGATAAAGATGGAAACTTCTAAAAGAACTTAAACTAAATTGTTGATGCACCAATGATTGAAGATACTCTCATTATTTGTATTTTTAACACACTTATACAAATAATAAATAAACTAATAATCATACCTCTTAATGAAGTTATAATCATGACTATTTCAAGTTAAGGTCAAGTGAGAGCTCTAAAACTTAGAGGATGAGAACCTAGATCTACATAATACACTATTATTTCATAACACTTGAAGAAAAACCATACCTATAAACACTTCACACAACCTACATAGACTAAAAACATGGAATTATGATCATGAAAGGACCTACATAAGAAAAATACATTCACACACTTTGAAAATCAACTCTCATAATGCACATTAACATCAAAACATGAAGTCTGTAATTCTTCCTCTATTAATTCAAAGAGGCAACGCATAATTTTGATAGATCTTTGCTACACCCATATAAGGGATGCCAAAATAAGAGATCAATGCATACTTGAATATAATGTTTGATATCTAAGAGATAAGATTATAGGCATAATATATTTCATGAATGAGGCTAAGATGGCACATGGTAGTTACAATATTCCTAATCATTACATCCATGCATTGGGACTTCTTTAATGGCTCCATTTTGGCATTAAGATGATGTGTGGGGATATAAATCCTCTATTTAAATTCATGAAATACCTTTACCATGCTCAAAATATACCAATATTCCCTACAATGGTATTTACATAATGTAAATGGGGTGTTATTAGGCCTTCAAGAGGCATTGAACATTCTCTTCTTCAATGTATATACTGACTTATCCTTAAAATTGCCTCCACCCCTTTCCTAATGGTATTTAATTTAGGATATGATTACCTAAATGGTTATTTACAAGGTTCAATGATGTCTCATAAATTATATAATTTTGTTATACACCCATTAGATCCTTCCATCTACAAGTTATGTAGCCCTATCTTGCTAGCTCCTCATCTTTATGCTCATTCACTATTTGAATGACTAATACAACTGAAAAAAGTCTTAAAATCATATAAGATGGATTTAAATATACTTTTATTATATATATATATATATATATATATATATATATATATATATATATATATATATATATATATATATATATATATATATCAATACTTAAACTTTTACAAACTATCTTCCACCTATAAATACAATCACCTTGCTAGACTAGGCCTCTTAGATCAATTCCATAGATTGGTTGTTTAGAATGAGATAGTAGAGACACTTTAAGGTAGTTTCATGAATAATTCCAATCTTGGAGGAGTATAAAAGGTATTTATATTACCTTTACCATAATTTATAACTATTAACTAGGCTTTTTACCCCTTTCTTTACTTAAAAACATGTAAACTTGCACTTTTTAGAGGTGCTTGTATAGCCTCCATACAATCAAGTGATATGGTCATGGGATCCTCTGAGTTGGAAACATACTCCAAGTTTTAGTCAAGAAATTCCTAAGTTTTTGAATGAATATTTAATTAAAACTTTATATTTTATCCCCTATTAGGGTTTATGTGGGGTTTAATAGTGATTTGTGGTTTTAGTGATGGTTCATAGAGACTAAGGTTTGAATCTCTAAACTAATTTACAAAATGCATGATTATAGACCTCCCAAACTTACCTACTATGATTGGATCCAAATTAATATAATCTATACTATGGTGATCATTTTTATATTCTCCTTTAGTGATAAACATTCTTATTGAGTAGCTCTTGGGTGTTTGCAGGTAAAATGACCAACTGTAGGGACTTCTCTTCTACTCCAAATTAGGCCAAAATGTTGTCAAGTGTGTTTTCATTGATGTCAAAGGCTTTATGTCATGTTTTCACTGATTTCAAGGGTAATTATAAAGTGATTATGTCATAGTATGATCAGTATCACTAATTTAAAATAAGGCTAAGCAACTATGTTGGTGTTATTTCAGATCAAAGAGAGAAGACAAGTATCTAAACAATGTGTTGGTATAGGCTTGGTAGCCTTGTGTGTAGCATAGGCTTGGAAACCTATTATGTTGAGAATGTTAAAGATATTTAAAATAAGGTTGGTATTTTTCTATCTTGGCATGAAGATGTATGACATGTTACTAAGGTGGTGAGAATAGTATAAGAAGGCCCAAGTGATTTCTATATCCAAGTTTGACTTGCAGTCTTAAACCTATTATGCATTGTGACTTAGTGAGGTCCAAATGAAGATTAAAGTTGAGATTATAAGGTAAAAAACCTAATATAATAATGTAATGATGTGTGATAGGTTGGGTCAAAGTTTTTTACCAATTTTTAGGTCCTGAGGAGGAAGAGAAAGCAAGAAACTATGTTGGAAGGACACTTGTGTATGCATAATGAAGGTTTTATAGCTTGAGAAGAGGTTTCTGATTATAATTAACACAAATATACTTTAAATGGTGACCTAAGCATTTTGGGAGAGGTGGAACATGGACCTAATAATGTTTTCTAAGTATTTTATATTGGTTTTAGGTATAAAGATTTATGAACTTTTGTTAAAACCTTCCTATAAATCCTTATAGAGACCTGTTTGGAAAGAATTTTCTAGAAATGATATAGAATGCATTGGTTTTTTTTTCATATTATAAGGTTTATATGACTTATATATTGTTATCTAAGTGGTAGTGGTGTGTTAGATCAATACGTAGTAGGTATATAAATATGCTTGTTTTCATAGATTTTGGTGTTATAGGATGGGTTGACTAAGTCAATGCATGAGAGTAATTGGAGATTATATTTCAAGACTTGATATTGAGGTATATGGATTTGGTTTGGAAATTTATGTTAACTTTATCAATCATCTAGGTCAATAAATTTATCCTATCGCTAATCTGCTAGATAGTGGAAACAATGATAAATTATAGGTATGAGTGAATACAAATTTAAGGGTGATGTGTAGGTGAGTAGGGATGATTAAAATGAATTGGGTTATTTTTTTAGACATATTAATTATGTAAATTTTTTTGGTAAGTGGTTATTTTTCTCATAGATAGGTCAAATAGTGATTTCAAATTGTTTTATCTGGGTAATAAATATTGTGAGATAGTGACCTAAGGAATTGGTATGTTAAACCAATGAATGGTGCTATCAAAAAATAACTATCCACTTGAGAGTGATGTATAGATCACACATAATATATGGATGTGTATTATATGATATTAAAGTGTTCTTTAAATTCCTAAACAAGAACATTTACATGATTGTACTATTATAAGATACAGGCAGTCTAAGTGGTCATTTTGAAGGAGTGAGTTGGAAATGTTCTTGGAAGATTTAAAGGATCCAATGAGTTTTAATTTTTTATATAAGTCTTAAATTTGTATTATAAATAATTTTATGTCTTTTTTTATCCCTGATCAGATGTGAAGAGTCAAAATGCTTTGACTATATTTTGACTGTGTGACTAGTCTAAGTGGTCATGTTGAGAGAGGTGATTTGAGTACTTAGAGACTATGAAAATATGTCAAATGAAAGTGGAGAAGTTTTTGAGGTCATATAGTGTTCATTAAATTTATTTTTTTTCATTTTTGGGTGACATAAGTGTGTCTATATGTTCAATATCCTTGACTACATTTTTGGTAGTTCAAGTAACTCTGAGTAATGTTTTTGAAGGAGGGTTATTGAGGTGTTTTGGCATATTTTTGGGTATCTAAGGAATATTTAGGTGTTTAATAGGTCATAAACGTTCCATATATATTATTTAATCATATTTATATGTAATTTATTTGAGTGCTTGCTTCAAAATTTTAAGATAGTATTTTTTGTGTATGAAGGTCTACTTGGCGAATAGGCTAAAAGGTTTAGTTCAAGGTATGAAATGGAGTTATATGTGGAATATAATTAATACAATATTTTAATTTTTATATTAATGTAATTTTTTATGTGTTTTAAGAATTTGAGGAAGGTAAATATGGACCAAGGAGTTAAAGTGATAATGTGTGCTTGTGTAGGCCTAAATTGTTTTAGGTCTCATTAAGGCCGAATGGAGGTTTTGATTCTTAAGGAATTTGTAAAAATTATGGAGTGGATTATATCATGAATTTAATTTTTATGTATACATATTAAATTTTTAAGACAAATTTGGAAATTATATTGGCCGACCAGGATAAGTTAGAGGAAGAATGCAATATAAATACAAAGCCTAATTAGCTTATTTATGTTAGTTGAGTGAGTGTGGAGATAAGTAAAGGAGAGAACCTTTGAAATAGAAGGTATAGGTAATTTTAGGACCATAATATGGAGAGTATAATAATTCATTATTTTTTATCAAGTTATTTTAGGTGAACACAAAGGTCATTGGACCCAATGAGCTTAGGAGAGCAAATTGAGTGAGTAAGAACTAGAGGATTTTTGAGAGAGATTGAGGGGTGAAGAGTGAAATAAAGAGGATTACATCATCAAGTGTTTTTGACATAAAATTATAGGTATAGATCATATTATAGGTCACTGATTTGGTTATTAGTTTCCTATCAGGTTATAGCCTTCTTGCCAGTTGGAGGTAGGTAAAGGTCAAGTGGGTGTTTGACTAAATTAAGGGGTAGGTACTCCTTGATCAGTTGGTGCTAGTATAAATGTTGAATCTTGTAATTATTTGAATATATTACATATTATATATTTCACTGGGTTTTATCCCCTTTGATTTTTTCCCACATAATCTCTTATGTCATCTTGTGATTCATTTATGTGATGGTTTGCTTATGCATTATTTGATCTTAGTTGAATGTATGCTTCATGAAATGGTAAGTGGAATTGAATATACATTATTGTATATTTATTTAACCCTTCATAATACTAGTATCTACTTCCAAAAATTGGTATTATATCTAGACCTTTGGAGGAGGATTGATAACACACAAGTGATCCTAAATAGCTTGAGATGTGGCGAGGATAATGTTTTTATTGTTTGTAGTGATGGATAAGTTTGTGAAGATAATGGTTGAGGTTTTCATATAAGTATGTATGTAATAAATATAAATGTTTAATAAAAATTACTATACTAAGGCTAAGTCCAAGATCAAACCTAAATTTAATGATAGAGGTTAATGAAGATGGTCTATTTGATTAGCTAATATAATAGAAGAAAGATATATCATTTGGAAGGTTTGTGTGTATGATAATAATATAGGGCTTAGAGGGAATGGAGGATTATGTAAGGAATACTTAGATGAATTAATGAGGTTTTGAAATATCTAAGTATCCTTGGGAGGGAGAAAAAAATATGCTATAGTATCCTTGTGAAGATCTAGTCATCCTTGTCTACTCATTGAATTACATTGAGTGAGCAGATTGATGATGTCAAAATTTGCATATGTGAAGGTGTTATAATAAATTGTTCACATGGGTTTGTTAATTTTTGTGCCTAGTTCATATTTTTTAAGTTTTAGTTTTGAATTGATAACTAGCAAAAGATATACTGGTACAAATTTGCTCTCTTAGGCATATTTCCTTATTTCCATCCTTAGCCATTTTTACATGAAAATATGACTGTTGGAATTTGAATTTCTAAAATTAACAAAGGAAAACCATTTTTAAATATATATTTGTATAATCCATGGATGAATTGAAATAAAGATGAGTTAAGAATCAAATTTTAATAGAACTCAGTGTAGAAGAACCTCAAAGTGATTATAAAGTTTGACCATCCATACAGGTGTGATAAATGTGGGTTAAAATCAACTATAGTTGACTAGGTTTTGAACAATTAAACCCAAGATGAGTAATATGGGATTAAAACATGTTTATGATTTAATTAATGGATGATGTAGATAACTCTTTTTTATTTATTTTATGCTTTGAAGATGATCTAAAATTTTGTAAATGAAAACATCATGAAAGAGGGTTGTGTGTGAAGATGTGTGCTCTTGACAAACTTGAGTGTCTTTTAGAGGTGTTTGGTGTTATTAGATACTCAATAGGATTTATATAAGCTATTAGAGATGTTATATATATCTTTAATCTTTTGTAGGTGCCTTATGAGTGATCAGGTTATTTCTTAAATTGAAGATCCAACTCAAGAGGTGAAAGGTAGTGTTTTGAGGTTTTCAAGATGAGTTGAGATTTTAAACCCTAAGAGTGTTTTTATAAGGTAAATAAGTTTGTTCTTGACCTTTTAATTTTATTACCTATCAAAGATATGGAGTGAAATTTTTCATTTTGAAGATGTTATAATTCTAAGTTTTTCATATCAGGTATTTGAGCATGTATTTGAGAAGGTTAAAGAATGTTGTTTCATAAGTTTCTTCATAATATTGAGAGCTCCATTGATATATTGATGAAATAATTAGGTTATATGTGAGTGTGTTTTCATGACTATTAAATGAAAATAAGATCTTTATTGTTTTGAAGAGTGATAGTGACTGGAGTATGACATAATTTCTAAGGAGCGTTCTGTGTGTGCATGTAAAGCTGATTTTTGAAGAATATATTGAAGGTTCAATGTACTATATGAGTATTGAGATGAAATTTAGGTCATAAATGATAAAATAATGTTATTTAGTCTTTGTTTTATTATCTAAATAATTAAAATATGTTTCAAATATATGATATATTTTATAAGGTCTCATAGACCTAATATGACTTTTTATTATCCATAAGAGTGCTTAGTATTGTTTGGATCCTTGATGGCTTAAGGTTCTTGTGATCTTGAAAATGAGTATATATAAGTATCCATGAAGGAATGATATTGATATCATGAATAATGTCTTAGAGTTTTGTAGATGATGTTTTCCTGTAGCATATCAAGATGCTAGTGATTTGAATGGAGAATATTATAGTTGTTCCCTTGAAAGTTATTTTGAGAAGATGTCATGTTCTCTTGATTCCAAGATGACCTCATAAGGTCTTGAAATAACATTTTAATATGTTGGGTTTGATTTGAATTAGTTCATTAGTTTGAGGATTAAAAGATCTAAGAAGGGTTATAAGTTTGTATGTCAAAGGTTAAAGATTGGTATAGGCATAGTTACTTGTTGTTCTTTATCATGGAGTTTGTTATCTTAGAATTGTTGGAACTATGGATTTATATGAATTAGAATTGAAGTTTTATAAGACATGATGGTTAATTATTATTGAAGGAATAAGGATTTTATATATATATTTTTTATTTTTATTTCATATTGACAAAAAATTTTGAGTTTTCATTTTAAGTTGTTATTTCCAAAGTTGCCTTTGAGTCTATGCCTTGTAGATGAGATGTTTCAAAAATGGAGAATGATATGAGGATCATAGAATTCTTATGAGTATTTTTTTCCATGTTTTTATGTTTTTTAAGCTTAATTTATATGTTATAAATTATCTAAGAGGATAGAGGTAATCAAGAAGGAGTGGATCCATGTTGATTAGACCTATTGATGTTTTCATGAGGGTATTGACTATGTATAGATAGTGTCTAAAGAGTTTCTTGTAGACCTAGATGGTTGAGGTGACCTATTTAAATATGTCATGTTAAATAATAAGCATGATGTGAAGGGGAGCATATGTGAGGTTTTTTAATCATGATGGAGATATGGAGAAGAATACTATAGTTGTGATCTCAAGAAGTTTGTATGATGACTTGATCAAAATAGGTCATGTGTTTTGATAATGTATTGAATCTTCATGCATGGAAAAAGGGGGGCCTTGTAAGAGGTTAGGTCTTAGGATCATAATACTATATATTTGAACCTAATATGAACATATATCCACTTTATCATTAATGGAAAAGGGGGATAAGGATAAGAATAGGTTGTAATCAATGGTAAATGGGGAGATTATTGGTAAGTGTGTTGTCATTGATGTCAAAGGCTTGATGTCATGTGTGAATTGATGTCAAGGTTAATGAAAAATTAATGATGTCATAGTATGATAATTATAATTTATTAAAATAAGGCTAAGAAAACATGTTTTTTGTGTTTCATATCAAGGAGAGAAGGCAAGTATGTGAACAATGTGTTGGCATAGGCTTAGTAGCATTGTGTAGTGGCATAGGCTTGGTAACCTAGTATGTTGAGCATGTTAAGAATAGGGAGAAGAATTTTTGTAAATATGGATCTTGGAATGAATATTTATGACATTTTACTAAGGTGGTGAGATTAGTATAAGAATGATCCAAATGCTTTCTATGTCTATGTTTAACTTGCAATCCTAGACCTATTGTGCATTGTGACCTAGTGAGGTCCACATGAAGAGTCAAGTTGAGATTATAAGGTAAAAAATAGAATTTAATCATGTAATTAGGTGTGATAGGATGGGTCAAATGTGTTGACCAATTTTAAATTTATGTGGAGGAAGAGAAAGTAAGAAAATATGTTGGAAGGACACTTGTGCATGTAGATTAAAGGTTTCCTAGATCGAGAAGATGTTTATGATGCTCATTGGCACATGTATAATTTTCATGGTGACTTGATACTATTAGGAGAGGTTTTAAATATACCTAATAAGGTTTTCCAAGTATTTTTTAGTAGTTTTAGGTACAGATCTTTATGAATATTTGTTAAGAATGTAAACTAGTCAAAACCTTCCTATAAACCCTTATAGAGTCCCAATTGAAAATAACATGGTAGAAAGGACCCATAAAGGATTTTTTGACCAATTTTTACTATTTTAATGTGTATATTACTCCTATAATATTCTCTATGTAGTAGTGTTTGTCAGGGCAATAAGCAGTAGGTATATAAATATGCTTGTTTCTAAAAAAATTGGTGTTATAGGTAGGGTTCTCTAAGTAAATGCATGAGTAGGGATGAACCCAATTAATTGGTTATTTTTTTGAGACCTATATATTATGCACCTTTTTATTTTAATTTGTTATTTTTCTCATATATAGGTCAAATAGTGCTTTTCAAGTGTCTTATTTGGGTAATAAAGACTAGGAGATAATGACCTAAGGAATTAGTCTATTAGACCAAAGAATGGTGATATAAAAAGAGAAATATAAAATTTAAAGTGATATATAAATTCAAAAAATTATATGGATGTGGATTAGATGTTATGAAAGTTTCCTTTCAAGTGCTAGACAAGAACATCTACATGACTGTACTGTTGGAAGCTATAGGCAGTTTGAGTGGTCATTTTGAAGGAGTGAGTTGGATGTATTCTTGGAAGATTTAAATGATCCAATGAGTTTTAATCTATTATATAATTCTAAAATGTGGAATATAATTAATTTAAAGTCTTGTTATTTCATTATTTAAATGTGAAGATTCAAAATGCTTTCATTGTGTGTGACCAGTTTGAGTAGTCATATTGAGAGAGGTGATTTGAGTACTTAGATACTATGAAAATATGTCCAATGAACATGTATAATTTTATAAGGTCATATAGTTTACATTAAATTTATTTTTGGTCATGGTTTATTTCAATAATTTTTTATATATGTTCAATATCCTTGACTAAGTTTTTGACAGTTCAAGTAGTTCTAAGTAATGTTTTTGAAGGAGGGTTCCTGAGGTGGTTTAGCCTATTTTGGGGTGTATAAGGAGCATGGATGTGTTTAATAGGTATTTAATGTTAAAACCATGTGATTTAATCATATGTATATGTAATATATTTGAATATTTGCTTCAGAAGTATGAGACAATGTTTTTTGTGTATGAAGATCTAATTAGTGAGTAGGTTAGAAGGCTTGGTTCAATGTATGAAATGGAGTTCCAAGTGGTATGGAATCAAGGTGATATTTTAATGTGTCTATTATATTAATTTTAAATTTTTATTAATAATTAGAGGAATGTAAATATGGACCAAGGAGTTAAAGTGATAATGTGTGTTTGTGTAGGCCTAAATTACTTTAGGTCTCATTAAGGCCTAATGGAGGTTTTAAGTCTTAAGGACTTTATATGACCTTTGGATTGGAGTTTCTCACCCATGTAATATATATGGATACATATTACAAGTTTAGGACAAATTTGGAAATCATATTATTCAACCAAGATAAGTTAGAGGAAGAATGTGGTATAACTACAAGACCTAATTGGCCTATTTATGCTAGTTGAGTTTGTGTGGAGCTAAGAAAAGAAGAGAGCCTTTGAAAGATAAGGTACCGGTAATTTGAGTAACATTATATGGAGAATAGGATTATTAATTATTATCTAATCAAGTTTTTTCAGGTGAATACAAAGTCATTGGACCTAATGAGCCTAGAAGAGGTAGATTGAGCGAGTAAGCCCTAGAGGCTATTTGAGAGAGATTGAGGGGTGAAGAGTGAAAGCAAGAGGATTCCATCATCAAGTTTTTTTGACATAATATCATAGTTTTATATCATATTATATGTATTTTATTTGGTTCTTATTTTCTTAGGGGGTTATAACCTCCTTTTTAGTTGGAACTAGCTAAAGGTCAAGTTTGTGCTTGACTAAACTAAGGGGTGGGTGTTCCTTGATGAGTTGGTGCTAGTATAAATTTTTAATCTTGTCATTATATGAATATATTACATTTTATATGGTTTAGTGGGTTTAATCCCCCTTGAGGGTTTCCCACATAATCTCTTGTGTCATCCTGTGATTTGCTTATGTGATGGTTTACTTGTGCATTGTTTGATCTTAATTGAATGTATGATTCTTGAAATGGTAAATGGAATTAAAAAAAAAATATTTTATAATAATTCACCCAAATATTAGTATCTAATTCCAACATAAAATTATTCCAAACAATATGATGACTTTCTCCAAGAAGGTTAGAGGCATTTTTGCTTCCCAAATTTCTTTATGCTCCATGTTTTGGTGACACAATCATAGTGGAGGTTATAGATTGATCTATCTACAAACTTGGATCTTTAAATTTGGTCTAAAAACTAGACTATGAGGTACTCTTTCATTTCTTCCAAACTTAATACCATCTCAAATATCATATAGAACAACAATTATTGGCTTGATCAAGCCTCTTGACCTATAATGAGTGCATACATCCATCATTCTTCATACCTATTCCTACCTACAACATATATAGTCATGGGGGTATTTTAAAATTGATAATATATGGATCATTATATACTTCAAGACTCATTTTCCCTCCTTAACTTCATTATTTACATAAACACTTCTTGTATCCTTACTTTTAGGCACAAACTAACCCTCATAGGCATGTTTCATAAATTTGACTCATGCATGTGTAAACCAGTGAGTCAATATCATTCTTAGAAGACTTTAGGAAACCTTAAATATCATTTTAGGTTAAAACCACCTAATCTAGATGGGTTTTGAGGCCAAAACCCACCACCAGATCACTTCTAGGGTCTATGTAGGGTTTGAGACATCCACCATCTTAAATATGGTTCATAGTGTATGGGTATCCAAACCAAAAACAATGAACATGAAATTATAGTTCATTTAACTCCTCATATTCCATGAATATCCTAGGTTCCCATGCAAAGGGTGTGTGGAGAGAGGAACATTGGAAGATGGCACTCGAGCTATTTACAAACCAATTTTGATTGGTTATTTTCTTAAGGATCATTCATAAAGGTTTGACACCCAATTATAAAAAATATTTCATGGATATTTATTCCATATTATACTTAAACTTCATTAGATTTTTATCCCTGAGCATCTATGTGATGATGTATGTGAACACTTAAAGTTGGCTCTCGAGTTGGCTATGTATAGAGTGAATAAATCAAGCAAGGTTTTAAAGCCACTTTGACATTTTATCACTTATTTCCACTTGAATAATTATTAAAAATGTTTTACACATTTTAAAACATCCTTAATTTTACATCAAATTTTTTTTAAGATCTTGGAGATGCCTTAAGATGATAACAAGGTTTGAGATTAGGCTTAAAGCCTGCTTATTTTGCTCCATCCTCAAGGCGATAAGATGTAACCCTAAATTTTAATCCTTATTTAGGTTGTATTATGACCTTATCCATAATTTAACATTAATTTATAACCATTTTTTAACCTTGGTATACTTGTATACCCTTCAAGGCAAGCATTCACCCACCTAGCCCTATAACTAATTATCATAGACTAGGATAAGTATAAGACAAAATAGTGGGTATACCTTCTATTTTTATATCCCAAATGTAGAAATTTATGCCTTTGAATACTAAAAAGGATAAATTTTACTAAATTTTAAGGCTTGTCTATGCCTAAATATGTCTCAAATAGTCATTTTGATCACACTAGCATTGGGCTGCCTACAACTCTACATGGTTAGGCATGCGAATCTTGAGTAGGGTTTTATCCTTTGATTCCTTGAGATTAATATGATGATTATGTTTCCAAACATGTACCAAGGATATATACACCCTAATATATTGATTTTAAAACATCCCTTATTATTACATATACTCCCTTTTTCAAGCTTAAGGTTCATGTTTGAGTAAGTCTGTGTGTCTTTAGGTCTGAGGTATGATGTTACTTTGAATTTTAGATGTGATTACCATAAAACTTGTAATATAATTTAGTGTTAATATTTACTTATCTTATATTAACACTACTTATTATCCTAGGCAATATGGATATACCAATATACACCAACATTGTCATATGCACTTACATGCCTGCATTGATTGTCTACAAGGGTTTGATTATCAAGATTGTATGAGAGGAAGGTGGTCTAAAGTCACTTAAAACTCATATATAAAATAATTATATCTTAACTCACCTCTTCAGGATGCACACATTCTTATTCTCATATCACTCCTTATAATCACATAGTGCCCTTTTGAGACTGTTCTACAATAGGCTTAAATTGGGTAGTTATAGGTGGTTATTTGCCTCCTCAATTAGGTATATTACCATATAAGTCCAAAATTCAATTATTTAATTATCCTTGAGGGTTATAATTTATATTTAGGTCTATTTTAGTAGATTTTATTGAAGAATTATAATATACTAAGGATGAGGATATCTATGATATACTTTATGTGCATAGAATAGTTTATTGTATTCATGTAGGAGTTTGGATATCAAAAACATATAAATCATTAGTTATCCTATGTTATTTAGTAATTAATAATAACTAGTATTTTATAAATAGAAATAAATCATTCAAATTAATTAGACATAAAGTAACTCAAACATTTCACATGATAACATAATCAAGGAACATAATAAAAAATCACACAGGCAAACATAACTAGATAAATCTCTATTGATCTCTTCAAAAGTGGAACCTTATTCTTATTAAAAACATAGGTATATATAGATATTTTAAATTCTATGAATTTTCATCTTATTCTCATATTTGGTTCTAAAAGTGGAGTCTCTTCATATTGTAGCCTATTACAAGTCATGAAGATAGGATAAAAGAGACTATACAATGACAAAATGAGTGTATAATGCACGAATATCAGACAAATGCCCTGTGAAACTTTACAATCCATGTTATTATAGCAACACTTTCCTAAAATTAAAATTTTTTCTCATCCTAAAACAATATTTTAGGATCTATGATAATACATAAGTAACTAGAGGCTGAAGAAGTGGTTAGACTAGTAAGATTCATAATAATGACTCAAGGTGTCATTTATGGTTTTCACCTATTGCACACTACTTAGCTACCCTTTTGGGTTTTCAACTAAGTAGTGTACCAACCTATCACCATTTAAATTTTTTAAATAGGATATCATAACTAGGTGGATTCCCTTTATAGGTTTTCAACCATCATAGCCCTTCTTGTCTTACTAAATCATTACCAATACAAAATGTTAAACAAATTTTCAAAATTTGTACTTTGTGTAGTACTTAGCTTGATGGTGGTGGCATGAACACACATTATGATTGAATATAAGAGTCCTTTGACTAGGAATACACATATTTTCATTGATTAATTATTTTTTAGAGCTTTGAAGGTGGTCTATACATATGTGTATTAACAATATGGAAAACTACACTAGTGAAAGGAGCCAGATCAATTTTGTATGCATTCCAGTCTAGCATCACTTCTTGGATCAACCATATTAGGGTGTGTAATAAATCATGTTATCCAATGATATTTTTTAAGTCTACATTATTAATTATGCTCAAGGCTACCTTGTTATTATCAAACCTTATCTAAATCTATCTACTTAGCTAATCCATATTATCTATGTGTCGTTGAGCTTGGAGATCAGTGAAGAAACTATGAAAAAGTTGGCTCTACCAATTTAGGATGTTATCATGCACATTATACTTGTAATGGAGTGATTATTTGAGGGATATGTCCTTTTCCTCCACTATTTTAGTATGTCTAGCCATGGTTAATTTGGTGGTAGCATCCTAGCCAAGTCTATACTAAAACTATCTAAGGACGTGTCCAGTTGATACTTCCAGTCCAACAAGTTGCATGCAACCTATTATGTTTTAATTTTATTATCATCAATCATTATTTGATATTATTCTAGTAGAGTGATGAGATTCACAAACTTAGTCTTAACATTCTACCCCAATGTTCTAACTATGTGGAGTTTTTATGTTATGCACCAGTCCTTGGTTAACTTAGAGACAAGTGTCTTAAGTCTACATTGATCAGACATTACTTGGTCCCTAATTGTTTTAGTAACCAAATTTTAACAAGTTTCATAGATAATATTGGCATCATCATGTATTAAAGCCTTCAAATTGATGTTGTTAGCCTTAGATTAATCAATATCTTGTTCCAAAGAGGTGGCCTTCTACATAATGGACTCCTAGAATGTTGCATCAATCTCTAACTATTTATTTAGTGGTAATATAGAGATCTAAAATGAATCTTCCTACTAAAGGGGGAATGCTTCTAATTTTCCTACAATCATTGAAGGTTTACATTGTGGCATGGCCACAAGTGGAAGTGAGAAGGTGGTATATCGAGAACACACAACTATAATGTTCCATAACCAGACTCCTACCAAAGGTAATACTAATTATTTCACATCTATTATAGCTATCGATTGGTCTTATTATTTATCTACTTTCTCTAACCTATATTGTTTTTATTTAGGAACTTATTATTATGTTGTAGCCTCTTTTATAGGCTTCACATGCTACGTAGCATATTTATCTTGTTTTCTCTTAGCTTCTTCTATTGCCTTCCTATTAAAATCATCCTCTACATATTTATTTTTCGCCTATAGATTTTGTGTACATTTTTCTTCCTTATTATGTTCCTCAATGGTAATAGCCTTATCTTGTTTGAACTTAGCCTATCCTTGTTCTGCTAGGTGAGCTTGTGCCTTGGCTACACTTAATTTCTATTTTTATTCTTAGGCTTGGTGTTTGCATAAGGCTTTGTATTATTCTTATTTATTCTTCTTCATAGATTATTTAGCTTGTTATTTTTTGTGAGTGGAATCCTATAGATCCTTATTTACCTGTATCAGCATGTCTTATTGATTCTTATCTTCTTCGGCCTTGGCCTTGGCATCAAACATAACCTCTTTGTTCTTCTGATCTTCATCCATATTTTTTTGTTGTACATCCCATGCTTGCCTTATTATCCACCTAAAGAGACTTTTGTTTGTCATCCTCTATGTCATAGGCCTTTTGTATGGCCTTAACTTCTTCAGCTTTCCAACTTGCTTGTTGAGATTGCTATTATTGGGCCTTCTCCTTATAGTGTTTTTTTCTCTTTTATAACTCATCATTCTAATATGTGAGTTTATTATTCCTATGAATCCTATTATTATTCAATGTTAGTTTGTTTTGGTGTGATTTATTCAACCTCCAGGACTTATTGTGAAGGTGGTAAATCACTTGGATAGATAATGGATATGGAGACATGTGTTTTTTATGCCCCAAAGTAACTAGATTATATTTGGGTGGTGGTGAAGTTTAAGATAGAAAAGGTTTAAATTCCTTCACTATGGCTATTCTACCAAATATTCATTATTTAAGGGTAGGATAAAACCTATCCTCTTTTTGAATTTTTGGTCAAAGAATCCTATGGATTTTCTAGTAGTGGCACAAAGACATTAATGTCTACAAAGGTGGTAAAAGGTTAGTCTAGGTAGATAAGGATCTATACGATGCCACCAAATCAATAACTGATCAAAAACCTTAGTGAAGTTATATTTATGAATTTTTCATGTGAAGGTCAAGTGAGATCTCTACAACTTGTAGGATGAGAACCTAAATTTGTGCAAGACATTATTAGTTTATAACACTTCAAGAACAACTCTACCTACAAACACTTCACACAACCCACATAGATTGAAAACATGGAATTAGGTGCATGAAAAGAGATATAGATTACAAATACATTTATACATTAAAAAAATCAAATCTCATAATTCACACTAACATCCAAACATGAAGTATGCAAATTTTCTTTTATTGATTCAAAGAGGTAAGATACAATTCTGGTAGAACTTTGCTACACCCAGTCAAGGGATGCCAAAATAAGAGATCAGTGCCTACTTAAGTATAATGTTTGAGAGATAAAAGATAATATTTAAAACATATGAGAGGCTATAAATGAGGATAAGATGGCACATGGTAGTTACAACTCTCTTAATCACTCCCTCCATATGTCGATACTTCTTTAATGTCTCTATTTTGGTGTTGAGATAAGGTGTGGTGATATAAATCATCTATTTGACTTCATTAAAGGCATTTAACATGATCAAGATTACATAATATTCCCTCCAATGTCAATTATATAATGAAAATGGGGTGTTATTAGGCCTTGAAGATGCATTGAGCAATCTCTCCTTCAATGTGTATGTTGACTTATCCTTGAAATTGCCTCCACCCCTTTCATAATGGTCTTTAATTTGGGATATTATTTCCTAAATGACTATTTATAAGGTGAAATGGTGTCTCATAAATTTCATAACACTATTATATGCCCATTATATCCTTCCATATGCAAGTTAAGTAGGCCTATCTTACAAGTTCCTCATTTTTTTCTCATTCACTTTTTGAATGACTAAGGTAGCTAAAATAGGTCTTCAAAAAATCTAATAAAACTTTAAATATTCTTCTATTAACTACCTATATCAACATTTATAAATTTCTCAACTATCTTCTACCTACAAATATATTCACCTTGCTAGACTAGGCCTCTCAGACTAGTTCCATAGATTGCATATTTAGAATGATATAACATAGACACTTATAGGTATATTTAGGCATAATTCCAATCTTAGAGGAGTATAATATATATTTAACTTACCTTTACCATATTTTATAACTATTGATTAGGCTTTGTACCCTATTATTCAATTAAAACCCTACAAACTTACACTTAATGAAGGTGTTCATACAACCTCTATATAGTTAGGTGCCATGGTCAATGGCTCTTATGAGTTGTAAGTATGTTTCAAGTGTTATTCAATAAATTATTGAGTTTTTAAATTCATCTTTCTCTAAACTTTTATTGTTGATTCCTTA
Source organism: Torreya grandis (assembly GCA_037957365.1). Taxonomy (NCBI): domain Eukaryota; kingdom Viridiplantae; phylum Streptophyta; class Pinopsida; order Cupressales; family Taxaceae; genus Torreya; species Torreya grandis. The sequence continues at coordinate 823,853 of JARHVA010002533.1, read as the reverse complement.
TTAGGGTTTAAAGGGGTTTTAAGAGTGATTTAGGGTTTTAATGGTGGTACATAGAGACCAAGGATTGAATGTCTAAAATAATTGTAAAAAATGCATGCCAATAGACCTCCCCACCTTACCTAAAGTGTTTGTCTCCCCATACATAATATCCATACTATGGTGAGAATTTGATGATGCTACTTGGGTGATAAACATGCTTACTAAGTAGCTCTTAGGTGTCTATAAGTAAAATGACCAATTATAGGGATGTATCCTATAATCCAAGTTGGCCAAAAGGATTATAAACATTTTGATGACTTTCCCCAAGAATTTTAGAGGAATTATTGCTTCCCAAATTGTATTTTTCTCTAACTTTTGGTGGCATAGTCATAGTGGAGGTTATAGACTAGTCTATTTACAAACTTAGATCTCAAACTTTAGTCTAAACCCTAAGATTATGAGACACTCTTTCATTTCTTCCAGCCTAAATACCACCTCATATATATTTATGAAACAACATTTGTTGGCTTGATCAAGCCTCTTGACTCATAATGAGTGCATATATCCATCATTATTAACACATATGCCTGCCTACAATAGAACCAATCATGGAGGTCTCTTAAAATGTATGCTAGATGGATCATTTAGATGATTCATGAGTCATTTTCACTCCTTAAATTCATTATGTATACAAACACTTCCCATATCCATGATTTTAGGCTCAAATAACCCTCCAAAATTTGTTTAGTATAGTTTGTCTCCTACACATGCCAAGTAGTGAGTCACTATTATGCTCAGTGTTGGAAATATTGTCATTGATGTCAAAGGTCTAGCATTATTGGTGATAAATGCCCCATTGCATTTAATGATGTTTTTAATAGTTATATCTTGGATAACATGTGTTAATATTTATTTAATATTAATGAATAAATTTTTGGTTGCATATAAGGCAAAAGAAGGGCCCATGCAAAAGTCAAAGAGTCATAGGGTAAAGACAAAAGAAAAATGGGACACATTTTCCCATGAAGAGTCATCTTGGGGAATTCCAAGAGTCAGCAAGTGAAGACAAAAGAGGAAGGATGTAATTTATCATGAAGGTACACTTTGAGGAATAATAAAAGTCACCAAGATAAGGACAAAAGAGTAAAGGACATTTTTTCTTATGAAGTGTCACCACATGAATTTTCAAATGCAAGGATACAAAGGGTCATGCAAGTTTGGTACCATTTTACATGAGGATTGAAGGGTCACAAAGGGGGAAGGCCAAAGGTCATTTGGAAAGCTATAAATAAAGGCTTGGGAAGACATTTGAAATGAGTGAGATAGAGTTTGATTTGATATTGTAATATCTAGCTTAGAAGAGCAATGGGAGAGATGAGTATGAGTTGTATTTGTTATATCTAGCTTAGAAGAGCAAAGGTGAGAGAGGAAAGAGATATTTTAATGAAATATAATTTGTTGAGATAGCAACATTGAGAGATAGTTGTGTGGTATACACAAAGGGGTTGGTGCTCCTATGTGTTGGTGCTCAACAAAGGGGTTGGTGCTCTTGTGGGTTGGTGCTCATGAATAGTTGTTGTGTTGGTTCTTAGAAAATGGGTTGGTGATCCTACAAGTTTTTTCTTGTGAATATTATGTTTTTAGTTGGTGCTCATTCATATACTTGAGATTATTCTCTATGGTTTTTCCCACATTGGGTTTCCACATTAAATCTGGTGTCTCTCTCTATCTTGTGTGGTGTTTATTACTTTAGTTTTATTGCATATATTAAATTTATGTTAAAGTGGAATTTGATTAAGGGAAATTTTTATAAGATATATGATATACTGATTCACCCCCCTTCTTAGTATATCCCATGCTTAACAATTGGTATTAGAGCAGGTTCCTTTTTGAAAAAGTTTTACAGCTTGAAGGTAGATCAAGGAAAAGCACAAGATGGCCAAGTAGCTAAAGAAGGAGAATCAAGAGTTGAAATTTTTGGTTGAGGATCTTAAGGAATAGGTGTGTATCTTGGATTCTAACTTGTCTATAAAATTAAAATAAAATAAGATATTTATTTAGGATCTTAAGAATCAGTTAGAGGTTGCAAATTCAAGTTTGAAATCAAGAGATGAAGATTGTAATCAGTTGAAGGTTGAGTTAGGTTATTTAAAGGATAATCATGAGAAGCTCATAATCAAGGTTGAGAAAGATCATGAAATATTAGTCTAAGGAAAGAAGGATGCAAGTTTTTAAGGCAAATTGAAGAAGTTGACGAGGCAGCCCAATGCTTTTAAGTTTTCAAATTATTTTCATGGCCATTGTTTTTTTTGTCATCATGTTGGTCATAGGGCAAGATACTATATGAGGAGAAGCAAATTAGTCAAAGGGAGATCTTGATCACATTCAAAAATAAGGTATGAGAAATGTTTTTTTCTTTTGTTGTCATAAGGTTGGCCATATTGTTAAATTATGTCCAAATAAAGTAAAGAGATATTCAAGGTATGTCAAAAGATATAGATCCCCTAGAAAATATGAGAAGAGTCAAATTCAGGTTTGGAGACCTAAAATAGTAAAGGTTGATCAGGTTGAGTTTAAGAGTGAGAATAAATTACTTGATACAATAGATAAAGAATCAAATAGGAAGGACTGTGAAAAATATCTTGTTACATTTGAGCATGAGCCTTGTCAAGATAAGACAGTTGGAAGAGTTGAAAAGATGAAAAACATCATAAATGTTGAGGTTATTAAGTCAAATAAGTTAGACATTCTTAAATGGATTCTAAGAGAAAAACACAAGAAGAACAAGGAAGAAATAGAGGAGATGTGGGAATCTCATGAGATTTATTTCTAGGACCCTTTTGTGTGGGGTGTCTCTTCTAGGCTTCAAGGAGACACTTTTAAGAAAAATTGAAGCATGGTGGATGCTATTGGGTCTTGGCTATGTAGCATGACAAGAAGGTGAGTTGGTAGATTATTTTTTATATCGTTTGAGGGAATATTTTTTCAAGATAATTTTACACCAATGATAAGGTTAGAGGATATTAGAATGTTTCTTGAATATGAAGTGTTTTAAAGTCTTAAAGTGTTTCAAATGGATATGGTCATAAGAAATTAGAATGCTGAAAAAGAGATAACAATTTTAGAAATAAGGAGAAGGAAAATCATGCAAAATCAATCAAGAAGGACCAAAGCTTTAAGGTTCCATTCATCAAGAAGAAGGTTTAGACATGTTCATGGTAGAAGAAACAACCTAAAGATTCTATGTTGGTACAAACAAATTTACATGCAAGAAAAGAAGATCAGCCATGGTTCATTGATAGCAGATGTTCAAGGCATATGATAGGAGATAAGAGTAAGTTTATAACTCTAAATAAGATCAATGGTGGCACAGTGAAATTCAAAGATAAAACCACTATTAGGATAGATGGAAAAGGTACTTTGAGTTTGGATAATGGTAGAACCAAGACTAAGAATGTTTTGTATGTAAAAGGTCTTAAGCATAATATATTGAGTGTAAGTCAAATATGTGTTTAGGGATACACATTAAAGTTTTATATAGAAAGTTGTGAGATTAGAAGTAAATATTCAAATGAGTTGATTGTAGATGCTCAAAGGATAGACAATGATTTCTATGTATTATCAGATATCTTCTCAAAGGCATGATCAAAGGACACATTCAAAGATCTACAAGAAGAGTTGGGAGTAATTTATTTTACTTCCTGCCATTGAGGTTTAGCATCAGTTGAGGGGGAGCTAAGTGTTAGATCTAGGTAGGCCCTTTTCCATTAATGTCAAAGGGGGAGAATAATAGGTATAGGTATAGGTACAAGGAATAAGTACAGGTTGCTATAGTAAGGGGGGTTACTATATGTTTTCAAATGATAGTATGTACAGGATTTAGGATGTGGCAATTTCAGGATTGAGGTTGCCATCAATGACAAAGGGGGAGATTGTTGGTAATATTGTCATTGATGTCAAAGGTCTAGTATTATTGGTGATAAAGGCCACATTACATTTAATGATGTTTGTAATATTTATATCTTGGCTAATGTGTGTTAATATTTATTTAATATTAATGAATATATTTTTGATTGCATATAAGACAAAATAAGGGCCCATGGAGAAGTAAAAGAGTCACAGGGTAAAGACAAAAGAAGAATGGGACACATTTTCCCATGAAGAGTCATCTTGGGGAATTCCAAGAGTCACCAAGTGAAGACAAAATAGGAAGAGAATAATTTATCATGAAGGGACACTTTGAGGAATAAGAAAATTCACCAAGATAAGGACAAAAGAGGAAAGGATAGTTTTGCTTATGAAGGGTCACCACATGACTTTTCGAATACAAGGATATGAAAGGCCATACAAGTTTGGCACCATTTTCCATGAGGATTGAAGGGTCACAAAGGGGGAAGGCCAAAGGTAATTTAGAAAGATATAAATAAAGGCTTGAGAAGCCATTTGTAATGAGTGAGATAGAGTTTGATTTGATATTGTAATATCTAGCTTAGAAGAGCAATGGGAGAGATGAGTATGATTTATATTTGTTATATCTAGATTAGAAGAGCAAAGGTGAGAGAGGAAAGAGATATTGTAATGAACTATAATTTATTGAGATAGAAACATTGAGAGATAGTTGTGTGGTATACATAAAGGGGTTGGTGCTTCTATGGGTTGGTGCTCACAAATTATTATTGTGTTGGTGATTAACAAAGGGGTCGGTGCTCCTATGGGTTAATTCTCATGAATTATTTCTATGTTGGTGCTCAACAAAGGGGTTGATACTCTTGTGGGTTGGTGCTCATGAATTTTTGTTGTGTTGGTGCTCAATAAAGGGGTTGGTGCTTAGCAAAGGGGTTGGTGCTCATGAATATTTGTTGTGTTGGTGCTCAAAAAATGGGTCGGTGCTCCTACAAGTTGGTGCTTACAAATATTATTTTTTGAGTTGGTGTTCATTCATATACTTGAGATTGTTCTCTATGGTTTTTACCACATTGGGTTCCCACATTATATCTGGTGTCTCTCTCTATCTTGTGTGGTGTTTATCATTTTAGTTTTATTGCATATCTTAAATGTATGTTAAAGTGAAATTTGATTAAGGGAAAGTTTTATAAGATATATGATATATTGATTCACCCCCCCTCTTAGTATATCCTATGATTAACACTTAAAATACTTGAGGAGATTTTAAAGGTCATTTTAGGGTCAAACCACCTAATCTAGATTGGCTTTGAGGCTAAAATTCACCATTAGGTCACTTTTGGGGTTTATGTAGGGTTTGAGATATCCACTATCTTAATGATGGTTCATATCATATGGATGTACAAACTAGAAAAAATAAATACCATGAACTTATATTTCATTGACCTCCTCATCTTCCATGAAAATCCTAGGATCCCATGGAAAGGGTGTGTGGAGAGAGGAGCATTAGAAAGTGGCACTCAAGTTTTTTTTAGACCAATTCTAACTGGTTATTTTATTTAGGCTAGTTCATAAAGGGTAACCCCAAAATTCCAACCAATATTTCATGGACATTTATTTAATAGGGATAATTAAAATTCCTTAAGATATTTGACCCTAATCATCTATGTGATGACATATGTGAACACTTGAAGTTGGCTCCTGAGATGGTTGTGTATAGGGTGAATGGATCCTCATTTTTTTCCACTCTAAACCTTCTTATCAAGGTTTGAAACATCCTCATACATAATTCATTTTCCATAAAACTTGTTGTAAGATCTTGGAGATGCCTTAAGATAACAACAAGGTTTGAGATTAGGCTTAAGGCCTAGTTGCTTTTCTCTATCCTCAATGGAATCTAATGTAACCATACATGTTAATCCATTTTATGGTGTATGAGGAACTTATCCATCATTTCACATTACTTCAAAACCATTTGTGGACCCTATTATGCCTATAGAACCTTCAAGGCAAACATTCACTCACCCAACCCTATAACTAATTATCACAAACTAGGCTAGGTCTGAGAAAAACAATGAGTATACCCAATATTTTTATATCCCAAATTTAGAAATTTATGCCTTTAAATACTCACAAGGAAAATTTTTACTAATTTTTAATGCTTATCCATGCCTAAAAATGTCTCAAATAGTCATTTTAATCATAATAGCAGTGGGTTGCCTGTAACTCGGCATAGTTAGGCATGAAAACCTTGAGTAGGGTTTTCTACTTTGATTAATTGAGATTACCATGATTATTAGGTGTCCATAAAATATACCAAGGATAGATACACCCTCATATGGTTATTTTTAAATCTCCCTTATTCTTTCATACATTCCCCCTTTTAAGCTTATGGTTCATGTCTAAGTAAGCATGTATGTCTTTAGGTCTGAGGTCTGATGTTATTTTTCCTTTTAGATGTGATGACTATGAAAATTGTACTATTTTAAAGTGTGAATTTTTCATTATATTTTATTAACACTTCTTATTATCCTAGGCAAGATGGAGATACCAATATACACCAATGTTATCTATGCACTTACCTACCTGTGTTGACTATCTATAGGGGTTTAATTATCAAGCTTGTATGAGAGGAAGGTGGTTTGTAGTCACTTTAAACTCCTATGTGACATAATTATATATTAAATCACGTATTTAGGATACACACCCTCTTTTTCTCATATCACTCCTTATGCCCAATTTTGGTTCACTTAGTTCCCTTTGGAGACTCTGCTACAATAGGCTTAAAAGGGCTAGCTATAAGTGGTTATTTTCCTCCTCAGTTAGGTATATGATCATCTAGGTCCAACCTTCCATGATTTAATTATACTTGAGGGTTCCAATGGATGTTTAGGTATATTTCACATGGATTAGACTAGGAAGGAAGGGTGAAGGATTGAATGAGGATGAATGTGGGGTGGTATGGTGGATGATACATGAAGAGAGGGCTAAAACATAGTGTGAAGATAGTTAAACCAACATGAAATTGTATAAGAATGAATATGATGTAGAGTGGAGTATGGAAACCATTATAATACAAAACATATGAATTTTTTATAACCTCACACATATACCTAAATAAATATACCACTTTGGAGGTAGAAAAGAAGCATACATAGTCAAAAAATGCAACCTAGGAATCTGTGAGAAATCTTAATCTTTGAAGAAAACCTAAATCTCTACTAAAATTTACTATGTGGTTATAAATGCAAGGGGATGTTTTTTTTTATGTCTTTGAGGCTACCATGGAGGTTGGAAAAATATATCATAGGGTTATGATGATGATCTACTAGAACTCTAACACCTCCTTCTATGTTTTTGAGTTGTATTTAAAGGCTCTATAGATGCCATTAAACCACACATAGTTCTCACCACATAGTAAACCTCAAGTATGTATAATCCACTTCTTATTTAATGTCATTTTAGAAGATAAGAGGCTATTGAGAACATAAAATATGAACAAGGAGGCATGGGAAATATTGAAGCACTCCACCACTTCTTCAACACAATCAACACCTTCTGATGAGGGAACTCAACCTTTAATCATTACTTAGACCTATTTGAATATTTTACACTATGCCATTATTAATTTTTTTTTGGTTTTATGAGATCACATGTGTGATTTAAGCACTAAAAATAACATGATATGCTCCTTCAGGATTGAGGAGACACGATAACTTACTAGTTTGACCAAACAAGCCAAGAACCATGAAAATCATTTTGTTCAAATTGGCTTATGTAGATAAGGATGGAATATAAATTCATTAATTTCTTAAGGCATGAGCATAAAACTCATGATACCAATCCAAAAACAAATACCTATGGGTATAATTTGAGTGTACTTTCTCTAGCTAATATATTGAGCCTCCATTCTCTCTCCTCTATATGGTCTAAGCATAAACCTGAGGAGCTCTTCAAATATAATAATGATCTTGACAAGAAGGTAGTATTTTTTTAAATTTATTTGAAATAAAACACTTTGGTTTCTCTCCAACTTGCCATCACTAACCTCATTCTAAAAATACCTAACTCCACCTGAGCCACTCCATACTATATAGATATGTACCATATAATAAACCTCTGCAACCTACAATTTCTCTAAATTTACTCTTATTTAAAACCAAAATACATCATTAAAATGTGTTTTTGAGGTAAAATAAGATTCATGTGGTTTTTTGAATCTGATGGTATGAATTAGGGGAGTTAAAAGGTCATAAATTAGCATATGTAGGGCCCATTACGGAAGATTTAGGCATTTACCATGGTGGTAATGGAATCAATGAAGTATGAAACACTTTAGTGATGGTATAATGAATCTCATTAAATCTATTTAAGGTTTAAAATTTGGCTTAGTGGTCCATCAATGTCAAATTAGGCATCATTATGATCAAAATGTTGAATTTAGTACACATACATGACTTTAAATGGGCTTATCAAATGAACATCATGTTAATATCTTATGAATAAACCTTTATGACATATTATAGATCTAAATTTTACAATAATACACTTATAATTATTCTCTTTAAACATGAAAGTGAACATACCTTATCTTATTAGGCAGGACAAAGATATTCATGATTATTCATTAAATTGCCTTCTCAGTTCACCTTCACCATGGCATTTTTCATATATTGAATATCAATAAAAGTGACCCAAGACCATATAAACATGTTCAATAATCATGAAAACTTAACTCAAGTTGAACAGAGGTATGGAGAACACCAAGCATCTTGTATCATAATAAGGTAGTTAGCTGATTGAATAACCCAACATCATAAGGATGGGATGCAACCATGAGACTAATGAGGGATTATGAATCAATGAAATTAGGTTGGCCCCTTTATAGGTATAGTAATACAAATTTGTCAACATTTATTATGTCTCAACTATCTTGACTAGCCTACTGGTCAAGGAACTCAAAAATCTTACACCTACTCTTGATGACTTAGCAAATGAAACATTGACTACATATGAACTCTACCCTATACCTTAGAGAATTTTAAAATTAAGGAGATATAAAAAATAAAAAAATAATAGAAAAGAAATAAAACATAAAAAATCAAATAATAAGACAAATCAGGATGCACTTAACATGTGTATAAGCACTTAGAGGGAAAAGATAAATAGTAACTACAATGTATAAGAAGAACATGATGAAGACTAATAGTAGAATTTGAGGAACATCCCATTAAATAGGATATGAAGTTATTTATCATTAAAACAAGAGAGTTAGAAATAATTAATTTCTCTACATATAGTACTAGTATAAGGTCCATTCCAAAGGCTATGAAACTTGGGGTGATTTCCTGGTTTGGCATGGTCTTCATCCCATTTGAGCATTATATCTCCTTATTGTAATGTACTAAATGAAGCTATTTTATCAAATTAATTATTAAATTTGTGTTTATTAGACCACATGGTATTCATGAAACTATCCATTATCTCCTCTAATTATCTCAACTCATTCATTGTCACTTGAATTGCATCATCTTCTAAGAGCTCAAGTTGGTTAGCAAGCTCTAAGGTTGGTATTTGAAGGGAAATATGAAGTCTTACGTCTCTACCTTAGACAAAGAGGTATGAAGAGTGTTTAATATACCTCTTAGGTGTGAATTTCTCTACTCATAAGGTATTCCTTAATTTTGTGTGCCATTCCCTTTGATTATCTTCCATAGTCCTCTTAATGATCCTTATCAAGTTTTTATCTATGGACTATGCTAGCCCATTTACCTATGTGTAATAGTTAGAGTAAGCCTTAAGGTATATTCCATGGCTAAGGACACACTGATTTACTTTATCACTATTTAAGGCTAAGTCATTATCAAATATCATTGTTGAAGGTACACCAAACTTGGTCACAAGATTGTCATAGAACTCCAAGACTAATTTATCATTGGCCTTTATAAGTATAGCTACCTCCACCTAACTTGTGAAGTAGTCAGTGGATTTTATTAATAATTTATGCCTAGTAGTAGAATGGGGATGGATCATTCCTATGAATTCAAATCCCCATTGCATGAAGAGATGCTCAACTTGAATGGGTTACAAAGTAAGGGAAACTAACCTTTGTTTGCCAATGAACATGATACACTTTAAACACTTTATAACCCAAGTATGTGTGTCTATAAACAAGGTAGGATAGAAATAACCTAATATAATGATTTTTTAGGTTGTGGTAATGGTGTCAAAGTTCCCACCAATAGGCCCATCATGAAACTAATCAAGTAACTTATCAATTTGGGCTAATTCAACACGCCTTAAAAGCATGCCGCAGATATCCTTCTTGAAGAGAAATCCATCCATAAAGATATAAGGTATGGTATAAAATGTAAAATGAATTATTTTGGTCCTATATAAGCACATAGTACATTGGATTATCTGGAGGAACTTGACCACATCATTGGTCTAACTGAGAGGAATGGTGTTTGTAACTACATACTAATTGTTATGGACTACCAAAATTATATATTTATCTTCCTTCACCTCTACTGAAATATGCTCACAAATACCTCTACTTATGATTATCTTGGTAACTCTCACCTAAATGTCATAATCCATACACTTTAACACCCACATAGATCTCTTCTCACTTAAATCTCATTTAAGTAAGAACTCTTTGATGTTTGGGTGCACTACCATCATTATGAATTTGTTGTTAGACACCATATGTCTAAAATTATTAAACCCTCTCATAAAATCAAGTAAATGCTTATCCATAAATGTGTACCTTTATTCATATCCTTATTATGATTGACTAAAAAAATCAATTGGTTATTCTAAGCCTTCATCATTATTCTAAATGAGCATAACAGAAATGGGATCAGCTATGGAGAATGCATACAAGAAAAATCTTTACCAAAATCAAGGTTGAGGAGTGTGGGGGATTGAGAGATGGAATGATTTATGTCCTTAAATATTCTCTTTCCTTTCTTGATCCATGTAAATTCCTTGTACTTCCTAATCATATGAGTAAGTGGCTTTCCTAATTCTAAAAAACCTAGAATGAACCTCCTTGTGAAGTTAATATTCCTCAAGAATCTCTAAAAACATTTCTTGTGATTGGGAAAGGTTGAGGATAAGACTAATTTAACCCCCTTGTGTTTAATTTAGAGGCCATAATTTAACACCATATGTCACAAAAATCTTCCCTCATAGACTATAAAGATACATTTCTTAGGGTTTATAGAAACTCCAAACTGATTGCACCTATCAAAGACTAACCTCAAGTGTGTCATGTGGTATTTAGGGTAATTTAAAAACATAGTGATGTCATCAATATATATGAGCACAATATAATTAATAATCCCTTGAAAATAAACATCCATTACCCTTTGGAAATTTACCCCTATATTGGACAATCCAAAATGCATCTTTAAGTATGTAGAGGTGCCCCACTTTGTTGTGAAGGTAGTCCTATGTCTATCTTCCTCCCTAGACAATATATTATTGTATATAAAGTATCCATAAATAAAATAAAACCTCTAAAATCCTAAAACCTTCTGATGGATCTTATCCATGGATGGTAGTGGCTAATGGTCTCTCAAATATACCTTGTCAAGGTCTATAAAATCAACACATAGGCATATATCTCCATTATTATTCCTAAAAATCACAAGGTTTACCACCCATGAGGAATGATTAATGTGTAATATGATATTATATTAAATCATTTTATATAATTCCATTCTCATGAGATCTTCAACCTTAGGATTGACTGGCCTTTGCTTTTGCCTTACCAATTTTGCATTATCCTCTAAATCTATGGTTTGTTGGGATAACTTGGGGTTAAAACCTTTTATATAATGGTACTACAATGAAAATACATATTCATACTCATGACATAAGGATATGAAGGAAAATTTCTCTTCCTTGGTGTTTACTCTTCCTAAATTAAGCAACTTGTCCTTAAAAATGGATATCTTCTCATAATGTTCTTCTTTAGTTGAGATACTCACCTTACCTTTCCCTGACTGATCATCTTAATTTAAGATACTCTCAAATGTCACCAATCCATTAAGGAATTTTTTAGTTCTTATTTATATAATTTGATCATAGAAATCATGATGTAATCTACCTTGGATTTTGTGATAGAGTTCTACTTCATGCATGAGAAAATAAGAAATATGCTCATCATTGTCAAAGAATTGAAAAATCACCTCATTTTTAGGTATACATGGATTTCATACAACCTTGATCTATGATTTTCCTTGAAATACTTTGAATCTATTAAGAATTTCATCAGGCACTAATGGTAGCAAGTATATTTTCATGATGATTGGACTCCCTTAGTATAGAATGGATGTCAAATGATAATAAGTCCTCCAAGAGATCACAAAATTGGTGCTTGTATTCCTTTAAAATATTATTTTTGACTGCACTAACACCTCTCACCTGTTGCATCACTAGCTCACTATCACCTTTCACTTGCAAAAGTTTGATTCCTCTTCTCCTTACCCATTATAACCCATGTATGAGGGATTCATATTCTACAGTGTTTGAAGTAAAATTGAATTTAAACCTAAATGTATAATAGTACCTCTGATTATAAGGGGAAATAATCATGACTCCAACCCCTCTCCCATTCTTTGACCTTGATCCATCAAAGTATAAGATTCATATGCCTTCATGTTCTTGAGTTGGGATTGTAAAACTAGGTACAATAGATCCTTCTTCATGCATACAATATACACCTAGGCATAGATCCTCAATGGTCTTGTAGGGGTTAAAACCCATGGTTTTCAACTACCCATTATTTGAAGAGTAGGTTTGAGATTCCTTTAAGATGATCTTTGGACTCTTGATGATTGATGTTTTAATTGCCATCTACGATAGTAAAGTTCACATTGGATAATTTATGCATATAGGGTTATAAATGGAACCTATAAATAGGTTTAGTAATAATAGTGACCCTTGTCCCATACCTATTTCTAAATACCATGTATGACTAGATAGATAAAATATACCCCCCAATATTTATAGTGAAATTCTTGAATAGACATAGGTTAAAATGTGGAGGGAGATCATAAACCTATTGTCACTTGTATTTTCAAAATTTTAGGAGATCCCTAAGATCTCCTCATCCAAGTGGAATAATGGAAACACATCTATGCTTCTGGGTAGCCTAAGGATGAGGTGAATCTCTAGATAGGGCTAGCTCCCTTAATGTACAACTTTAGATTGTAAGTACACCTAAAATTTTGGGTGCAGGGGGAGGGAGAGAGATAACTTGAAATAAAAATATTCTAAGGGAGGTGATACACCAAATAACATGATGAATTCCAACCAATTACATGTTATACATGAAATTAAGGGACAAATTGAACATACACTTCTCTAATCAACATCTTACATTATGAGGTTACGTATAAATGTGTAAAGCTAGGAGAAATTAAAAAAAGAGGCCTTAAATGACACTAATGAAAATAATAACTCACTCAATCTTTGAAATTTACTAGAGCACTTCACATTTCCTAGAAGAAGAAGCTTTTTAGCTAAAAATTGATGATAAAATGAAATAATCATGCTAAGGAAACAAGAGTTATCACTTATGCAAAATCAAACATTCTAAATGAAAACACTAATGAAAATCATGTAATAGGTAAAAATAAGTAGTATTATTGATCAAAAGGTATGAAAATGATCAAGGATTCACCATACTCAGGTGGAGTATAAGTTACAATGGCCAAAATGGCTAGTTCTTATAGAACTTGAGAGAGAGAGAGGAGAAGAGAGAAGTCCAACGGTCATAAGGAAAATTGTAACCCTAAGAGAATATTTTAATTTTGAATTATAATAGGATATGGGATTAACCATGCAAGGTAAATAAGTACAAGTGTCCATCCAAGTCATCAAACTCTTGTAAAGTGGCATAAAATCCTCTTCACTATCTTAGAAAAACCGCCTTCATGATTTTATCTTCTTGAATGACTCATAAATAACTAAGAATAGTTATAATGATTGTAATTAAGGATAAATATTTCATACATTAATCTCCATGTATTAGTTGTAGGCTTGGTTCTTTGTAAACTTTTGGAAGTAAGCCATCATCATCTATAGTCCAAAAAACTCTCCTTTCATGCACCCTACACACTTGGCCTCAAAATTGGATTCAATTTTGCATGAAAATCCATGGGAGGGAGTGAATTACAATTTTTAAGACCCTTCATGGACTTATAATAATTAATATAACCTTAAAAATAAATCACTTGAAGTTTTTTACCCTTCACACTATCTTGTCCAATATGCCAGTTTTGATTGGCTGAGATGAGATATCCGATTGAGGTACTTAGGATTTGTTATGAGGCATGAATTGAACATGATTATTTATAATAAGTATTAATATTTCCCCCAAAGATTATTTCATCTCTTGAAACCTCTTGTATCCTAAAAACACACAAAATAATCAAGAAAACCATGTTTCTCACCCAATCCATATAGTTATGGATTGACAAAAAACATGGAGAGTAGATTTAGGGAGTCCTTTACAAGTTCCAATAATAATCCTAGTCAAAGTAGTAAATTAGAGTATCTATCCAACTCAATTTATCCAAACTAGTCACTGGCAAGGGTTTACAAGAGTTTTAGCTTATTTCCACTTTTAAGGTTCATTCATAAATATGGGACATCAAAATAGAAAAAAAAATCCACAAATTCATATTTCAAGACCTTTATAGACATCCCTAAATCTATTTAGCTCCCATGCAAAGCACTAAGAGAGATATAAAGACTTGAAATCACCTTATTGAGCTTCTCCTTCCCATTCCTAAAAGTTTGAGTGGGTTATGATCTCAAAAAATGTATTATTTTTGGTTTATATGCCTTAGAAAAGTTTTATCACTTATATTGTGACCCCATAACCAATCTCCAATCCATAAGAAATCTTTTTTAAGGGTAAAAAAAATAACCTATCATTTGAAGACTAGGCTTAACCATGTCAAGTAGGTTTGAGTTGTCCTTAAATCCCAAAATGAGTTATTGATAGTTCCTATAAAAATATATATGATTTAAAACCTTTTATATAGTCCCAAAAACATGTTCCAATAAATTGGGAAGCATAACTAATTCTATAAACTAAGTTGGGCCCTTAATTGATCACTATGTTTAGCCATCCCTCATAGACCTCACTACAATCTTTATGGTATATAGCATTATGTTTTATTCCCTCCTTATTTGAGGTGTTATTAATGTTTTTATGGATGTATTAAAACACCACAAATATTCTTTAAAGGTTTAAACATCTCCAAGTTCACACACTCCATTCTTCCCTAGATTGTAGGTTTCATACACAAAGGGAGTACCCTGTATCTGATACAAAATAAAGGGCACTCCCTTACTTCCAAAAATAAATATGACTATTATATGGAACTATATAGGTTATAAAAATTTTATGTACCAAATTTTACCCCCTGGTGACATCATTTTCCCTTTCAAATCATTAAGAAACCAAAATAGACTTTTTAAGAAAGACTTTGTGTAGGGTTTTTTAGTAGTTAGATTATGTTTTCTTGTCTAGAGTTACTTTCCTTTATTTTTTTACATGATGGTAGTTATATGAGACCAATTTTATTATTAATGAGGTTTTATAATTCTTTATTAATACTCAAATCTTCCATATACCATATACTGCTCAACCTTCCATCTCATTATTTTAGGTTGCATACTATACTTTTTATTTTGAAAGTGTTTGTAGGTGATTTATATGGATTAATCCTAATAATAGGGTATAAAAACCATACCTAAGTATCTTTTAATTATTTATTATCTATTTTGATTTATACTCATGCAATGCAAGTATTCAAATATCAATTTCTAACTAACTGCCTATCTGTTATAGATGACTATATTTCTACTTAGAAATACCCTTTTAGGTGTAATTTTTTAGGAATTAGGCCTTGGGAAATGTATAAAACCTATTAAGGTTTCCATAGAGTCATTTTGTGTTTTCTTGGGTTTGTTTTACTCACCTTGCATAGGCTAGACCTCACCAAAACACTCTTCCTTGCTATCTGCCTCTCTCTACCCTTACAATTAGCTATAGGTATGTATGATATGTAGTTTAGCTTTGATCATGGTGTTTAGAGGCCCTTATTTTATTCTTAAGATCACAAATCACTTTCCCATTCTTTTATTCCCCTTGAATGTCTTCAAACATTGCCAAGACATCATATTTAAGTCATTGTCTACTTGTAGTTGTAGGTGCATATTTATGAGAGTAAAAGGACACATGTAGGTTACCCTATTTCCATAGACAAATATGAATATTTTATGGGCCTATATAGGTTTTAAAAAATTTATGTACCAAATTTTACCCCCTATTGACATCATTTTCCCTTTTAAATCCTTAAGAAACAAAAACTGACTTGTTAAGAAAGACTGTGTAGGGTTTTTTAGTAGGTAGACTATGTTTGATTCTATAGAGTTATTTTCCTTGATTTTTTTTTCAATCATGGTAGTTATATGAGACCAATTTTATTATTATTTATGTGTTCTAATTATTTCTTACTACTCTAATCTATACTGCTCAACCTTCCATCTCATTATTCTAGGTTGTATACTACACTTTTTGTGTTGAAGGTGTCTATAGGTGATGTATATGGATTAGGCCTGATAATAGGGTCTAAAAAACATCCTTTAGTCTCTTTTAATTATTTATTACCTATTATCATTCATACTCATGCACTGCAAGTATTCAAATATCACTTTCTAGCTCACTACCTATCTATTATAACTGATTATATTTCTAATTAGAAATACCTTTATAGGTGTACTTTTGTAGGAATTAGGCCTTGGGAAATGTATAAAACCTATTAGTGTTTACCTTGAGTCATTTGGTGTTATATTGGGTTTTTTTCTACTCACCTTTCATAGGTTAAACCTCAACAAAACACTATTCCTTGCTCTCTACCTCTCTCTACCCTTACAATTGGCTATGGGTATGTATAAGCTATAGTTTTACATTGATCATGGTGTTTAGAGGCCCTTATTTGAATATTAAGATAAAAAATAAATTTCCCATGATTTTATTCCCCTTAAATGTATTCAAAAATTACCAATGAATCATATTTAAGTCACTATCAGCTTGCAGTTTTAGGTGCAAATTTATGAGAGTAAAAGGACACATGTAGGTTACCCTAAGACCCCAAACAAACTATATAAACGTCTCATTCTTGGTTTCCATGATAAAAAATGTTAATACCATGATCTTATATTAATATTCACCTAGGTTAATTAGAAGGAAATAGCTTTTCAAACCTCCACTTTTGGGTGGCTGTAGATGCTCATCGGGCCTATGTACAAACTGAAAGTGGGTATAGGGGTCTAAACATAGATTATGAGTCCTTTTGATGATTTATTAGGTAAAATATGTTTCTTTAACAATTTTAATATGTTGAAAAGTTGAAAACATCATATTTTAGATGGAGATAGTATCCCTTGAAAACATGCTTATAGGTGACACTAACTATTTATAGTGCATAAATTGACAAGTTTAAGGTTCTCAACAACTATCTTGCACTAATCCCCTACCCATCAAACTCTACCAAGTAATTATATATATTAGAGGATACAAGTTGAAGCCATTAATAGGTATAAAATTCATTGACAAAATTTCAATAATATATCAACAAAACCTTTAAGAACTCTATTTTGTAAATTTAGGGACAAAAGGCCTAAAACTCAGTCATCATCCTTTTGAAGCCATTCTCAACCTAGTATATCAACCTATCAATCCCAAAAGTTCTATAATGATTTTATCAACCTGATATTACCTCAATAGGGGTTAAAATACTTATTTCAACACCTCAAAATGACCTTTTGACTTTCTTTCAAGACCACCTATAGGTGGACAAAATCATGCATACTAGTAGTAAGGTGTAAATATGGGTAGTAACATTGTAATTATCCTTAAATGGATTTTATATCCATATTAAAACATTCAAATTAATTCCTCACATATCAAATAATCTTGAAAACACCACTAAATCTCCTATTCTAGCATGAAATCATCTAAAAAAGCTCTTATAGATGCACATTAATGGTTGCTTGACTGTAAATGTTGTACATGACTGCTATAATAATGGATATTGTTTTGATTAATGGAGTTTGAAATGTAAATATAATATATATTACATTTAAAATTTTTAAATATAACTATCACAGCCCTCTAAATCCATGAATGAGCATGAAGCTCCTAAAAATTGTGAAAACTACCTACAACTCAGAAAGGTGTATCTTCTTACAACTTTGATGTAATTGACCTATCCAAAAACCATGAAACTTAAGAAAAATAATGGGTATAAGCTTTGAAAGAATAAAACATCATCTATAACCAATATTAAAAACTATATTGTACATAAATTCCCAAACCAAAGCAAAACCTATAGGGTGAATGAAACATCAAGAAAAAAAGTATAGTCAACTGCATGAGGATGGTTCATAAAGCACATACCACCATTATTAAAAATAATTGTGTAAATTAATATATATGAGTTTAATTTATCCTCCCTAAGGCATTTTATTTGAAACCTCATATGCTATCTGTACCAAATACAAACTTAAAGACTACTTTTGCTTACCAAGAAGGGTGAAAAAGGAATAGAATGGTTTTGGGACAAAAATGGAACTTCCAAATCACTTAAAATGTGAAAATAAAATTTTTGAAGCTGAATAGTCATATTAAAACCTTATCCCATGTGGCACACTTCCCTATGGGTTGTACAAGTGTCAAACTCACCTTTTTCCTTAAGAAAACTACCCTTCTCATAAAGAACCTACCACTTTTTAGTTATGTCAATTAATTAAGATATTTTGGACACATGGGATGTGAAATCATCTTTTGGAACATTAACTTTTCCTTATATATCCTTACAAATCATTAAATGCCCTTTTCTTACCTCAAAATGATTAAAAATACTAAAATGATTAAGAACCAAGGCTAGTATAACATTAAATGGCATTAATTAACTTATAAAACACGTTATGACATACTTATTAAACATCTAAAATTCAATTTTTTACTTAGTGGTGCCTCAATTTGACCTAAAGTGAAATTTGGTTAGTAAATTAGTGACTCATAGGGGTAGTATGTCTACTTTACTAACTAGACCAGTTGCCTTATCAATCCATTGGGATTAAGAGTCATTTAAAATTTGAGATAAATAAGGATACCTTTGACCATATGATTTGATAAAGATAAGACCACTACTTACCTCAACTACATAAGACAAAGGAGACACACAAAACAAGGCAACAAACTAAAAATACATACACACACATGTACTTAAGGCACTTAGGGTAATTACAAAAAAAAAATATACACAACTATAAACTAATCATACCTAATTTCCAAGATCAAAAGGAAAATTTATTCAATATTCTTCTTCATGAGAATAATCATAGTGCCAAGCATGCTTCTCCTTGAAATGGATGCTTTATAGATCAGACCTATTTCTTGGCACTTCACTTGACCTACTCTCAATTAGATCATCTTAAAATAGGTCTCCAATGTAGATATATTCCTCTTGAAATTTTCACATACTGCATAGTGTTGACCACTCTTCATCTCATGGTCAACTTGTATCTTCATTGCAGGCATGACTTCAAGAGGATTGGTTTCTTGTTCCTTAGAAGATTGAGGCCAATAAGAGCTTGTTTCATCCTTTAAGAGCTGATGTGTTCCTATCAACTAGTTGAAAGGATGATATCTTATCGTTATTACTTCAAACATATCATCATCAAATTCATATGCCTCTTGAAAGGATATATTTGAAATATTTTTTTTCCTTTGCATACTTACTTAAGTGTCAAAGATGCCTTATCCATCTTTGACTAGATCATAGCCTCTTGAAGAGGAGTATAACACAATATAATTATTTCAAACATATCATCCCAAGAATAATTAATAACTTTTCCTTGCCTATCCATGGTATCTTGCATAGTGATGGAAGAATCAATGACCATTTCTCCCTCTTTGTTAAAATGAAAACATTATTCCTCATCAACCCAATATGAAGATTCAACATAAAAGACCACTTGTTAGTTATAATTTATAACCTCTTAATGTATATCAAGTTACATCTCAAACTATACAATATCAATTTTGTTCTCAAGGGATTTAAGATCTTCCATCTCCTTCTTTGTGGTTCTAAGACTAGGCATTTTGAAGTCATGTGACTTAGTCCAATGAGGCTACTAAGGAATTAGGATATATTCAAGCAAGAGTTCTATTTTTTTTTCAACCAACTTCTCCTCTTTAGGTTATCATACCATAGGTACATCAAGGAAAAGTGTTATGGGGTGAGGAAAAGATGAAATAGTTGGTGGAGGTGGCACATATAACTCAAAATCAGATTCAGAGTGGAATGTAGGGGATTCTTTTGGAAGATGTTGAGGAAGGGGAGGCAGAACTTGGGCTAAAATAACTTAGTTTCATTCCTTATACTAAAAAATCACTTCATTAAAATATAATTTATCTTGATCAATCTCTTGAGGGAGGTTATATGGGGTGTGTTTGGTCATATGATCTTCTTTTGGTTCTAAACATTCCATCACACCTTGACTTAGCAACTTCATTCTTGACTCTAACTCTTCAATTTACTTGGCTAGGTTATTTTGGAAAAGTCTTTATTTAAGTTCATAGGATTCTTCATGAGGATAATAAATTAATGAGGTCTGACATGTAACACAAGAAGATTTTTGAGTAATGGTGGGAGGTACTTGCAAAGGATAAACTTCATTCACAACTTCACACTCCTTATCAACCAAACTTTTATCCTATTTCTTTCCCCATGATCCACTATCTTACTCCATATTAGTATTTTAGGATTAGAAGTTTTTTATTGAGGAAGGGTCAAGATCCTTATAAACTTCACACTCTTTGTCAATACTTTTCTCCTCTTTCTTTCCACATGACTCCACTATCTTATTCTAGCTTAGGATGTTAGTATTATAAGTCTCTTTTTGAGGTGGTGGGGATGCAATGTGAGAGGGAAATTAGGGATTTAATTAAAGTTCCTTTAATACTAACATGGATTTATACATATTCATATTATCCAACTCAATTTTCCTATCAATATTAGCTTCAAAAATAAGGTTTCTCCTTTCAACTCTCTCTTCTAACTGATTGGGAAAAGGATGACTTTTATATCCTTGATTGAGATCATGAGTAGGGATCAAATATAGCTGATAGGGAAGTTGGGTAAGTGGATATGAAGGATAATAGTTTTGGCGAGGTTGACTTTCATGAACTCCTAGCCTATCCTCTAAGGAAGAAACTAGGCCACTCATATCTATCATCTCACTTGTGAGACTTTGCTAATTGGCTCTCTCAATAGGTACCCACTCTCTTTTTACCAAATCTAATATATCCCTCAACTTATGAATAAGATGAATAGAAACCTCTTGACCACATCCCCTTAGAGTATAAAGCTCCAACATGTACCTCTCATATCCCAAACGTGTTTGTTTGAAGGTGGAAATGGATGGACTTGAGAAGTGACTAGGTTGACTAGGAGGAATATGACATTGAGAAGGTTGGATATAATATTGATACACTTCATGAATGGGCTGATTTATAACTTGTTCATATTGATAGGGAATGGCACCAACTTAAAAATTCTCACCAACTTATGTAATATAGTGCTCAACACAAAAATTAGCCTTGAAACTTCATTGAAACTAAGAACACAAAGTAAAATATTACCAAAAACCTTCAAAGGATAACTTGTGCTACTTGACCAGATAATATATCTTTAGAGAAATCATTGATGCTTTGATAGATGCCTCTAAATTTTGATTGTTGAGAGACAACACAAAAAATCTCTCAAATTCTTGGACCAAGATTCCCATCAAGCATGCCAAAAACTATTATCACCTGTATTTATACACTTTGAGGAGATTCCTAAGCTCTCCTCATCCAAGTGGCACAATAAAAACACCTCTAGGCTTGTGTGTAGCCTAAGGATGAGGTGAATCTATAGATAGGGCTATCTCCCTTAATGTACCACTTTGGATTGAATCTACACCTAAAATTTAGGGGGGAAAGGGAGAGAGATAAATGAAAGAAAACTATTCTAATGGAGGTGATACACCAAATAACATGATGAATTTCAACCAGTTGCATGTTACACATAAAATCAAGGTATAAACTAAACATACACTTCTCCAATCTACATCTTCTCACATTAATGCTACATTATAAGGTTATGGATAAATGTGCAAAGCTATGAGGACTAGACAAGAGGCCTTGAATTACACTAATGAAAATACTAACTCACACAATCCTTGACATTTCTTAGAACACTTCACATGCCCTACAAGAAGAATCTTTTAAACTGTAAATAGATGATAGAATGAAACAATCATGCTAGGTAAACAAGAGTTATCACTTATGAAAAATAAAACATTAAAAATTAACTCACTAATAATATTCATGGAAGAGGTAAAAAATATTAGTATTATTGATCAAAAGGTATGCAAATTATCAAGGCTTCACCATACTTATGTGGAGCATAAGTTATAATGGCCAACATGGCTAGTTCTTCTAGAACTTGAGAGAGAGAGGAGAAGAAAGAAGTACAAGGGTCACAAGGACACTTTTTAATATAAGATAATTATTTAATTTTACATGAGAATATAATATGGGATGAACCATGCAAGGTTATGAAGTACAAGTGTCCATACAAGTCATCAAAATCTTGTAAAGTGGCATAAAATTCTCTTAACTAGCTTAGAAAAATTGCCTTCATGATTTGAGCTTCTTGAATGAATCATAACTAATTATGAATATTTTAAATGATTATAATGAATGGGAAGTATTTTATACATTCATATCTATGTATTTGGTTATAGCCATGGTTTTATGGAATCTTTTGGAAGTGAGCCATCATCATCTATAGTCTAAAAACTCTCCTTTCAAGAACCATGCACACTTGGGCTCAAAATTGGTAATATTTTTCCATAAAAATCCATTTTAGGAAGTGGATGGAAGATTAAATACCCTACATGTCCTTAGAATCATCAGGGTCACCTTAAAAATAACTCACTTGAAGTTTTCCACCCTTCTCACTAGCTTGTCCAATATGCTAATTTTGACTAGTTGAGACGAGAGCTTTTTTTTAGGTAATTATGATTTGTTATGAGGAATGAAAATAAAATGAGTATTTATCATAAGTATTAATATTTTAGCCAAATTTTATTTCAACTCTTGAAACCTCTTCTAGCCTAAAAAACATATAAAATAGTCAATAAACCCCTATTTCTCACCCCATCTATATAGTTTCATACAACAAAAAATCATGGGGTACTAGTATATTTAGGGAGTACTTTATAAGGTAAAATAATTATCCTAGTAAAAATGTTCCATTAGAGTATCTATCCAACTCCATTTCTCCAAACTGGTCATTGGCAAGGGTTTTTAAGGGTTTTAGCTTGTTTCCACTCTTAAAGTTAGTTCATAAAGATGGGATATAAAAATTTAAAAAAAAATCCACAAATTCATATTTAAATACCTTCACCAACATCCTTTAATGTATATGGATCCCATGCAAAGCACCAACAGAGATATGAACACTTGAAACCACTTTATCAAGCTTCTCCTTCCCTTTCCTACAAGTTTGAGTGTGTTATGATCTCAAAAAATGGATTCCTTATTGTTTATATACCTTAAAAAATATTTATCAATTATATTTTGACCCTATAACCACTCTAAAATACATTATAAATCTTGGTTAAGGGTAAAAAATAAAATGACCTATCATTTGAAGACTAAGCCTAACCATGTCAAGTAGGCTTGAGTTGTATTTGAAGTCTAAAATGAGATATTTATGGTTAATATACAAAATATATAAATTAAATAAATTTATATGGTCCCAAAAACATGTTACAATATAATTGGAATCATACTTAAGGCTATAAATGAAGTTGGACCCCCAATTGAACACTAGGTTTAACCATCCCTCATAGACTTGACTGCAACCTTTGTGGTCCAGAGAATTAATTTGGATTACTTCATTATATGAGGTTTTATTAATGTTTATAAATATTTATTAAAACTCTAAAAATATTATTGAAAGGTTTAAACATCTCTAGGTTCACACACTCCACCATTCTTCACAAGATTGCAGGTTTCATGCAGAAAGGGAGTGCCCTTTATTTGAGACAAAATAGAGGGAACTTCCCTATTTCCCTAGAAAAATGTGAATATTTTATGGGCCTATATAGTTTTTAAAAATTTTATGTACCAAATTTTAACCCCTACTGACATAATTTTCCCTTTTAAATCCTTAAAAAACCAAAACTGACTTGTTAAGAAAGACTGTGTGTAGGGTTTTTTAGTAGGTAGACTGTGTTTGATTGTCTAGATTTACTTTCCTTGATTGTTTTACATCATGGTATTTATATGAGACCACTTTCATTATGATTTATTTGTTCTAATTATTTCTTAATACTCTAATATTCCATATACCTTATACTACTCAACCTTCCATCTCATTGTTTTAGGCTGCATACTATACTTTTATTTTGAAGGTGCCTATAGGTGTTGTATACAGATTAGGCCTAAGAATAGGGTCCAAAAACCCTTCTTGAGTCTCTTTTAATTATTTATTACATATTTTTATACATACTCATGCAATTCAATTATTCAAATATCACTTTCTAGCTCACTACTTGTCTATTATAGATGATTATATTTCTAATTGGAAATATCCTGATAGGTGTACTTTTGTAGGAATTAGGCCTTAGAAAATGTATAAAACATATTAGTTTTTACCTTGATTAATTTGGTGTTTTCTTGGGTTTTTTATACTCACCTTTCATAGGTTAGACCTCACCAAAACACTCTTCCTTGCTCTTTACCTCTCTCTACCCTTATAGTTGGCTATAGGTATGTATAAGCTATAGTTTAACATTGATCATGGTGTTTAGAGGCCCTTATTTGATTATTAAGATAAAAAATAAGTCTCCCATGCTTTTATTCCCCTTAAATGTCTTCAAACATTACCAAAGAATCATATTTAAGTCATTATCAGCTTACAGTTATAGGTGCATATTTATGAGAGGAAAAGGACACATGTAGGTTACCCTAAGACCCCAAATAGTCTATATAAACCTCTTATTCTTGGCTTCAATGATAAAAAATGTTCATAACATGATATAATATTGATAATAACCTAGTTTAATTATAATTAAATCACCCTTAAAACCGCCACTTTTGTTAGCTATAGATGTTCATTAGGCATATGTACAGACTGAAAGTGCGTATAAGGGTATAAACATAGCTTATGAATTCTTTTGATGATTTATTAGGTCAAATATGTTTATTGAAAAATATAAAACATTTTCATATGTTGAAAAGGTTAATAAATTCAAATTTTGGTTGGAGATAGTATCCTTTGAAATCATGCATGTAGGTGATACTGACTATTTTCAATGCATAAATTGATAAGTTTAAAGGTATCAACAACTATCTTCTAGTAATACCCTAACCCTAAAACTATAAAAATTAATTTTATATACTATAGGCTAAAATTACAAGCCATTATTAGGTATAAAAGGCATTGAAAACATTGAAACAAGATATCAACAAAACCTTGAAGAACTTTGTTTTGTAAATTTAGGGACAAAAGGCCTAAAACTCTATCATCATCCTTTTGAAGTCATTATCAACCTTGTATATCAACCTATCAATACCAAAAGATATTTCATGATGTTTCCAACATGATATGATATCAATAAAGTTTCAAATACTTATTTCAACACTTCAAGAAGACATTTTGACTTTTTGTCATGACCACTTATAGGTGGACAAAATCATGCATACAGGTAGTAAGGTGTAAATATGGGTAGTATCATTGTAATTAGACTTAAATGGGTTGTATAACCATATTAAAAAATTTAAATGAATTAATCACACATAAAATAATCTTTACAACACCACTAAAGCTCCTATTCTAGCATGAAATCATCTCAAAAAGCTCCTGTAGATGCACATTAATGGTTGCTTGACTATAAATGTTGTACATGATTGATATACTCATAGAGATTGTTTTTAAGAATGGATTTTGAAATGGAAATGGAATTTACATTTCTAAATCCATGAACAAGTATGAAGTTCTTGAAAATGTTGAAAACTTCTTGAAACTCAGAAAAGTGTATCTTCTTGTAACTTTGATGTACTTGACCTATCTAAACACCATGAAAATTGAAACAAAGAATGGTTCAAAGATTAGGATGAATATAACATCTTCTGGAACCAATATTAATAATTATATTGTATGTAAATTCCCAAACCAAAGAAAAACCTATAGGGTGCATGAAACATTAAGGAAAAAAGTACAATCAACTATATGAGGATGGTTCATAAATCACAATCCACCATTATTAAAAATATTAATATAGAAATGAAGGTATATAAGATTAATTTAACCTCCCTAAGGCATTTTATCTAAAACCTCCTCTGCTAGCTATACAAAGTACAAACCTTAAGACTGCTTTTGCTTGCTAAGAAGGGTGAAAATGAAGTAGAATAGTTTTGGGATAAGAATGGCACTTCCAAAGCATTTAAAATGTGTAAATAAATTTTAAAAATATAAAGAGTCATATTAAAACCTTCCCCCATATGGCACACTTTCTAATGGGCCTTACAAGTGCCAAACTCACCTTTTTCCTCAAGAAAATTACCCTTTCTTCTAAAGAACCATCCACCTTTCAGTTATGTTATTTGATTAAGATATCTTGGGACACATGGGACATGGAATCATATGTTGGAACCTTCACACTTCCTTATAAATCTGTACAACTCATTACATGCCCCTTTTTTGACCTCAAAATGACTAAAAAGACTAGAATGACTAAGGACCAAGGCTATTATAACATTAAATGACATTAATTAACCTATAAAACACCTTGTGACATATGTATTAGACCATTAAAACACCTAAAAGTTAATTTTTTACCTAGGGGTGCCCAAATTTAACCTAAAAGTCAAATTTGTTCAACACTACCATGACATCTTATGAGATAGTTTAGTTAGGGAAGGCAACCAATGCAACATTGAGATATTTTAGGAAACCTATTATCTTTATGGGAGACCCATTTTATTAAAAAAATCTTTTTTCATTAGGTTCATACTTGAGCTCTAACTTATCAGCTATGGCTTTTGACATGATTGAAGTAGAAACACCACTATATATCATGTAATTATAGACAAAGAAGTCACTTATTATGACTGATAAGTATAAGGGATGTGGATTAACTACTTTATGATCTTGGATTTCACTAGGTTTTATATCATTAACATAAAATTCTCTCACCTTATCAGCTTGCTTCTTCATGAGATAAAACCTGGAGAGCTCTTGTTGAAGAAGATATTTCTACCCTAGAATGAATAGAGCATCACACATAGGAATGCTAACATTAGAATTATTCATGTGTTATATAATGTTGAAGGGAGAATTGTAAATCTTGGGCTACATTTTAGGAGTAGTGGAATCACTTGTATCTTATGTGTATTATGGAATGAATGGACCCTTTTGTTATTCCCCATGTGTTTATGGAGTCTATTATGTTTTAGGTGTTTTATGGACTGTACCTTGATTGGTAGGCTATTGAGATACTTATGGATGTGTTGGAGTGGCCTTTGATTACCCCAAACTATATTTTTCCATCCTTATCTTAGCTCTTGTGTGGGCTAAAACTAAGATATATGTCTTGGGCACGTTCTACCCCATATTTTATGCCACTTTCTCAAAAGAATGTTCACCTTCTTGAAATTTTGTAAAGGTGGTCCTAGCAGGTGTTTTACTTACATTCCTTCCTTGTTAACTTGTCACTTTAGCTGGTGTTATAATAGACATGTTTCCATAAAGTATTTGAGGACATTATTGGTGTTATGGAGAAGGCATGTTGCCATGTGCTTAAAATATAGGACCCTACTATATATAGGATGTCTGACATCCTTCCCCACTTGTAGACATTACCATCTCACCTAATTATCTTCATGAAGTATAGCACTATCCTTCTTGTGCATAGTTATTTTGTGTTGGTACCAATGCCCTTGAACTATAACTATCATAAGGTTTGGTGTGTGTGATTTGCCCTTTACTTTGTTGGTTAGGTGGATAAGGAGTACTATTGTATGGGGAAGATGGATATGGAGCCTAATAAGTGGCTTGATAAGGTATATAAGATGTATGTTACTACCACTCTCAGGCTACTAATTTATTATTTTGGGAATTGAGTAACCCCTCAATCTTATCAAGCCTATCTACTTACCTAACATTAGATTAGTCTTGGTTGTTTAGAGCTAGTATTGGAGGAATGATGGGGGCATGAGGTTTAATTTAAGGAAATAAGGGCATGAGGGGCCTAAGAGTAAGCTTGCCTACTTGGATTAAGGTAGTTTTCTTCTCTTATAGAGATTTCATATTCCTATAGTAATATAGTCCCACCCATGGACTATATCATCACAATAACATCTGAATTAAAGGCCCTTAGATAGTATAGGAAGTCATAGTTAGCTATAGGCTTGATAATGATAGGGATCTTAACCAAAGATTCCTAGGGTGCCCTCTTAATTGAGGTGAGTTTCTTAACTAATGAAACATGATCACTTCTATCTTCAAAATGCTTACGTAGACACTCACCAAATTCATCCCATGTGTTTATGGAGGTAGGAGTGAGACCCCTATATCACTGAAGAGATATACCCCTCAAGGTGGTTACCAAGAGTTTCATGGCTACATTTTCTTTGGTAATATTGTGTAATAAGCACAAGTTGTCTATATCAGCTATGTGTTTTATAGAAGTGGTGGATATTTCCCTTATAAAGTAGGGTATACTTTTCAAGGTAATATTTGGGATATCATAAAATTGGTTAAGGTTTAAAGGGGTGCCACCATTAAAGGCTACAAAATCTTGCATTCTAGTTCTTA